>VZRE01002360.1:324061-468248 GCA_013396775.1 Cephalopterus ornatus
GTGGCAGGATAAGACTTTTAGCCTCAGAGCTGCTTTTCCCTGCTGAGCAGCTCAGGGGAAAAGCAAGAAAGGGAAAAAAAAAAAGTTCTGCTCTTCCCGTGCGCTGGCGATTACGTAGCCACGTGCGTAACCATCCTCTCACAGGAAGTTTCATTGAGCCCTCTGGTTTAGTAATAACTTAATGTTCACTGGTCTTAATGAAGTTTTGATAGGAGAGGAAGGCTCTGCGATCGCCTAATTCACGCTTTGCATTTCCACGGTGCGAACGGAATGTATAACTGTAATGAAATATACAGCAATATCTGTATATTTTCTCTGTCCAAACCCTTAGTCTTCTGGCAAATTGCTTTTGCTGGGGCAAGGCGCAGACAGCGCAAGAGGTTCGTTGTCGCATGGCTGGGACCATTCGGGCTGGAGCGCTGCCTGCTGCTGCGTGCTTCGTGATTCCCGGCGCTGGCGGGCTGCGGGGTGCTGAGTTTTCGAGTTTTCTGGGGCCTCTGCAGCTGCTCTCCTCGCCTGTGTGGAGGGGCTGTTTGACCTGCGGCAGGTATTCCAGCGTTTGCTGCAAGCCTCTCAATACCAGCTGCTGCAGGAAAACGAAACAACAATAAAAAAAGAAGATTAGGGTGATCGTTAGAAAATTAGGCATGCACATGACACCGTGCCGTGTCACATGTCACACCGTGCCGTGTAGTACTTTCATGGCTTCTGGCAGGTTACTGAAGAATTGCAGTGCTTGCATGATTATAATTCAGAGCATATGTTAGTGTTTCCATCAGTAAAGGAAAACAACTTGTGTAATTTTGCTATTTTTATCAATACGTCCTTTTTCTTTCCTCATTACATTATCTACATATATGACTTACTTCGTTCACCCCTCTATTTGCGTATAAGCACCTAATGTAGTTCCTAGTGAAGTTCCTTAGTTGGGCAAAGGGTACAGCTGAAGTGGTTCTCTTCTCCTTCGCGTCAGTGGCTTTTTCTAGCCCCTGAGTTTTGGGTTGAGATGTTGTTGGGTTTTCACTTTTTTTTTTTTCTTACTCTTGTGGCTAACTGGCTGGTTTTCTTTATCATATTCAAAAGATTTATCTGCCAAAGGACCAAGGAGTACTTTCCATGCTCCCTTGATGTGAAGTAATGCTGTAAAGATAAGAGTTATCTCGTGGAATAGGTTTTAAAGATCATCTTCAGGATCATCCTACGTAAACTGCTTGTTATCCATGCTAGCTTCTCCTTTGGAGGTCTGGAGGAGCACAGTGATCCAGGAATATACTGAATGCAGTAGCGTAGCAGTTAGTGGGGAAATCTGAAACTTATTTCACACCAGGGTGATGAGGTGCCATAAAGAGGAATGATGCCTCGGTGATGTAATGTGATCTGCCAGTGCTCAGACATGTGTTTTGTGTCTGTGACTGCTGCATTAGCACTGAACTAGCACATACTAGATTCTGAACTCTGCTTGTTGAACTTGCAAAGGATGTTAGGAGGAAGATTGTGGGCTCAGCGCTAGCCTGGGGCAGAGAAACTTTGATATTTGGTAATAAAACCGTTGTAGTAACATGGCAAAATGAGGCCGTAACATTGCATTTGCATGGGATAGTGTTTGTTACTTTAAATACATGGTTGTGCTTGAGGTACATACTGTCAGCAAGAGGAGTCATGATGTTAGCCTGGCTCACTCATGTCGCACTTTCTGCTTTGCAAGAACAATCAGGGGATGCCAGACTTGCCGTGCTTTATGGGCTCTGGACACCAGTGACTGATGAAATGTTGTACATTATCATGTCGTACAAGAGCGCTCACCCTTGTTTTAGTCCAATGAACTCAGCTGAAGACAATTTCTTTTTGCCACTTAAACCAGGGAGGGCCGTACAGACGTTTTAACGTATTCAGTACTGCTGAGAGATCCTTATTGCTGTCACACCAAAATGTCACTTGTTGGGTGACACGTTCTATTTTTGGTGGGATTTGCTACAGCACATGAACCTTGAAGCAGAAAAGGACCTTCCTTTCAGCAGTTCCCTCTATTGGGATACATACAAATATAAAAAAAGGAGGGTGTGAGCCTCAGGTCAGCTCAGAATACACAGATACCAGAGAAGACGTTAGTGGGACAGTACGGGGCTATGAGGTGACAGGAGATCAAACAGTTTATTTAATATTGCAGTATGTTTTCTTGGTGTTGGGAGACACTTATGAAACAAAGGTTCTGTTTTCTGTAACCAGACAGAGAAGCAATAAAATGGGCAAAGCAAAAGCAAAGGGTTAATATGGGTGAGCAAGTATACAGAGCAGTTGGAAAGTCTGGAAAACAAGAAAAAGTTAGCTCATTGTGCATCTTATAGTGGAAAAAAAAAAAAAAAAAGACGGTGTCTGTCAAATAGCATAGAATAACATGTTTACAAACCCAACAATTTATCAGGGCAGCAGAGTGCTGCCTTTGCTAATAACAGTTGTTAGGAAAAACTTGCTTTTGGAACTCTAAACGAATAAAAATAGTGTCTGCTGTTTAAAGATGTAGTTCAATCTGTAGTTGTAGTGCTCTGAAGAAAATACAGTATTCATTGTGAAATGCAAAATACTGTGCGAAAAGTGATCCAGCATACAATTTTATTTCAGAACAGAATGCTTCTGTTTTCTTTTTAAGGAAAGAAGGATTGTCCAAGTGTGGAAGATGTAAACAGGCCTTTTACTGCAATGTGGAATGCCAGGTATAGTAATGCAATTTGTGAGGGTGGGGGGGGGAAGGAGGGCAGGGGTTGCTAACTCCCAAGTTTTGTTTGTGTGGCATTTACAGTCTGTAACTGTTATGTAGTTATGGTTAATAGAAGTCCACTCAGTTTCAGCATCCCACAGATGCTGACCATGGAGCTGTGCCTTGGACAGTGACAGGATTTGGATACGGTCTGCATGAGTCTTTCAAGATCAGTAGCTTCAGGGCTTGGTACCACTGAGACTTTGATTAGACCTGCCTGTCAGCCCACTAATTATGTCTGTATTACTTCTTCCGTTAAGGACAAATCTGATAATTTAACGTTAGCTCACTAAACTGGTAAGAGAGCCTGTGTCTAATGGAAAAATCAAATCACTAAATAGCCATCTTAAGGGTGTTTTGTTGAGGTTTTTTCTTTTAGAATCCTTGCAAATATTTTGAGTACTGGAACTGCCACAGCTGATCATAGTCATAACCATTTGAAACCTACCATGCTTTCTCCCTAATTTACTCATTCTGGCAACTTTTATTCTTTTTGTATATTTTGCTTTTTAAATATAAGCATATACTGAAGTAAAATGATATGAAGACGTCCAGAACATTAGCATGCAGTTTTAACTCTATTTTTACTTCGAGTTAGAATAAGCACCTTTCAAAATAAACCAAAAAACTTTTGCCAGAACTAATTTATAGCCTTTGTGGGCTGTCAGCTTGATATGGAAGAATTATCCAGTTTATGTATGCATAACTCAGATGGATTGCTGGTTGAATAAAGTAAGCTATGTAAGGTCTGTGGTGCCGGGCACAGGGTATGGAACAATGCTCATGAAGGATTTGAGTCACCAAAGGTCTGGCATGCAATTACGTGTTAGCTATAAATAATTCAAACCTTCTCCTACGTGGTAGCGTGCTGTTGCGTATGTGGGTACATGCAAAGAATTCTCCATTGTCGTTATCTGGACTGAGATGTTGTGGTTTGTGCTGTTCAGTTTGCAGGCACTTTGGACGTGGCCGCTGTTATTTCAAGGATTCTTCTGTTGCACAAGTTCTAAAGTGAGCCTGGCCTCTCCTTAGTTTTCCTTTGTTAGCTCCCCAGATTCCTGCTTTCCCATGGAATCTTAGTGAATTGTGGGCAAATCAAATAGCCTTTTGGTTTTGAGGCACCCAACTCAAGGACTCAAAATGCTTAATGGAAATAAATTTTTTACAAAATTGGCAGTATTATACAGTATTCAAAGTGGAAGCTTACTGTATAAGCATCCTTAAGGGTCTTGAGAGGAATTTGGATGAGTTTTTAAGTTTTAAGGTATAGAAAAAACCTGAAACCCCATGATTCATTCATGAAAAAAATGCTTATTTCTAGGGAATTATTCCATATGACATTATTTTTTAGGAAGCTTTTAACTACATAAGGGAAGGAAGTACTATTGGCTATTTAGCAGGTTTTATCTGACTGTGAGTTTCTTCTCTTACCACATAAATTTAACCATGGTTTAAGAAACAGGTAAGCAAGATTTTCTGAAGTAGGAAAGCCCAGTAATTTGTGCTGGGAAAAATAGCATGAGACTACTTCTCATACATAGTCCTTTGCTTTTACCTCCAAGTATTCCTTTCTCAATGTCCTGACTTCTAGCCTTGACAAAGCTTACACTTTTATATTTACAAACAAGAAGGGATTGTTTTATCTTTTATTTCCTCTGGGTAAAGTTGTGTACATGTATTGCTTTTTTTTAGATTGAATTTTTTATTATTGTTTTTTGTTTTTTGGTGTTCAGAATTCTCTTTCTCTAAAGGTACATGTTCCTGGAATAAAAACCTGAGCTGCTCAAACGGAGTGTCCTTAATCTGTTGAAGATGGTGCTCAGTAAAAGCCTATCTGTCTGATAAGTTGATGAATTAAAATCTTCTCTACCTGTTGGTGTGTGGTATGATGCTTAAAATATAAAGGTCCTTTTTAGATTTTGTTGGCGTCTAGACAATATGTAATGTATGACAAACACAGGTACTAGCACTTCATTCTTACTGGTGATATACATGTGGCTTTTGACTCCCTAGTTGATATAACACTATCTTCTGTCTTTTGGGCCCTTCTGAGTCAGTCTGATGAAATTTATGAATGTTGCTGAGATTGAATTCTTTGACATTCTTTCAAAGTTACCTTCAAGTGTAATATTCTCTAAAAGCTGGTCTCCACTGACTGTACGTGCCACACAGGCAATCTGCACTGCATCTTCATCCCTGTCTTCTTCAAAGGCATTTTTCAGCAGTTCAGCAATTCTTTGTCAAAGCCAAAAAGGACATCTGTGCCTTGATACTGAACTTGTAACACCGGAATGTACAGTAAACGTGTCCCTTTTGCCTCCGTGGATGTCAGACTTCATGCAACAGTGATAAAAGGGCAGGACTTTATTTGAGAATTGTGATGGCATTGTTCATTTAATTTTCATTTGTTTGAAGTTAAGTTTCCTCTGTAAATTCATGTTTTCTTTGCTCGGTTCAGGTAAAAATCAGACATACCCAACGAAGACATGGTATGATTTCCTGTGTTGGTTAGTACCTTGTTACTCAATATAATTCAGTTTGACAGCTGTTTACTGCATGAAGTACACTGCCTGGGATAAAATGCCAAAGCATTTGAGCTTGCTTTTTTCTTACTTAAATACCTGCTATACCACAATTCATAGGTATTTTTGTTCATTGTGGGGAGAGGTGGATCAGAAGGAGAAAGGTGCCAAAGTGTGCAGCAGGAAGCAAATATTTTTTAATGTCTTTTTCAGAATTACAGATTTTATAATTGCAGGTGTCTGGTGCGTTTCTGAGTGAGGTTTTTTCTTTCGAAATAACAAGATTATTGAAAGTAGAGTTACTGACATTACATGTATTTCCCACTCTTTTGAGCAATATTGTATCCTTGTTTTGAGGTTCTTAAAATGCTTTCCTAGTATGTAATGAATGAAGCCTCATAGCAGCCTCTGTGGCAGTTCTGGTTTTGCAAGTGGGGTGGGTATAGTTATGCAAAGAGAAATTGCCTTGCTGAAGATCCCCCAAGTGGTAAAAGTGCATCTCCTGTTGTATGGCCAGGTGTTTCATGGATTGACCTGGTTCTGCTTTGCAGTATAATCCATTTGCCCTGGTCGCCAGGAAAGGTGGTGTCACACTTTGTGAGGGACTGAACCCAGGAGATTGCATCTTGCAGTGATGTAGTGACTGATTTGCGTAGGGCTCCCTCTATACACACACATATGCATGCACGCTGGCTTGGCACAGCTCCCTAACATGTGTCTTTTGCCTGTTTTGGTCTATTTTGCTTTTAAGATAGATGACTGTATTGAGCCTCAATCTTTGCATATCTGTGGATTCAGTCTCTTATACATGACATGTGAGAATGGAAGTTGCTTTCACTACCTGTCCTTGCTGCCTTGCATGTTTTGTGGGCTGGATCTATCCTGGGTTTTCTGTGTCTTTCTTTTCCCAACCCCTAATCCAGTTCTCCTTTTAAGAGGGATTGTGATTTCCAGCTGATTCGTACCATTCCACTCTCCACTATAGCCTCCTTGGAGCACAGGCCTGTTATTATAGTGGTGGCTTTCAGCCCCCATCTGCAGCTGTTCGGGTCTTGACTTCTTAAATTATAATAATTTTAGGCAAACAGCAGGGGACCTGTGTTCAGTTTTTCTCCTCATAAATTAGCTGCTCAAACACTCTGAAGAGAAATGTTTTAAGAGGGTTATGTGATTGCAATTGTGGAACTGATGAACTTGAACCAGCTACTGGAACTCCTCTTGCTTTTATTACACATAGCTATTATTTATTCCAGACAGAATGGAGATCAGCTAGCCAGAGTGCAGAAAGAGATGTTTTTGTCATGACTTTCAATATTTGAAATATGTTTTGAACAAACCGTTTATGGCTTTTTCTTAATGTGTCATGTTAAAGGCTGCTGTAGTTGGTATTTCTGGAGTAAGGGAAATAGGTGTTTTTAACCACCTAGTAAGCCTCAAAATGTAGATGTAGACCTGGGAATAGCATTAAGCAGGTGTGTTTTAAATGGGACCTTGTAGAAATTGCATGCTTCTCTTTGGTGAGGTGTAGGAAAAATAAGAAAATTTTGCTGTAATGATTCTGCAAAAAAAAGTATTCTGACACTGCAAGACCCTGCTTAAGATTGCCTTAGGAAAGTGTCTGTCCCCCTAATCCAAAAACTTCCCCCATGTATTTTTGTTTGATAAATGTTTCCTGTGAACATGCTGAACATTAACCCATGGAAGTCAAATACTCTCTATGGCCCAGCATTTGATAAATGATGGTAGGAAAGGATGGCTGTGAAGATGTGCGGAACTTCTACCATTACTGCTTGTTGAAGGGCTGTATCAGAAAACTTTACCGACTAATATCAGACATCAGAAGTTGCCTCACTGAAATTAAGTTCAAGAGTTGGATGCCATTTGATCACAATTGGGCCTTAAGATTTTGAAGAAGTGGGCTTAACCCCTGCGCTGGCTTGTCCATCAGTTCTGTCTGGTATTTGTGTCTGTTTCTTTTCAATTGAGTGAAAGTCTATGTGAGAAAAGAGGCGCCAGGGCATTTTTTTGGACTTGAGTCTTTTTTGGTTTTGTGGGGGTTTTTTTTGTAGTATTACGTTTTGGGGTTTGTTGGTTTTTTTTCCTGTATTGAGCTATAAAAGACAGTGTTCTGGCAATTAATCCGGTAGTCCTGGACTGTGGAATCTTTTTGAAGAACTTGGTGAAGATGAGTGTTTCCCTGCTTTGATGTGAAAAGCATAAGCTTTAAAGAACTTCCCTTCCAAAAGTGTTGTCACTCCTGAATGAAAGGAGAAATACTGTGGATGTAATGAAAATAGGAAGAAAATACCATTAATATACCATTAGGGATTCAGCTAGAACAATACTACTTATTATAATTCAAACTACGTGGAGGAAAATGTGGAAAAGAATGGAAAATACAGTCCTGCTGTGATTGCAGGGAAAGCTGCTGTCATAGTGTTTCCATCCCAGGTATTACTCAGTCATCAGTACTTTCTCTTTTTGTGGTGTTTCAGGCTTTTATCTCATTTCACACAATTCGGCCGCATCTTGTCCCTTTAACCTCCCTACTAGTTCATATAACTCAGTATGATTCTGCCTGGGGAAAGATTTTAATTAACGATGTGTAAAGAATAAAGTGACAAAAGGATTTTTAAAAACACTGCTTCGAGACAGGCACGTGATTTTGCATTTTGATTTTTTTGTTCTATGAGGTCATTGCTCCTGTTTATTTAACCAACGTGCATGGATTTGAATCCTGCAAAACTTCAGGTTCTGTGCCTTTACTTTTTGAACACCCAACAATCATGCTAAAGTTAGTGGGTGTCATGTGTTTGGAAAAAAGAGGTGAAAGATGAGATTTCCCTCTGTCTCTTCTTAGCCTTTAGCCTGTGGATTCCTAAGCAAAGGCTATCAGGAATTTTCTGGAAAAAGGTCTTGGGGCATACATAGGAAATGGGTCTCTCTGGGGATGCATTTTGTAATGTGACCGCTGTAGGAGAGTTGAGAGTGTAATTTCACATGACATGATTAGAGTGTAATATACTATTTTGGTTCTGGTCTGTATTGCCACATCCTTATGCTTCTTATTTCAAGCAGTCTGTATGTAGGTTTTTTTGGAAGTACCTTACTGAGATGTCAAGGACAACAGAGTTGACTTTGTGAGGGGTTGAATATCTTGAGTCCTACACAAAGCTGGGGCAGGTGCTCACCTTTCTTTTCCCAATAAAATAAACTCCTAAAGCTATCCATGCCCAGGACAGTTAAAATAGGTGATTTCAGTGGAAGAATTTTTGGTGTAGGAACTCTGAAATCAGTAGTCTCAGCTTTTGTTTTGATCTGCAAAAACTGTAAATAAGTTGACCAGCCAAGGCAGGAGACACTGAGGGTTCTGATTCCGCTGACTGTTTAAGAACCTTGGGTTGTTCCATGTAGCCTATAGCTGTAGTTTCCACAGGAAATCCATTTCCCAGTAGACATGTATTATATTTACTGGTCCTGTGTAGATGTTTTAGATAGCCTCAAATGTGTCTCTCCAGTGCCTCAAATGCCTCTTGCCTTCTTCCCTCCCAGCTGAGGGAAACTGTGTTCCTCCTGTACGTGCCACTCAGTCACTGTGATGGGGCATATTGTTCGGTTTTTTAAATTATTTTAAAAAATTCTGGGGGAGTGGGCCAGCACAGGCTGTGTGATACTGGGTGAATCGCAGTAAGGGGACTTAAGGACATTTTGGAGGCTGCAAAAAGGCTTTCAAGTTTTCACTTCAAAATTTTTGGGATATGTTGTGAATTCTTTCCACTGCTACTGTTTTCTACCATTTTGAATCTGGTATGAAAACAAAACATAGTGCTTCCTATGCAGACAGAACACTACAGGTCTGTTCTAACACAGTGCTATGAATTTGGGATGAGATATAGCAATAAATAACTGTGCATTGCTTGACTATTTGACTGAATAAATAAAATGAAATTTGATGCAGTCTGAGGATGGCCTGTGCCAGTGCAGATTGTTAATATGTTATTCTGTGCTATCCTTTGAAAGATTCTGTGGCTTTGGATGAAACTTTTAGAGTGCCAAAAGCCAGTGCCTTGTGCCATCAGTCCAAGTGTTACTGTATGTTGAGCTAGGATTATGCTATACATTCTTAACTAAAATGTGTTTGCCCATATTAGTGTGTCTTTGTTGTATAGCTGTACTCTTATTCTGCAACATTTAAGGAAAAAATCTGATGATTTTATTCAGAAGGTTTGCATTTGACCCTACATATACTGATTCTTGCAGTGAACGTGAATCCATTGGCTTCAGAGGCATTACTCTTGATTACACCAGAGTTGTCTCAGAATGGGGGGCCAAGGTGTTAAATGGAAATGAACCGAATAAAGCCATCAAGCTCAGACCTACTCTGTCCTCACGTGCTTGATCTGAACAATAAGAACTGGTGATGTATAAATCATGTTGTCTGTTTGCTTCTTTGTCATTCTTTTTTTTTTTCCATTGAGTAAATGAAGATGTTCTGACCTTAGCTCATCCCTTGTGAATTTGTTTGAAAAAAGCAGGATAGCCGTACCCCTTAAATGTGACTCAGGCTTTTGTTTGGATTTAGTGAGCGTCATCTTATTTTTTTTTAAAGGAAACACATTTCACTTGACCTCTAGGATCTGGCAGGACTTGCTTCATTCCCTTTTTCATCACTTTATCTCTATGGCTTTTTTTCTTTTCAGTTGTATTTTTCTGTGTTTTCAGAAGGAAGACTGGCCAATGCACAAGCTCGAGTGTGCTTCTATGTGCGCTTTTGGGCAGAACTGGAATCCCTCAGAGACCGTGAGACTAACGGCGAGGATCCTTGCCAAACAGGTGAGCAGGAGGCTTGACTTGGGAGGTATGCTCCTACTCTGGGTGCCAGAGAAGGCAGGAAAATGAAAATTGACCGACAGTAACTGTCCCTGCAAAGCACATACGGTCGAGTTTCCTGTGCAGTTGCCTGTTGTAGTATTTTTCGGCTATAGTTGTATAGCATTATGTAGCATACAACTCCCAGTACATTTGTGAGTCAGTAACACCTCTGAGGTATTCAGGTATAAACATTTACGATTGAATTGACTGGTGAAAGCCAGAGTTTGAGAGAAATCTCAGAACCTTGGTCTTTAAAGAAAAAGAATTATGAGTAAGGAAAGAAGATTGCAATGTCGACCTCCATTTCAGTGTTCTGTTCCCTAACTGTGTGGGTACTGAGGATAACACAAGTGCTTACAGGGAGGGGATGGGATTCATGAGTTTCAAGGTTATGCTGTGTATCTTTGTAGAGGTCTAAACTCTCTCTGCAAAAACAAATCCTCTTTGGAGCATATTTTTATGTTTGAGGTCTGCTTATGTGACAAGGGCAATCTGGATACTGTACACAGGGAGGATTTTGGTGGCCTGCTGGGAAGGTAGCTGCATACTTGCTGTGTGTGTAAATGTGTGTGTGAATGTACGTGTGTGTGACTTAATTAAACCATGGTTTAGTGGTGATCCACAAACAAAATCGAACATTTAATGACAAAAAGTCACTGGAGTAAATTTGCACTTTTATCGCTTACAGGGAGGGGGGAGAACCCTACATGTCATATAAAAGCTAAATATGCAAACCACAGTCCCTGAACCTCAGCTGCTGGGCCACCTGCAAAGCCATATTTAATGGACAAGATTATAAAGAAGTGGCCTTAGGCCAACAGTGGAGCATTGCTTTTGAACTCTGTCAACAGTCAGTTTATTCACTTTCCTCAAAGCAAAGCCTGTCTTCTGCCTGCTTGCTATTGTTAGCAGCTTTCTGGGTGTCTAGAACAAAGCAAATGACATATTTAAAATAGTGTTCAAATTTATGGATATAAATTTGATAGGAGTTAATCTTTGGCTGCCTAATTTGGTGTGGAGAGAATATTTTTATGCCTTTACTGAGGGCAGTCAATTTAACTCATTGCTGTTTGTCAACTTTTATAAATTCCATGCTGTGTGGATTTGGGTTTGTCTTACAGTTAGGAATTCCCAACTTATGAATGAGTACACAAAACTGCCAAATCAAAACATTTTCTTACTGGTTTTTCTTTCCCCTTATTGTTAGAAAACTCACCCTGAAAGAACACAGTCAGAGACGCTGCTTACTGTAAAAGAGTTTGAATCACGTAAGTAAAAAAGACTTGCAGGTAAGCAGAGGCTTCGACTTAACTATATTAATGATTTGTTTCCCCTGGCCCCACTCCATCAAAACCTTTCAGAGCATCCCCCCCACCCTGTTGTAGGAAAGGAGCAAACAAAGAGAATTGTGGTTCCTCATTTTTTTGAAAGTCAGTACTCTTATTTCTTTTTTTTTTTTTTTCCTTGGTTGCTTGAGGGAGCTGTGAAACAAAGGTGAAAACCTAGACAGAATTAATTATGTAGCATGCATACATCTTGCTTCTCTGGTACTCTAGTATCTTTTGAGAATTGTAATGTTGTAAAATTAAAATAGCTGGTATTTGTTACCAGGAGGCATAAAATCAGAGACAGCACAGTTGCTTGATGGTGACAGTGACTAAGGGGCTAATTGCAGAACCCTCTGGACTGTGCTTCAGTGTCTGTCACTGCCAGTCAAATCTGACATGTTATATATGATTGTGTTGAAATTCCATGTCCTAAATGCTCTAAAATAATCCAAGGAAGGAGATGAGGCAATGGCTTGCTTTTAACTGGAAAGCTACTGTTTATGTCTGGTAAGACAGAGTTACAAGTTGACCAACTAGGGGCCTAGTAACCATCCTGGGCACGGTTTTCACTGGTCTGTTGTTTCTCTTTCTTGGTGCTTGGTACACAGAATCAGTAGGTTGTATATTCACATTTCTCACTCTGATGGCTTCCAAAGCCTTTTACAAAATGCTGAATAAATGTAGTCATTGCTAGGACTTGAGGTAGCAGAATAACCAAGCGCAGTGAGATTATGGTCTTGCATCCTAAACAAAAGCTCCTGTCACTGCTGTTGGGACAACTGGGGAACAAGGGGGAAAAATGCCAACATGTAAGGCAAGGATAATTTTTACAGGTAAGTTGGTAGGATTGAGGTTGAGGAGAATAGGGGTTAGTATATTCTTCTGCATTGCAGCATGTCTTCAGGAATTTGTTATTTGGGTGCTAAAAGGCTGAAATGGTTTTTTTCTGTTGCAATGTCCCACTTGGCCTCTAGAAGCCTTTGTTTTGTTCATAAGCATCCCTGTTCCTTCTGCCTTTTTGACTCATCTCATCTCTTAGCACACCTTTACCATGATCAGCAGTTGCCTTACGCTTTGCAACAGCCTACAAAGGAGAGGAAAAGGCATCTGGCTGTCAGCTCAAAGTGTCTTGTTTCTGATTTGTTCTTATTCTCATCAAATTGTCCCATTTCATTTTCCTCAGTGTTTTTTGTGACTCACCTATCATTCACATCTGCTTTACAAATAGTTTCCTCCTTCTTCCTCTGTTGTGAAGCCTTTTCTCTTCCTGCACATTTTAATTTCAATTATTATTTTGAGTTGGAGAGAGGAAATGGATGAGTTGCTGGCTCTCATAGAGCAGGGGAGAGCTTGTAACACTGTCACTGCGAGAGAGAGGATTAGGAAAAAGCTTCCCAACGCTCTGCACTTGAGGAAAGAGAGAGGGAACCAGGAGTATACCTGATCATGTAGCTTGCTCTGTATGGACCAGGCAGGAAAAGGTTCAGTGGCCATGACTTTGGCATGAGGGTAAATCTCTAAAGAAACCCATAATGGAATACAGTTTGAAGGTATGCAAGGATGTTTCCACTGATATTCCTGCTGTCTCCTATTAGCCTGAGATATCTGCAGGTTAAACTCACCTCTGTTGATGGTCAACCCCCAGCCTGTGGAGATACAGGTATTCTCAGTCACTGTTTGTTACCTCCTAAAGCAGGTGCCTGCAAGAAGTCAGGTGGATTGCATTCCTGGGCACACTTGTGTTATCCTCCTCTTGCTGCAAAGAGAACCCCTGTGACTAGCCCCAGTGTTGTTGCTAGATCCCTATCACACGTGGCCACAAATAGTTAGGGCCTCTGTGCTAGGAAAGACCATGTCTTTTAAAAGCACATGGTCTTAGCAGGAGTTTGGGCTGGTTGTTGCTGGTGAGGAATAGGTCTATATGAGAAAGTTTTGCTCTGTAAAGTGTGTTTTAAAGCGAGTGACATTGAGTATGACTTGATACCACAACAGATGGGACCACGTAGCTCATAAGGTTGTTTTAGGCAGCTGGGGATAGCTACCCACAGTTCATAGGTTTCTAGAGGCCCAGGGCTGGCTGGGCTGTTTGCTAGAGTTAACAAATGCACTTTGAAGACTATAACTCTTCTCACAAGAAAGGGAAATGTATGTCCAATTGCCTGCTATTTTAAAGATGTTAGAAAATTCTTTTTAATCCTTCATGTTCTTATATGTTCACCACATGTCCTCATAGTGCACATGTGGCTTTGACATAGCATTTATGGAAGGAACAGGCACTTCTTGCAGTAACTCTAAGTAGCCTGTCCTTGGCGGGGGTTGTTTAAGTCTGGGCCTGTTCTAACCTGAGTCTAGCTACAGTGCATGGGGAAGTTTTCCTGTTACTGAAATGGAATGTGTTCTTTGTCCACAGACATTGACAAACTAGACAATGAAAAGAGAGAGCTGATTCAGAACGACATTGCTGCTCTTCATCACTTTTACTCAAAGCACTTGGAGTACCCTGACAATGCTGCCCTTGTAATTCTCTTTGCACAAGTAAGTTGACTAGAGCACAGCCTGCTTAGGTGGATGGTGCTGTAGGAGTTTAGCCTTTGTGAAAGGGGGAATGTTAACAGCAACAGAAATGGTAGCTCTTTGCTTATCTTAGGGACAACCAAGTGTGCTTGATGGAGAAGATCCGCTTCGTTGAGCAGAAGCTGCTGGATGTGCCCCATTTCTGTAGTGAGGAGAGAGACTCTTGTCTGCAGACTTTCTATGAGATGCTTTTCAAACACTGAAGAAAAGGAGAAACAGCCTTTATTAAACCCTGTCAAAGTTAGGCTTTTGTGGGCCAAGCTGTTGTTGAACTAACATGGAAGGCTGCTGGCCTGAGACCCTGCAGAGGCAAATCCTTCATTCAGGCCTCAGATTTGTGGAAATCCTTGCTGGTCAGGTCATCATTGTGTTTGACCTTCACAGGGAGTAAACTTCAGAGAAGTAGAAAGAGCAGCCTACAACTTTTATCTGGCATGTGGCTTTTAAATGTAGTCAGGTGGTTTGGCCATCTGGAGACATGAAGGAAAGACAGGGTATCTTGTCAGGTAACTTCTGATATGACACTTCTTTTTTTCTCACCTGCTTTTCATATGCATCTAAATTGAGTGTATTGTAGTGCATGGAATAATACACCGGTGGAATACTGAAAGATCCATTTTCTTCTTTTTCCTTCCTTACTGCAATATAAGCTAGTTTTAAACTTAAATGTCCGAGTAAAAAGTTTAATATTTTGAGGTGGGGGCAAATGCTGACTATTTTGATGAAAGCTGAGATGGCAGTACCCTGGTTGGTAGAGCTGGGCTGGGCATCTACCAACAAGGAGGCACAGTTACTATTTCCTTAAAACAGAAGTACTCTTATTCTGTAGGCAAACTATTCTTTAGTGGCTGCTTATCATTCATTATGTTGTTTTTAATTTCCTTTAAATGGCAAGTTTTTTTTCTCTTCTGAAGACTTTACAATTTATTTGTCAGAGGGATACTTTAAAGACATCAGTACAACCAGTTCCTTGTTGTGATTCTGACTATTTCTGTTGGAATGTAGCCAGAATCCCCAAAGATTACATTATTTTTTGCTTCATGTCCTGTTCTGGAGCAGCTTTACCAGATCATGGTACTTTAACTGACTTCTCTGAACTGCTGACTCCTAGATCTGATATTCCATCCGGTCTTCTCTATAGATATATGTCAACCTTAGGTGTAACCTTAAGCTCATCCTGATCATCAGGTAACTGTCTACCACTGTGGACATTAAGATTTTTTGAACTAAAATCTTCAGAAGTTATCTGGATGTTCCTCAGAAGTGTTTTAGAAGGATAAAACCTTTTGAGGAATAAATCTTTCTAGAAGAAAGGGAGGCATGTTTGTACTTGGTAGGTACAAATGTGTTTTCTAATAATTAGTTAACTTGACCTAAAACCATGGATATGTTTGGATGTGTTGCTGCTCCTTTATTTAGCTTCAACACTTACTCTGGCCTCATGTGGTCTTCTTTGCCTCCTGCATTTGGCACTGTTTGTCTCTGTGGCTCAAGGCAGTCATTTGGGACTTGAATATCTGTAACTCCTTGCTCACTGCTTTTAGTGGGCTTTGCCTGACGTTCTTCCTTACATAGCTAAAGTCTAATAGGTCGTTTTGAGTGCAGTGAAGTTTTTTTGTCCAAAACCCTTGTGTTTCACTGCTCTCTTCCACACCTGTTGGCATCATTCTGCTCTCTTTTACCCTTGTGGAACATAGCTCTTCCTCTTCAGTCTCACCTTGCCCTGCTTTTCAAGCAGTTTCTGTCTTGTCTCAAGTTCCAACATCTAATCCTTTCCTTGAAGATCTTGCATTTCATGCCTCCTTTGCATATTCTCTTTTCCACCATTGGGAACAGCCTTGTGCTCCAGTATTTTGCTGATGTCTCTTTATTCCCTCTGCTTTGCCTTTTTTAGTCATGCATTCATCTGGTGAAACCAGTGATATCTCATCCCTTCTAATCCCACCTCTTGTGTAATTTCTGTTATGATGTCTTCACGAAGTGTGTTGTCTCTGGTGTAGTGGAGGGAAGTTGATGATAACTCACTAGATATTTTTAAATGTTTCCCTGTGATTCAGAACGATCAAGTTGTTCTTTATAGCCTTCTTTGTAGCCTTATCTTTTTACTTGCTGTTGATATTATCTTTCCTTTGTATTGTTTTTGTATTGAGCAATTGCATTTTGGTTTTGGTTCAGGTATGCTCATACATTGGCTAGTGCAGTAGCATGCTCATCTTGAGAGACAGGGAACCTTTGGATGCTATATTGCTGAAAATAGCAGGATAAAGATCAAGCAAAGATAGCAAAGATACTGGTGAGTGAATCAGAGAAACAGGGTGGTTTCCTTAATTGTGAACTCATCCTGAACAGTTCATACGTGAGGAGTGGCTTTGGGAAGCATTTGTGTATTTCTAAAACCCAGTCCAAGCTACCTTTCAGCTTGTGGGACATATCACTTTGCATGGTGAGCAACCGGGTCTAGTGAAAGGTGTCTCTGCCTCTGGGGATTAGGGGACAAAAATGGGATTGGAACTTGATACTCTTTAAGGCCCTTTCCAAGCTAAACCATTCTATGGTTCTGTGATTAGTGTTGGTAGTGTTTGTTGTTAACTTTAAACTCTTCCAGAAGAAATACTTGCACTGTACTTGATTGACCGTTCCTGTGCCCATTGTATCTTCAGCTGAACATGGCCATGTGAGAGCAGTTGTTTTAGTGTTTTACTGCTGCTTTCATAAAAATTTTCATGTTTGTAGGCAGATGATGGTGAATGTGGAGAGGGTTTTCTTCGTGTCGATACATATGTGACTTGAAGTGGAAGACAGTGCTTGACTGAGGTGCATTTTGGCCACTTAAAGTGATGCAAACCACATGAAACAAAGCTAAAAGTCCTGTAAGATTCCTTTGAGTTGTGTGAGAAGAAGGTTTTAAAACCTGCTTGAATCTCTTCTATAGGAGAGTTTTATGAACAAGCTCTTTTGATCCAGTGTCTGTTTAAATTAGGAATGCACTGCCGCTCATACTCTGTCCTTTTTCTGTCCCCTCCTATTCTATGTATTTGTTAGGTTCAAGTCTTTCTCACTGCTTTTGTTGTTTTCATATGTGCTTTAGCTGTGGCTGGTATGTGCAGTCTTTGACAGATGTCATTGTGGCAGGTCCCTGCACCACGCTCCACCAAAGCTCTGTACTGCCCCAGCCCGGCTGAGTTTGCCACTGTTTATTCCCACACTGCTCCTGGCATGTGTAGCTCTGTTTTGGCCCATTACTTGTCAAGGCCAAGATGAAGTCTCTTTACCCCGCATCAGGGTGAGGCTTTGTTTCATGTTTGCAATGGTCTTGATTTGTCAGACACTTTTTAGTGCTCTTTTCAAGCCCCGCTTCTCTTGGTTGGCCTTCCAAGGAGCAATCCACTAGATGCTGTGTCCTGAGCAGGTGTGAGCATTGGACTGTCAGTTTTTTAATATCCTGTGCATTCTTTTGGATAGGGACTTTGTTCCCACTTCAGGTAGCTCCCTGTGAGTACTGGGGAGGTGGATAGAAAATTGTAAGCAAATTGCTGCAATTGTGTGTGACGTGTGAGAGTGTGACATGTGAGTGTGGAGTACTCAGCTGACCAAAAGCTGATCCAGCATCTTTCTCTTTTTGCTCAGGTCAACTGTAATGGCTTCACAATTGAAGATGAAGAACTCTCTCATTTGGGATCAGCCATATTTCCTGAGTAGGTTGATTTTAATATTTTAAAAAATTAACTAATTTTAAAACAAATAAAGGAAGTAGATGTCTACCAAAAGAAATTAAACAGTCAATTTGTCTTGTTTTAATTGTCTTTAATTGGCTAATAAAATGTGGCAAATTATTTGCAGCAGTTTTTCTTAAAAATCTGGTGATTTTGGTAAAATTGCACTTGTAATTTGTTTTGAAACTTAGATTGTGAACTATATTCAGGCTGATAGGAAACTGACTTACTTAGCAGGTTCTGGACAGGGACAGCAAAGCCAAATGAAAAGGATTGCAGGTGACTTGCTCTATTCACAGCTTTCTGTTTTGGCTGGGTATAAGTTCTTCACCTGATGCTCTCTGAATAATATCCCTTCTACCTTTGTTCCCTGGCAAACAGTAAATCCCTTTGATAACTACTTTGAGCCTCCTTGCTATGACAGTGCAAAAAAAATGTACAAGCTTCTTAGCTTTACAAATATACTGCAGGTGTTAAGTATTAGCTTCAGTTTGTGGACCGGGGAGCACAGCTCTCTTCAAGGCCAAGGAACATTTCTTCCATTTTTAAGTCTGCCCTTCCTACTTAATGTTGTAGCAAAGGAGGGTATTTTCTGCTCCTGATCTTTGCACAGCCTGTATGAAGGTATTAGCACTGTGTGCTTACTTTGGCTTGCTGGTGGGACTTAGATTACTCGTAGCTTATCTGTGTCAAAGTAACCCGAAACCTACAGATGCCCAGTTAAAGCAGGATGTGATTTTGCCAAGTGCTGCACACAGAGAGTAGTAGCTAGTCATTGCTTCACAGATTTTCCTTCTCCAAGCAAGCCTGCCTGAAGTTCATATCCTGATCTACAGATTGGAAATTAATGCCTTGAAATTCCCAGGATCAGAGTCATTGTGGGGATAGCAGAGTATTAAACCAGGGTGTTCTTGAAACGTCCAACACCATCCTTTGTAAATGCTCAGCATACAAGAGTCAGGTATTTCATATCTAGCAGTTATGCCTGTGAGCTAAAAAGACTGAAGAGGCAATTGTTATTTTGCTAGATTGGAAGAGAAGGAACTAAAATAACATCTGAAATAAGCAGCAATCTGCACTTTCTCCAAGCTTGGTAATGAGGTGGATTACTTTTCTCTGCTGTCCAGTTTTTTGTCCAAGTCATATGCTTGTATAACAAGAAGACATCTCTACCACTTCAAACATGAAATATGTTTACATTTGCATAGAAGCCAGCTAAATTTTTAACACCCATCTTAAGTCACGATGCAGCAAAAACTTTTGTTTTCCCATATTTGTTTATTTCCTTTTAGATTAAATGTGTTTCTTTTTCTTTCTCCTCTGAGGAAAATAGTCTGTCTGTCATGCTGGTGCTAAAGCTGTGTGAACATCTGTGTCATGTGTCCTATAGCACTGGAAGAATGGGAAAAGAATAACTTGCCTAGTACTGCAAGAATAGGATTTAAAAATTGTAACGTTTCATTAGCACAGCCATTCTCCATATCATTAGAATAAATAACTATAACGGTTTGGATCGGACCTTTCTGCCGAATGCTCAAACCTTACAGTTTTCAGCCTTTCCTCCCCCCACCCCCTCTATGAACACAAGGGAAAGGGAGAAGGGAAAAGCTACTGAAACGCCGAAATGACCAGACCAAAGCTGTACAAAAATATACACATGTATTTACACTTATATACAATTAGAATACTATGTACCCAGGAGAAGGGACCCCGAACACCTCCCTCTGCCCCGAAGGGAAAAGGGAGAGGGAAGGAAAAAAAAACAAAACAGATATACACAATAAAAACCCAGGAGTAACCAATAAAAAACTAACAAGAGAAAATCTTACTACTCTCCTCAAGATAGCAGAATTGCACCAAGCGACCGCCGGCACTCTCCGCTTCCCAAGGTCCACAAGGCCTCACTGGGCCTCACTCCTCCACACGAGCAGAGCCGATAGCAGAGAACCTGCTCCCGGGTCCACCGGAAAGGAAAGAGAGCAAGAGGCTTCTCCCCCTTCTTATTTATACCCTGGTTTACGTAGAAAATCGTATGGAATACTGGGAGGATGACTACTTCCTCAGTTACAACCTGGTTACCAAGGAGGGTCTAAAATCAAAACCACTACAATAACAGCACAACATATTTTCCCAAGGTTACCTTCATGTTAAGCCTCAGAATAAGAACAGCTTGCAGAGAGAGACTGACTCTTTCAGACCTACTTGTTTTGTGACGTCATGCTTAAATTTTTAACTTTTGCTTTTGGTGGTGGTTGGGGAAAACATTTATTTTTCTACTTTTACAGTGTTGCATTGATGAACCATAGCTGTTGCCCAAATGTGATTGTGACTTACAAGGGAACCTTGGCTGAAGTCAGAGCTGTTAAAGAGATTGAGCCTGGAGAGGAGGTAAATGCACAGTGTTCGAATGTACTCTGTACTCGTGCATTCTAAAAGTAGTTTTTCAGGGTTCGTTTCAATTAGGTGACAATTTAATGATAGGTAGTAAGGATCTCTTGTTTCTCAGAGAAGTGTAAGATGGTGCTTTGGAAAAGTCAGGGTGGCTGTGGAGGACTGTAGTGGTTTTTGGAGGCAGTATCCAATTTCACACTAAAACAAGGGAAGGGCACCTGCAGCAGTCACTGTTTATCTGCCAGCCTCTCTCTCAGTTTACCCATCTGTAAAATGAAGCTGACTTTACTGATGTTTGGCTGGTGCTTTGAAATTCCAAGATCAAAGCAAATTATTACTGCTATAATAGTTCCCAGTATAATAGTAATGTATTGAAATTGAAGCCAGAATAAACAAGGTAAATGGGTACAGATAAGTCCTCTGACTTCTGTTTGGACAGAGCATCCACAAAACATGGGATTTGGTCATATCACCTCAGTGGCATTTGCTGGGAAGTCACAGAAGAGCAGAAGTGTGTTTTTAGGCAGAGTGAAACTGAGCAGTGATGGTTAAAATTCTGTGAAATGGAGTAAGGCTCTTGGTTTATCTTGAAACTTTTTCAGTCAAATAATGAACTTGGCAGGGAGTCTAAAGCAGCAGAGCTGCATTTTGCTTTAAGAAAAAGAAAAAAGATGTTAAACAGAGTCAAGGAGGATGTTCAAATACCTTCAGGGAATGAAGATACGGAACGTTCTCTCTGGGGATGGAGTTCGCATAGACTTTCAGTGGCTCATTTGTAAATGTTAATTTAGTGGGCAAAGTTAATGCCAGTCAAAATAAGCTCAGATTTGATTTTTGAATATTTCTGATTTCTCAATTGTGTGGTAACAGCCTGGAAGAAGGGGAGGGAGGTTATTTTTGTGGATGATAGCTGTTCACTACTGTAAACAAAGCAAGTTTAGTTGCTGTGGCCAAGGATGAATTACTCAGGTGAGCAACTTCTTTTGATGCC
The DNA here is from genome assembly GCA_013396775.1 of Cephalopterus ornatus. Lineage (NCBI taxonomy): Eukaryota > Metazoa > Chordata > Aves > Passeriformes > Cotingidae > Cephalopterus > Cephalopterus ornatus. Next base: position 345,208 of record VZRE01002360.1, read on the forward strand.
ATTTACTAACAATTATTTGTCTGTGATGTTGGCAGCCACAGCAAATGCATTGTGGTAATGGACAAGAACTGATTCTGGTTTAAGAATTTTACCGTGGATGCACAGACATTTTCAGCATGTCCGGGGAGGGCGTATGGTGAGAGGTAGAGATGTGGAGTATTTTCTTTTCTTGGCGTCTTCTTCGGGTTGAGTTCCCTCTTAGAAGCTGCATCAGCTCTCCAGGACCTCATGGCTTTTGCACGTTCGCTTTTCTGGCACTTCAGAATTCTCTAAACGTGAGCTCGTGGTTGTGCGTGGGTGCTGTGCAGTCTCACAGCCTGTGTCTCCATCTTCAGGCACCGTGTAGCCATTGCAGTGCAACATTTTAAAGTTTTTTTTCTCTAAATGCGGTTCCTGCGTTTGATACACTTTGAAAATACCGAAGGGAGGATAGGAATGTGGGGGAAAGTGTGAGGTGACACACACACACTTTCACCTAAGAAGAAGGTGTACTGTATGAAATTACATGTAATTTTATTTTTAAAGAGAGAAACCTTAAGCATAAAGACTGAACAAAGCATTTCAAATAGCTGTAAATGAGGAAATGGAGCTAAAGCTGTTCCTTGTCTGCAGAATGATCAACTGCACTGGGCATAGGATGTGTTTCTTGGGGGAGATCTCATTTTAAAGGCAGAGCATTAAAGCTAGTTGCAGGGGTTCTTTTCTGAAGACCATTGAAATAGAGGAAAACTTAAGAATAGTATGTATGAAGGGCCTTTAAAATGTTCAAAAGCAGATTTTCTTTGCTTTAAAATATTTCTGCTGAAGTAAATCTGATATTCATTCTCCTTGAACTGGAGCACTGGGCCTCTCTTCTTTTCAGAGATCTAAAGGTCTTATCCTAAGTTTCTAAAGCTACTAGTGACTGCTGTTGCCCCAATTTTTGTAGGTTTTCAGAAAGAAAAATTTGAGATTCCAGCCTCTAGAAAACCAGGCCACTGTAATTTATCCTAGGCTGGATACCTGAAATCATTATTTTACTTCTGAAAAGTAGGTGTATCTTTGTAGTCTGACAGGAGCCTGAGATTTATGCTGTGATAGTTTCCTTATCCACACCTGAATCTTGCTGTCCTGGGTATGAGCCAGGGTAATATTTGAGGGAAATTCCATAACGAATAGGAAAGGAACACTTCTCTGTCAGACTGCATTCACAAATGACAACTCCTGATGCTGCCAAGAGGCCTTGGAATGTGAGGGAGCAAGCAGGTGATGTGGCTGCAGGGGTCCTAAAGTTGCATGAATGTGTGGCAGTCATACTACATACACCAGAACTAGAAGTGATAAAAATGTTTAGTGACACTGCTTCTCACTAACTGCTTTGTTTTTTACTGTGTAGATTTTTAGCAGCTATATTGACCTGCTGTATCCCACAGAAGACAGAAATGACCGGTTAAGAGACTCGTATTTCTTTAATTGTGATTGCAGGGAGTGCATTACAAAAGAAAAGGTAATACAGTTGGTGTGAAATATGCTTCTGACTGTCAAGGCACCTACCCATGTTCTTAGATGTAATTTCCTATCTGGTTTAATTACAGGTTGGATAGTGGAGTAAGAGTGGGATGGGGGTGGTGGTTTTGTTTTTCTGTCTAGAAGGCTGTCTGATACTCACTCTTTCCACTGTAATCATGACACATCAGGAAATTTCCTGGTAGAGGCCTATCTAAAGTTAAACTACAAAGCAAAGATGAAAGCATTGTTAAAAGTAGATAATTATACTGTATCTAGGTCACCCGACCAAAAGAATTTAGCTCAGATCTCCTTTTTTTTTTTAAGTACATGCTTTCTACCAACTCTCAGCAAGTAAATCTTGCTTGGGACATTTCTGGGGTCCTGTTCTGGAATAGAGTACTGCTGCAGTTCCTGGCTGGGGCGTTTCAGTCAATTCCAGGTGAATGCTGTATGACATCGCTGGATGGTTTGGACACCCAGCAGAATCTGAGAAATGGCCTTTCCTGGAATGCCATCATATCAGTCTGCTCACAGACAGGGTTGTCCTGCGTCACAGCCCCTTGTGAATGTGCAGGCCAGAGTTATGTTCATTAGACATAAGCTGGTGCCTCAAAGGGCAAAGCCAGACATCCAGACAGTGTTCTTTAAAACAAGCTGTTAGGTATTTTGAAGAAAAGCACTTGGGAAGAGAAGGCCTGTGCAACCATTTGGACCTCCTTCCCTGAAGGCCCTACAAGAACTGAGCTGTGTGTGGCTCATCTGGCATTCCAGACAAGATCAGTGTGTCTGGGACAATCTGATCCATAAGTTCCATGTCATTTTACCTCCCATTTTCACAAGGTGTCCTTATAAGATCTGGTTCCCAAACTGATCAGACAACCATCTCCTTCCCCTAAAGGGGGGGGCGTCATCTTTTGTAATTATTTTTTCCGAAATAGTACCCAATATTGTTGCTTCGGGCCATTCTGTTGATACCATGTTAGTTGTGTTTTTCCCCAGAGTTACCTTGATAATTTTGCCACTGAGTTTAACGAAGCCAAGATTTCATCTGTGATTTTCAACAATATGCTACTCTTGGAGTCACGCGTCACTCGGTCTCCTTCGGCTCTGGAAAGAGTCCCCTGTAGCCCTCTTGGCTGGCAGATGAAATAATAAAAGGAAATCGAGCAACAATGGGAAGCTTAAACAGCAAAAGATTGTCTCTAGATTGCAGCTGACTCTTCGTGAAGCAGTAAGGTAGATAGAAAGATAAGAGTAAGTGGAGCTGTCCAGCAGAAATAACAAAATATGTGGAAATGTGGGTTTTTTTCTGTAGATATGAAGGATTGTTTTCTGTATTTAAGATCATGTCGTTTTCCACAGAGCTAGGTGGTAGACTTAAAGTATTTGAGCTTTTATAGCCTTAAAATTAAATTTGTTTTAATCCCTAATCTCTCAGAAGCAGTGAAATTTCTTATGTAAAACTGCTTTCATCACAAAATCGAAAAGCTCTTCGATCTTTCAAAAGAAAGGGACTTCATGGAAGTAGAGAATTGCAGCTGAACTGGAAGGCCAGAGGATTCTAGGATTCCTAGCCAAGGCTTTAGAGAAAAATTGCAGGTGCACATTCTACTTTTGTTTTTATATTCTTTGAAGAGCTTAAGTTCCCATCTGTGTCTTTTTATTAGAGTAATTTTGTATAGCAGGTGCACCTTTATTTGTAGGGCTTGGAACCTGCCTTTGTAAGGTCCATTGTGTTTCCTTCAGGATAAAGAGAAACTGGAAATCTGCAAGCTGAATGATCCTCCATCGGCAGAGACGGTACAAGGCATGATCAAATATGCCAGGAACGTGATTGAGGAATTCAGGAGAGCCAAACACTACAAATATATCCTTTGTCTCACCCTGACTCCTCTGGCTTGGAGTGTGACGTAAAAATCTCACCTGCTGGACTTCAGAAGGACTTGCAGGAGAAATACAGTGACCAGTAGAAATTAAGCTTACCTCTGTCCTCTTTGTGTCTGAAGGCATTACCAGGTAGTCATATAATGAGAGGCCATCTATTTATTAAGTTCCTTGACTTCCTCATACCTCCTGGTGAATTACTGGAGATCTGTGAGCTCAGCCTGGACAAGATGGGTGCAGTGTTTGAAGACAGTAATGTTTATATGTTACATATGATGTACCAGGCCATGGGTGTCTGTCTGTATGTGCAGGACTGGGAAGGTGCACTGCGTTATGGGCAAAAAATTATCAGACCATACAGGTAAATATGAGAGAGTTTTATTTTTTTTTAGTGCTTTAATTCAGTAGTCTGAATAATTAAGACAAGTTTGGGCAGAGATCACTTCTCTCAGTATGTGTTGTATAAACATGCTACCTATGATATCACTACTCAAAAAGGAAGATTTAAATGCTAGGACAGTGTTTTTGTTACTATCAAAATATAGTCTTCAATATAGAGCAGGACTAACTTTGAAATCCTTGCTTTGAGTTCTTAAAATAATTTTGTGCCGCCTCGGGCGCTGTGGTAGTTGTGCTTAGCTAGATAAATGCTGGTTTTCTTAAATATCCTAATCTTTTACTAAAGCACAGCTTCAAATTGCATCTGCAGTCAATATTTTGTATAAGGTCATGGAGGCAAAGCCTGTGTTGCCGTCAGCCTCCCGCAGTGTCCCAGTCCCTTCTCTCCGCAGTAGCGCAGTGAGCACGGCTGCAGGAGAGCAGAGCTCTGTCCCAGGGCTGGGGCCGAGCGGCAGAGGGAGCTGAAGCCGAGCTCAGCTCCTGCACTCGGAGGCGGGGGGTGCCTCGATGTCCCTGATCTCTGCTGCCCTGGAGCTGGGGGCGTGGGAGAATGCCCAGGCCGTGAAGCCCTGTGTGGGGCAAGGCAGCACACACAGCCTCTGCGGAAAAAATTAATACTCTTTCTGATAAAATTGCCTGTGTTTTTACAGTAGTGATCTCTCTCATTAGAGCCAGCCAGTTATGCTCTGTGTCTGATCCTGCCATGAATCTCCCGAACAGATTCTCGTCTTGAGACGTGACTTTCTTGCCAGCTGGGGGGAGCACAAGAAAAGCTCTCCCTTTGGAGCAGATGCCAGTGTAAAGTCACAGATCACTTGGCAGAGAGCAGTGATACAAAGAAGGAGCCAACATTCCCCGCCTGGGGGCTCAGTACTATTTATCTTCCCTGGGACTTGCCCAGCTCCTCTGGCTCTGAGCCTGGCATTCCAGGTCAGCTCTGCTGAACTGGACTCTGCTAGCTCAGTGTGTGCGAGCACGGAGTGGCATGTGTGCCGTACACACTGCGGGAGGGCCCCTCGCTTTCCATTCCACCGACTATTGTACAATTCACAGAGCTACCTCTGCGAGTGCAGGGTGGCTCCAAAAACTCTTAACAATGCAGTCTCTTTCTGTAGCTGGCTAGATTAAAACTAGTGGCAGAAAGTCATTGCCATCTGACAGCTGTTCGGAGGCATATGGTAGTTTCAGTTCAATTCCCAGTTGACAGGCGTCCCCATCCCAGACACAATTGGCACTGACTCTTGGCAGTCATGGCAGAGGGGATGAGCGGTGAATGGGCAGGGGCAGCGAGAGGCAGCTTCTTGTCCCCCCCCGAGGGGGGGATAGGGGCTGGGAAAATGCAATGAAACTGCCAAGTTTGATAAAGCTGGTTTTCTTTCTCTCCTGCAGTAAACATTATCCCTCCTACTCGCTGAACGTTGCCTCCATGTGGCTGAAATTAGGGAGACTGTATATGGCCTTGAATAACAGAATGGCTGGAGTTAAAGCCCTGAAGAGGGTATTTATTTCTTGGTTTCTTCATTAATACCAGTTCAGATGTGGGGTCATTGAAACACTCTGTGCTTCTCTGTCAGTAAGCCTGGCTTGGTAGGAAATGCACCATTTGTTAATATATTTGGTTACTGGATTTTTGGCTCAGATTTGATTTTTCTGGAGATGTAGTATAGGTCTGCTCTTGCAGACAGGGAGTCTTACCTTTTCACAGTGGGCTCATACAGCAGCAGCTGGAGTGAGAATTATGCTTAAACATTTACTCCAAGTTGTTCACTGAGCTAGAGCTGCACTAGTGTAAATGAAGCAGAACTATAGCTTCTCCTCATTTGCTGGGTAAGGACAGAAAAAAATGCTTGGCTCTTACAAAAAGCACATAGTGTTTCATTGAAGTCTGTGATTTCTATATCCAACTTAAACTAGGCATGCTTTTGGTGGTTATTTGTTCTGGAACCAGTTGATTTTTGCATAGCTGACGGGAATTCAATGCATCTGGTAATGCTGAAATGGGGAAATAGAGCATTTGGTTTTACATTTTTCTTCACCCCTTTTTATTAGTCTGTTCCTTATTCCTTAGGTTTTTTATTCTTTTATTTTTTTTATTAGTCTGTACTTTGTTTCATGACTTTTTTTCCCCTCTTGTTGTTGGACAGAAGCTTATTTTAGTTTCTTAAGCATCAGTGCCTACTGAAGCATATAATGACTCATGGAATGTCACAATGTATTTATTTTTTCTTCTTTTTTAGATGCTGGCAAGTTTTTAGCCAGCAATAACAGAGCCATCCAGCCATGGTGGCAAGATGCTACAAGAATATATGCTCTAAAATTTAACTGTTACCTGGTTTGAAATTAACACAGGTTTTCCTTCCCTGTGATGTTAAACCTTTGAGTAGAAATGGGAGCTGTGCCAGTAAGAGCATGGGATGGGGGGTAGGGAACTGTTAGGTAGATTTGTTGGCAGAGTCAGCTTCCTAACACAAACATTTTCTAATGACTCACTTCCAAAAGCTGTCTACAGGAACTGCCCAAAGTTATCCCAGCCCCTTATGTTTGGGATTTAGTGGAAAAACAAACCCATTGTTCTCTGTCAGTTTGTGAGCAGCTCATCCAGAAGGCCCTTCTTTCTTCTTTTGGGCAGGAGAAGGAGGAGTGGAGTTATTTCTTGCTGCTGCTGAGGTGGAACCAAAAGCCCTTGCTATACTGACTTAACAAATACAAGAGCATAATTCCATAAAAGTTTCCCAAGGAGAAAATGACTAAATGCTCAGAGGGCTATTCCTTGTTCTGTCTTACCACTGTGATCTTCAAGTATTTTCAGACTTACACTGAACTTGCTTCTCCTTCTGTCTCCTGCTGCCTTTTATCACATCTGCTTGGGGGTGCAGCTATCATTTTCTCAAGTGGAAACCTTGCCCCTGCACACACTCTGCCATGAGTGTGGGTAATGGCAGGAAAACTGCAAGTCAGGGGGTTTGGCTGCCCACAGTGTTCACTTCTTAGGACTGGAGCAGGCTGTAGGTGAAACGGCAGGGAGTCGAGCATAGCAGTTCTGTCTGAATCTGACAGGATTTCACTTTTTGCCTAAGAAATTGCTTCCTTGCTAAAAGCATTGGTAGTCCCTGGAACCGGCGGAGGGTTTACAGAATCAGGTCTGAAATGCCTTAATGTAACTTCTGCAGCAGGCCTGAATGTCTGTGTGACAGCTGAAGGATAAATTGGTAGGAACACAGCTCGCTCTGATACTGGCTAAGTCCTTTGCCAGAATATTACCCACTGCACTTGCAGTTTTCTGTCCTGGAGCTGGTTGCATTCAAGGTAGTTTTGTCAGGAATATCATTTTGAAAGTTGCTTTGGGCTCCTTTAAGATCAAAGATGTATTCTCTGAATGTAAAACCTTTATTACTTAGTTTTGAATTTCGTTTTATTTCCTACTGAGTTTATGAGTACAAGGGGACAAAAAGTAGCTAGAGGTGTCAGACTGCTTCAAACCTCTAAAGAGAGTATTTATAGCCTGGTGTTATATATGAATCAATTGTGTGAATATTTTTTTTTTCTTTTCATAGGCAATTGCTATCATGGAAGTAGCACATGGGAAAGATCATCCATACATTTCAGAGATCAAAAAGGAATTAGAGGACCACTGAGCCTTTGAATCTATGCAATCCTTCAAACCTTTATTTAAAAAGGCTTGTTATGGAAACCTTCAGGAGCGCTTTGAAAAGCGGTAGAGTGAACACAGTTCTGTCCTATAATTGGAATGACAAACACACTTAGGCCTAGCTTCCACCCATCTACAATTGCCTTTTTTTTTTTTCTTTTAAGGAAACATCCATGGTTTCTTGAAGGTTATGCCTTCTGACAGTTCATGTGCAAAAGTGGGTATTTTTTTCTTTAGGGATTTCGACGTGGATCTTATTTCTGTAAAGTAAATAAAGTAGTCTTGACCCCTCTTGATTCCACTTGTACACTTAAATGGGTGCAATAGTTTTGTGACATCTACTTTTGCCTAAATAGTTTTGTTTAATCTGACAAACTAGCAAAAGCTGTACTTTTTCTGTTGTGGTTTGGCATCCATTCCCTTTTGTCATGAATCATTTTTGTTTGCAGTGCTTAGCTGAGACAAAGGGGAAGTGGGCGATGAATTCTGCGCATTTTACAGGAAAGCCACCACTGTTCCCTCAGCCAGTTATTCTGCAGGTCCATGACTGCTCCTGACAGAAGGGGATTCATAACATTAAGGACCTAGAGCTCAGCACGTCTTGTACAGAGAATGCTGGCACCTATCTCGGAGCTCAAAGGCTTGCACAAGACATGAACTATGCAATTTCTGGCTTTTTAATTCCCTTTACAGGTTGAAGTGAATTTATTGCTCATATTTCCTTACAGCCACACCTGCACCTCCAGTGTATTACAACTATTCTATGTTAATATGTTAGCAATTACTTTTTCCTCAGAAAATGTTCTTGTTCCTCTTTTAAAAGTCCAGGACTTAGTTTCCTCTACCCATATATAAAACAAGAGGGTTTTTTTTCCCCCCCTCTATTTAGATCAATGGTAGGAGATTCCTTTTAAGGATGGAAAGGAAAAAAGAGTGTGGCTGTGCACTTCCAGCACCAACATTTAAATATGGTGCCCAGTAAAGATACCTGCCCCTTCCTTGCTGCTTTCATGGCTTATAAGGTATGATGAGAAAGAGAACACATCACCCTTGAGAACTTTACTGTATTTTCTTTCTTGTAAGCACTGCTCTGAAAATAAAACTGCTTGAACAAGGGTTTGTTGTATTTTGCTGAAGGTTTTCATTGCTCTCCAGCCAGCAGTTGTTGCTGGAGTGCATAAAACTGCACCAGATCTTACAATTCCAGAAGCCAAGACCATTTAACTACAGCCAAACTTAGGAAGAGGGCACTAGCTGACTCTTTTTATCCTAACTTTATCTTGCCAAATAAATCCTTGTCCAGGAAAATAGCACCTTTAATTCAGAAAGTCCGTCCAGAGCCCAGACTCTGCTTCAACACCGAAGAATCGGATTAGCTGAGCATGAGCACCAGTGGGAGCACCTTGCCCCTGCAAAACTTGGATTACTGTTTACAGAAGGTTATTCAAAGCTCACTGGGGCCCTGGCTGTGCCTATCAGTTTAACATGGAAAACCAACTCAAGTATGGTAGGTGCAAATACAAAACCTTAAGGTGGTACAGAAAAAGAACTCAAGCATAGTTTTCCTTGAAAAAAATGGTTTATTGTTTACTGTGAATATGAAGGACAGCTTTACCAAAAAACCTCAGTGACTGAAGACATTCTCGTATTTGGAAAAGCATATAAGAAACTATTTACAAAAAGGCAGTGAAAGGGGTAAAAAATTATTGCAGTCAATTAATGCTGAATAGAACTTTTTATTATAAAAAGAGAAAGAAAAGAAACAGTGCAAAAATACTGTCAAAAGTAATCAGTTTTATACAGAAGATAAAACTGACAAGCATAAGCTTATGTACTGATATGAATAATACATTAGAATATTAAAAAATAGCATGCATAGATTTTTTTAAAGGCTTTCAATAGCATAGAATAGTTCTGCCATTCAGCCCTAACAGGAGAGAGCAGGGGGCAGGGAGGGAATATAACTGATGTCTGATTTCTCTACAAAATGTGTACATACAATGAGGTGGTGAGATCCAGATCACTGTTCTGTGCTAAACTGTCATGAACAGAGTCACAGAACAAATAAAACAGGAAGCATCAAAATACTGAAGTAAAACAGGACAGCAAAATCCAGTGACATAAAACTCGAACATGTTATTTCATGTAACATGTTCCACACAATTACATATGGGAATATTACAGTCATCTGCATGTGTAAACTGTTTTCCTTTGTAAAATAATCACAGAAGGGTACTTTACTAGTGAGGAAAATGTGTTTTCCATATCGAGCAATTGCAACAGGATAAACAGCCTATTAACAGTGTTTCTGGCACTAAAGATTTGCTTTCTTTTAAAGACCAAGTAGAGGCAAGAAAATACTTTTATTTAACATACATAAAAAAAAAGTTCTTATATATTACATCTATAATTAAGCTGTGGAACTTACCAACACAGGACATTGTGAAAGCCAGAGGAATAAATGGCTTCTAAAGAAAAGGTAATGTGATTTATGGAAGATGGATCTATCAGTAGTTACTAAACACAGTGAATGGAATACAACTTTGGCCTCAGGAAGCCCCTCAAGAACTGGCTGCCAGGTGCACTAGAGGGGCTGAGCACCCTTTTCTAGATGTGTTCATATTTGTTCTTCAGTGTCTACTACCAGCACCCCTGTCTACATCAGGGGGTGCCCTCCAACTTGACATGGGAATAGTTTGTGGGAAGCCTTCCTCTTTTATGCCTGCCTGCATAATCAGAGAACACTACCCCTAAAATGCCTGGAGCTGAGTGTCCAACCACTGAGTCCTTACTCAGGTGATTTGGAAGAGTAAAACTATTCAGCACTCTACTCATTTCAGGGATCAGCTGCAGTATTAGTCCTTCCCTTGCTGCTAAATAGTGCTGGGATTCTTCAGTGGAAGCTGCTATTTATCATGATTTCCAGTTCACTCTCCAAAGGCAAAATTCTGCTGGTGTACACATGGGAAACTCTCAGTGAGGGTGCACATAAAGCAGAGGCAACAAAACTTCAAAGAAACGCCAACCAAAAAATAGCTCAGATGAACCAGTCGAACTGTAATCTAAGATACTCTAAAAACACTGACAAAATCTATTTACTTTAAATATTTATATAAACACTGCTATTTTTGACCTAGGCAATGTTTTGTTTTACAATCTAACAATAGTTTATTTATGTTTAATACCTCCATCTTCTGTTATTTGCCCCACAGCCCAAGCAGCCAGTTGTTCCCTTCCTCAAATCACAATCCCTGCAAACAGCTGCATGTATAATGTCCTCTTTTCTAAAGACTCAGATGGCATCTGTAGTTCCCATAGCACCAGATTCTACAAGCTAACCTCTCTAGAAGGCTGAGAACGAGCTGGGGACAATTGCCTTTGGGGTTCTGGACTTGCAGCCTCTTTCTTACTGGCATAAAAACCCATCCCCAAACTCCTTATGACTTGAAATATGCATTAGCAGATTTATATTCATTTTTGAAGAACAGTGGTCAAATGCTGTTTTCATGCTGTCCTAGCAGTTTCTTTCCCCACAAAGACAAGCAGCAAGATTTGACTCAGACCTCCCTCGGTGATGCATGAGAGCTACAGATCACAAACTGTTATAGCAAGGCTGACAACAGGTAATTCAGTCATCATCTTCTCCCAGGAGACTATTGGGAAATCAGCTGTTGAGAATGCAGCATCATCAGTAGCTGCTGAATTTTTCCTATAGATTTTTGCTATATCCAAGTACAAGATTTCCATCAGCATTTATTTCAGAGTTGCTTGTGGACTACACAGACAAAGCAGGTGTTGGATCAAAAAAATAATGACTTACAATGAGCATACCTATTGAAGTTGGAAGAGAATGATTAAGTCTGTGTTTTGCCATTTGCATTTCTGTTTGTTTACATGGAAGTAATTTAAAAAGAAAAAAAACAACTCTTGAAATCATGCAAATATTTAATATTTGAAGCTGAGGCAGCTGATTTACATAAGTGGAACAGAAATGTCCTTCAATATATTTCAAGGACTGTATTAGCAACAGGTTGAATAAGTTCTCACAGATGTGTCTCCTGCCAGATGAAATTCACTTAAGGAAAAGGTATTTCTGATGAGGCTGAGAATTTAGAGTCCCTGTATAACTATAAAGGAAAATGTTTGTGGGAACAAGCTTCATCTTTTCTCAGGTAGTCAAGGACAACAGGTGCCAAAACAGGCCTCCGTAGGATCTGGAACAAGTAGGACCTGAGCATTTAATGTCCACCATCCTCCAGTGTATCTGATGGAGGACAGAAACAGGATACCCACAGCACTGAGCAGTGTCCAAACTCAGCTGTCATCTCTCCTAACCCTGACTGAACAATGGTAGGCATGAAATGTTAGACCTTAACCAAAAATTTGATGCCAGCACCTCAATACTATCATTGGTAACAATTTAAAGAAAGAAAGCAAAGCCTCTAAAATACACATGAAGGGTGCATAAAAAAGGAAAACAGACACAATGGATTCCCAAGCCAGACTTACTCATCCACTGCAAGTTCTCTCTCAGAAAGCATGAGGGAAGATGGGCTAAACATGCCAGACTGCAACGTGGGTGCCAAGGGAGAAGACTGCTCGTGTCAAACTTGTTAGGTGCACTTCCATTCATTGAAGCATCCTTGTGAGATTTTTAGTCCAGACTTTACTCCAAATGGATGAAATTGGTCTCAAACCAGGATCACACACTTTGATGTTAAAAAAACATGCAACACAACATACAGCAACTCCAAACTGTGCTTTTCTCTTTCAGGACTGTGCTGTTAAGAGTCTGCGGGACAGAAACTAAACAGAACTGTTGCTTTAAGTCTCATGTGTTCATTCCTGCTATGACTAACAAAACTGGATGCAAAATGCATTTTCCTGTCACTCCCTAAACATTAGGAAATACTGCCCAAGCAATTTCGGCCTGATAAAACTACAGCAGGTTCAAAGTCAGAGGGTTCAGTTTTTCCCTTACAAAACTATCACATTTCAACCATAAAATATGGGCATGCTGAGGGTCAGTTGCAAGTTGGGGTGGAAAGGAACCTCTAAAGACATACACCAGCCCAATTCACTTATGATATTAGCAGATCTAGTCAAGATAAAATCTAGCAGGAAAAAATACACTGAAGTCAGATGAAAGGAAAAGTTTAAAATTACCATTCTCTGACAATGAAAGGGAAAAAGTGAGTCACATTGACTTCTATCTACCATACCGGCCACATTAGGAGTTAATTGGAAATGACTGTTTACTACATGGCCATTTATTTGGCTCATTATAGGCACTGAATTAATTTGGAAAGGATTTTTGGTGCTTTTTTCTAATTAATGTTTTTCTAAGACACCTATGATGCATCTTTGCATAAAAAACATTTGGTTAATTTTCTTCCCTTCAAAAAAAGCTCTTCATATTCTTTTATGCAATAACTTTCCTGTGCTCACTGTAGAAGCAGAAGTACACATTTCAGCCAAGAGCAGCTGAGTAAGACGACATAGGAACAGATTCTTTTCCCTCCTGATTTTCTACTTCTCACATCCAAGTGGAGCAGTGGGACTTGACAGCTCTGAGTTCAAACTTAATTCATCATTAGGAAATTATTCAAAAAGTTATAACGAGATAACTAATTTAATACACTTTGCTTCAAGGTTTATTCCTTGGCTTTTTTCCCAGATATAAAGCATCTCTGTGCAATTATCATGCAGATGCTGCTGAAAAGACTTTAAATGGTTGCTGCTAATTTAACAAGAGATATGTTGGCACTGGCAGAAGAAATTAGAGGAAAACTGAAGTTGACTAAAAACTCAACTGATCCCTAAAAAGAACACGGTCAAGGTATTACAGAAAAATAACTCATCTCCACTTATTGGTAGCTAGAAATCTTCACTGGAATCTTTGTCACCTTGTTAGGCCTGTATTGCAGAGACCTAAACACACACAGTGCAGTTCTAAGCAATTTAAGAAACATTCTAGTACAGAACCTGAGCTTAAGCTTCCACTGATTTTAGTCTCTTTGGTGCTGAAATTAAGAGCGCTTGTAGGCTTAGATCTTGTACACTGACCAGGTTTTGGAGGTGGGGATGCAACAGAAAAGCAACAATAGGACTAAATTATTAGAAAGTATCTGGGAAAGGGATACCAAAAAAGGTAATTTCACCGTGATAAAGTAACTGCATTGCATCATGTGCCCTGAGAGGCTGTGAAATCTTCACCCTTGAGAATTCTGAAACTGGATGTGACCCTGGGCAAGCCTATCCAAGTTTAGTTAGCAGTAAGGTGAACAGGGCTGGGACCAGAGACGTTCCAGGCTCCACTCTAGCCTCATCCCTTCTCTAGCCATCAGACAATAGTTTACACATGAAAACTAAGGCAACTAGAGATGCCTAATTTAAATGAGACTTCCTTTCTACAGGAGATGAGCCTCAAGGCAATAGTACTTTCAGTGTAATCCATGAGAAGGTGCTTGATTTGATTTTTTTCAGATGCATTTGGTTGAAAATCCTATGGTGTTCAACTCTCAGTACACCACAATTACTGAAAAGGCTCACTCACTGACTTCAGCCTGTTGTGGATCACTGCACTTAACCCTGCACTGCTTCTTATGAATCCCTTCAAGGGCTGCACACAGCAGCAAAGGCCTCGTTTAAAAGATCCAGTATTGATTTTTTCAAGGACTAATCTAAAACCATAATTCTTGTGGAATTTGAACAGTTTAGCACCTAAAACTCTCTGTCCTCACAATGTCCTGTGTTTGAGCCCTCTGTAATGTGCCCGGCTGCACGTGCAGAAGTTCAGGTCTCTGTGCTGTGTACCCTGAGCTTCCACTCATACAGAGCTGTAGCTGACATCTAGCAGATCTTGTTTTTACCATGGAAGCCACATACCTACGTCCAGAACATCCTCGCGTGAGAAAACGCCCACTGCCAAATAACTGATCATTTCAGAAGCTGTGTAGCAAAATAAAAGCTAGTAAACTACCTTTACAAAGGATTGCTCTCCTTTATGGACACGTTACAATGCAGACCAGTCATGTCAAATGTGGTTCACTTTGAAGGTCACTATAAGATTTTCGAGTTATTAAAGTAATTCAAAAGTTATTCCAAGAAAAATAAATTATATCTTGTATAAAATAATCCATGGGAGACTAGTAAAGAACAATCATTCCTTACTTTCAAGACAACTTTAAAAAGTGCAATATATGCACACAGTGTTGTCAAGGCAGTTCCCCTTGTTCATCAGTAAGGTTCAGTCAGATCCACAAAGCTGGGTCTGGGATGTTTGAAAAGATTAAATAAGTCTAGAGTTTTGCAGGAATTGTATGAGCACTTGATAAACAAATTGGTATTGGGCTATGGTCTGGATCATAAACACTCTCTGCTCCCGCAGGTGTCTCAGCATCACAGGAACATCCATTTTCTGTAAAGCAAAGGGGAAAAAAAAAGCGTAAGGAACGTAGGTTCATTAAATCAAACAATAGCTGAGATTTTTCAAATGGCAAAGAGGTATCAGGGTCATAAGAACAAAGGCTCCTTGGACAAAACTAAAAGTGCAGGCAAATATACTGATCCTTTCACTAAAAGATAAGGGAACTCATTGTCACCAAAAGATCCAGAAACTCCCACATCTGACCTTCCACAGCCAAGTCTATGTTAGCAAATAACACTCCAGGAGAAATAGGTCTTTAAAGTGAAACAAGGACCCAGTATGCACAATACATGTTGTGCAGACTTCAGGCCAGTAGCAGTTTGTTGCCATCTACTGAACATAAACTAGCAGCTGGGACATGTTAGGTGTTCTCCAAGAAGGCATCTTCCAGCTTAGTTTCATCCAAACAAAATTCACTCATGTGCCCTGAAAAATACTCTGCAGCAAGAACTAAAGTACAGTAATTAGGCACGGATAAGGAGATCCGCAATGAAAGTACATCCCTAACCCCATCGAGCACACTGGGGCACGGTCTGAACTTGAAACCCAATGAGTTGTGTGAAACGGAGGCCCATGAGGTAAAGCATTAAAAGTCACTGCAAATTTCATTAGGTGCTATCATCAGATCTCTGGCATTTAAGGAGCAAAAAACCTATGATGCTATTGTGTTTTATCTGTTACAACAGGTACATGAGGAGCTATTCAGAATTCATTGAGCTGTGAAGCTCAGCCTGCCAGGCTCAAATTCAAACAGCGTGTAATATGACCCAGGATGAGGGATACAAATTTTCTATGGCAGCAGTAAATGCAAGCACTAAAATTCATGCTGTTTTTGAGGAAGCTCTTAAGCAGTTCAAGATACAAAACTGGAGAACAGCTACCCTATCAGGCAACATAAGCGGCACTTTGTAATGCCAGTTTGCAGAAACAGAAAAAGGAACTTAGCAAGTTTGAGTGAGATTGCTGCTAACCCTTGGAGGCCCAGCTGAGCATGGAATCTGCTTCCAGGCACATGGGAAGTTTCCTGGAAAGTTTAAAATAAAAGTCACGCTGCATATCCATTTCTGTCCATATATATAAAACCTAGAATGTCCATTCCATGTAAACAAGTCTTAACTCATAGGCTATCACTTTCTGAAAACAAGGCCAAATATTCTGTCACATACCCCAACAAGCTGTTATAAAGGACATCCCTAGAAAGCCAACAAGTGTAAAAATTTGTGATGAGTAATGCCATATTATTATCAAACGGGTCCAAAGAAAAATGTAAGCTCTTCCCAGTTAACTTGGCTAACTTGGAGAAAGCCTCCCTGTGGACTCAGATGCTTACAAAAGCCACACGGTCCTTGCTGAGCAGACTCATGTGGAACTTGGTCTCACCAGAAAAACTGCAACAAAAATGCAGGCCAGCTTCGACCTGCACACCATATTTCTGTCTCGGCAGTCCGGTGCATGAGAGCTCATTGATTTTTAGTGGACACACAGTGATCTGTGCACCTCCTCAAAATGGAGATGACTTCACCTTCTGAGAAATGAAAGAAAACCCCATCCTGACTATTAAACCTCACTATTTATAGCCAACTTAGCATTTGACTCCAGGTAAGCAGAATCCTTAAACTCACCCTCATTATGATGTACATGTAAAAAAAAAAAAAAAGGGCACATAATGCTTTGCTAAGCTGGCACTTCTAAACAGAACAAACAAAAATGCTACTCATTTCTGGCTCCCAAACTAAAAGACCTCCCCATGAAAACATGCTGCAGTTGCAATCATGAGTTAATGTCCCAGTGCCAAGTCTGAACTAAAAGTTGATAGAGCAGGATCTCAATTACTTGCCTCTACTACGTGTCTACAGCAGCAAGGATGTAATGATGTGACATTTACTTGCTATGCAGCAGTGACTGAAATGCTATCCCTGCAATGAGATACCCAACTTTAGACTCAACCAGCCATTGCCAGAAGCCACAATGACTGAAGCTGTATAGATTTTGATTAAACACAGCTTTTTACCCAAACCTGAAACCTCAGACTCAAGGGTTCTGGTTTTTGTTCCAGCACTACATTCCAAGATGATCTGTATCAAGATTTTCAAACTCCTTCCTCATTTTCCTTCATTGCTAAAATGTTGATACTTCTACTTACTAGGACACTTCTGAGGAAATCAACCAATTCCTAAGACTAAAACGTTTTAAGTGATAAGTAATTTTATTTGAGGAAAAAACCCCAATTAATACTACTACAAAATAAACAAGTGAAAAGGAACCATCTCTGTGCAGAATGGAGTATCTGTCACAAACCAAAAGCATACTGTTAGGATTTTTAATATTTTTTTCAATTAGGTTTTAACAAACCAAAAACATTAACTTAGTACAATCTAGTGCAACAAAGCCCTTAAGGAGGATTGTATGTAATATTAATGATGATTTTCATTATTAATGAAGACAAAAGGATCCTTTAATTAAGGGACATCAGAGAAATCCCTTATTATTGAGCACTACCATCAGGTCCTAGAGAAGTTGATGAAAATTCTTCTGAATGATGTCAAGGCTTGCCCCCATGCTTAGATGTTGAGGTACTGCCTTTATCTTCACTTGCTACTCAGCTACTCTTTCCCAAATGGGTGACTTCTGTAAACCACAAACAAACCGAGGTGGCAGACAGCATTACACAACCCTTAGCATTTCTTTCTATGCACATACAGAGGTTGCTACAAAGTAGACACAGCTACACTGATGCTCACAGGCAATTCAGGGATAGCTCTTGTAACTCTCCAGCTTTCCTCTGGCATGCAGAAATTTCATGGCTACTGTGTGCACAACAGAAGCAGTCACTTCCAGGTGCCAGTGCATAAAGAAGGTCAAGCAGGCTCAAGAGTCGGAGCCATCGCCCCACACAGGAGCAGCTATTGAGCAGCAGTCAGCACAGGAAGGCTGCTGAGTTCCCAAAACACATACTTATGGACCCTTTTTTGTCCAGGCCACCTCCTTCTTTCCCTTCTTCACCCTCCTACCTCCCCTGCAAATAAAAAGCAAAGGAGAAAGTGTCAGTTGTGACACAGATCTACAGGACAGTTTCACCTCTAGTGAGGCCCAAGCAGAGCTGGAGAGGTTTGTCTGTCAGCTGACCTGAGCCCAAGATCTCTAGCCATCTTGTAACTACAGAGTGATAAGCTGCTGGAGTTTTCAGTCTTCCCTGAACTCACGTGGCTGATTACTGGGAGAGGCAGATGATACATGTCTATTTGTTACTCTTGCTGCATTCCTTTCTCTACAAATGCTCTCTCATAGAGCATTTTCTTTGGCAAGAGAAATCCCTGGTTTCCATAGCTGTCATGAAAACTGTGTGTCACGTTGTTAGTCAAGATGTGATGTTCTTCCTAGACAGTTTCTCAGTGACACAGATGAAAGGAAATTGCTACACATGGTTACTCTACTGCTGCTCTTAACATTAGACTCTATTACTCATCATATTGTCTGCAAATCTTAAAGCTCTATTCCCCACAGGAATACATACACACACCTTATTCTTAAAACACAGTTAAGTTTCATTCCAGGTGAGATTAAGGTCCATATGAGAGAGAGGAAGAAGTCTAAGGAGGAAGTTTAGAGAGCAGAAAACTTTAGTTAAAAGAGCAAGGACGTTATTCTCTAGCCTCTTTCAGGTACTCCTTGTAAACACGTTGTCTCTAGACTTTTAATTAAATACTGGTATGAATTAGACTGTATTCTTAAAAGAGAGAAGAAAGCCCTAATTTTGAATGTATTAAATTATTTTAAATAATCCTAATAAAAAATGCATAATATCAACTAAACAGAAAACTGCAACAAGTAACCTTCCATAGGAAATCTCTGCCTGTTACATTTAAGGCTCTCACCTTGCTTACAAAGGGAGCAGAGAAAGAAAGCTCTTCAATGCCTTTTAATTTTAACCTCAGAAACGTAGCTAGTTAGTCAAGGAACGAGCTCGGGTCGGGGGTTTGTCCTGCAAAAGAAGCTGACTTACTTCATTATGCTCCAAGCACCCAATCATCAGTTCTGTTAGGATAACTACTCCAGTCCTTCCTACCCCTGCGCTGCAGTGAACCACGATGGGAGGGTTGCAGGTGTTGCTGCTGTCCAGCACGCTGTTGGTGTGGCGACGCACCGACTGTATCTCCTCCAAGTAAGCTGCAAGGTAAAAATGCAGGCAAGGTTGCAACATCTATATGTCTAAACATAAAATTTGGCGAGGGGAAAGGGTGAAAGAATGTGGAAAAGTAATTCTTTGCCTAAGTGGCAATAATTTACATTTTTTACAACGTACTAATTATTTTGGCCAGGGTGCATGGAACAGCACTGCATCCAGCAAGTACCAGCTGGGTGTCAATTATTACTTGGGAGTCTGCTCCTTTAAATTAAATAGTTCTTTTAAAAAATTAAATTCTGTTTTCCCCCTTGCAAATCTCCAGGTCCCCTAAGCAGATGATTCTAGACATTACTTACAGCAATTCCAGCTATTAACAGGCTGTGATCAAAACAACAGCTAAGTCCTATTGAAACTACTGCCTGTCAAAGCCTGCATCAGATGGGAAATGAGCATTCATCTGCCCTGTTTCCTCCCTTCCTTCTTTCTAGACTGAGAAGGAATCTAATCCACCTCTCTGCTCAGGGTTTGTTTCTCAATAGTTATGAGCCCTTCTGGGAGATCACTGCCTTAGTTTTCCCTGAAGCCATTTCTAGAACAGTTACACTGTCTGACTGTCCTAGTCTTGCTCAGCACAACACATTCTACTGTCAAACTGCACCGAGAACCTTAAGTACTGGAAGCTTACTTAGCTTCCCAGCAGTCAGAGTGGGAAGTGAGACCTGAGCTGAGCTCTCCTGCACTGACTCTTGATGTCATGGCACTGCAGCCTGAGCTGTCCTTTCACCACAGGCAGGATGTGGCTGGAGGCCTACCAACTGAACTGTAATGCACACAGTGAAATGGGACTGTAAGTGGTGGCAAGTAATGCGAGAGAGGAAATGGGGACAATCAGGTTCCAATGCCCAACCACTGCCATGCCCAACCACAGCTACAAGAGTTGGTATGAGAAACAAAGTACGGAACAAACTAGGAATTGGGCTTTTCCTTAAAGACAGATCCCTTGGCACTCCCCTTTGCTGAAGCTGGAATGTCATTTTTTATTTTTTTGCCCTGGTGACAGAACCGGGAAAAGAAGGACGCACTATTTACATCAAGCTCAAAGGAGAATGGACCACTAAAGGGCTGTAGCTGTGTCAAGACTGAAGTAGAACTAAAGGACCTTCCAGAGAGGGGACTTAGCTGCCACAGAGCTACACTGCAGCTGCAAAACTTTCAGAACTAAGAGGGCTGGCATCGTCAACACCTCAGTACACCATGTACATGCTCCTTTGGTGTTAATTTAAAGAAATCTGTATTAATTTCATTTAAAGATTCTCTGCCATAGTGCCAGGTATGTCGTTTTAGTTAAATAATGGTTGGACTCCTATTACTTAATATGGGAATGTACCTTACTTATTAAGAAGCAGGGAGTGTTATTCACACATTACAGATGAATATAATGGCTGTATTTTCAGAAATGCATGAACTAGGACCATAAGTAATTGGGAAGGCCCTTGAGCATCACATGTGGTTAGAAAAGTGGTAGCAAGTTCAAACTTAATGCATGTGTGATAGAGCCCTCTGCTATTTTGCAACAAGAAAAACTGGAGGAATTGCACCATATTTCACTAAAACCTGATCCTCTCTCACCAAGACCTCTCTAATCACATTTGTGTGCAGCCTACTATCTCCTACACTCACTACGTGCCTGGAAAGTGGCAATAACTTACACTGACAGATCAGCCAGCAGAGGTATCCTACTATTTAAAATTTCCTGAGTCTTTGGCACTGCTGCTGCCTTGAATTTTTCCTCCTGTTAATCACCTTAGCTCCTACCTCTTGAATCCCGCTTTTTTTCTCCAAATTGCAGCAAAGTAAAACCTAGTTGAGGCCTTTATATGCCACAACAATAACCATTTAATATCAATCCCAGCTGTAACTAGGTTCAGTGAATTGAATTCAGTGTGAGCAACCTTCTCCTTGATGTATTTTATCATGCAAGATAAAGAAATCTTACATAAAAAGCCTTGGACTTCTTCTGGACACCCATGGTCTGGCCAGTCAGTATATTGCAAATGCCACACTGTCCTCTCTTGTCCAGAGAGAAGATGCTTGACCTTCAGACCAGTAGTTGCAAAGCAGCCGGAGTCTGTGCGGAACTTTGTTGTCACCTTGAACTTCCCATAAGTGGCTGAGCTGTGCTTAGAGCCCAGTTTAGGCCAATAACGATGGCTCTTACTTCTTCCTCCCTCCTTAAAAACAAAACAAAACAAAACAAAAAGCCGTTAGTTTCTGCAATTATAATTCTCTACAAACAGAGGGCATAAAACTGAAGATAAGCCAAATATTCTTATTTCAAATTAGTGGAAGAGCAAGGTGCATCCCACAAAGAAAATATCCATTAACACTGAAACCTCTCAGCCATATAATATTTGAAAGTATAAAACTGCCTGAAGAACAACCCCTTGTCTTGTGGCAAAAGACAGCTACTGCCTGCAACACCTTGGTAAATATTCTTCCTCTGGGGAGACCTCTCCTTTAAATGGCAGGAGATTCTCTTCAGCAGCTTCTAAGTATCTGCTCTTGATCAGCCTTGGGAACTGGACAGTGACTTGATATGCTCTGCTACTCCCTGTGTTTGCTGAAAGCAACCAGGCATAAAGCCGAATGCCGGGTTAGTTAACAACATGTATCAGTTTTTATAACATATCACATAGTTCTTGGATTACAGTAGAAATAACTGTTTTGCTTGGCATTAGAATAAAAAGTTGTGAGGGGGTTTTTTGGTTTTGGTTTTTTTTTTTTTTACATGGACGCTTCTATGGAAACAACAGCTTCTGGTCTCTTTTCAGCTGATAAGAGTGACAGTATGCAGAACTGGCCTTGGCTGGTGTGGAACTCTGTGTCATTTTAACCAGGAGCAGTTCAGTGCCCTCACATTCCAGTGGAAACATCTTTGTTTGACTTGGCCAAAGCAGGGGCAAGGGGGGCTTCTGCTTATTTGCTTTAGTACTTGCCAAACTGAGTATCAGAATGCTACAAAGTCTAGTATGAGAGAAGTACAGGCATATGTTCAAACGGAGTTATAGGAAAAAGGGATGTTGATAGAAAAAACAGGTTACTGGAGTGTGAAGTGATGATAACAGGAGATTTGCTCACATCAGGAAGAACTGTATGCTGTGATTTCACGTACCTCTTCAGCTGTGACCATGGCTATAACATTCACTCCCTGTTCCCACACCATCTGCCAGAAGTCATGGCATGTGTGTGGCAGAGGTCCTTGTGTAGCAATGTAGTGCCATTCCTCTCCACCAACAGTAACCTGGGAGAAAGGGAAAAAAACCCAACCAGTCAGTGCCCAAATTCTCAGCAGCACCTGTGCCAGAACTGCCTTTTAAACAAAAGAGACTATAACGAAATCTTTACTTCTTTGTTCTTCTGCTTTTGTCTAACATTTTCAGCAAAAATCATCCTTTTGATTATATCAAATCTGACAAAACAAAATCTTCGGTGCTTTCACATCCTGTCTTGATGCTCATAAGCATAAAGCTTTGACCTAAATGCCATCTATCTTTCTTGCCATTCTATCTGGATCATACACACAAAAAACCCCCCAAACAAACAAACAAAACAAAAAAAAAATTGGTTTTTGAGGCCCTGTTTCTGATAGGGCTTAAGTACAAACAAGCAACTCACTGACATCCCTGGCCTTGGTGACAGACCCAAGATGAAAGAAAAGCTGAGGACCAGAGGAAGCACGTATGTGCATTAAAAAGGCATCACACTGCTTGCAAATTAACACACGGTAGTGCAGAATGCAAATGACACTGTGCATGATGAGCTAAAGGCCTCTGTTGTTTAGGACCTCCCTCGATTATTTTCCACTCGGACAAAAAGTAATTTATTAAACAGACTCTTACTACACTGATCAGTGTTGAAGATCCGGCCAAGCCGTTCCTAGAGGATGCAGCTATGCCCACGCTCTGTACGTAACAGAGCTCAATAGGCCTGTTGCCAGCCACAGATGAGATCAAGACAGGCTTCATTTCAAGTTACTCTTCCTCACTTATCTTGGGTTTTACTGTTCAGAAGCTGCAAATGACCATACTGTAAATCCAGGCTTTAAATACCATGAGAAATTTAAAATTATCTAAAGCTGTAGTCATGCAAATCTATTCCCAATTCATAACTGGTTTACCAACCACATCTTACAGAAATATTTGTGTACTGCACGATGGTGAGTAATGAAATTCTTTTTAAAGCAGTAACACACAGATTTACACACTTTAAATCATACAGTGCCCTGAACAGACACAGCATTACCTTGGAGTTAGCCAGTGTAAAAAATCACTTCATTTAACTGACAGAGGCAGAAAGTCATACTTGTGCAGTTAAAAAAAAAAAAAATCACTTGTGTATAAAATGTTATAATTTTATGACACATAGTTTGCTATACACCAGGAAAGGTTTAAAAAATTTTTTTTAACATTTTAGGTAACAAGCCAAAGTGCTTTCAGAGCTACTACATATCATTTCAAAAATATGCTTAGCAGCAAAACCAGAAGAACTAATTGTTTTGAAAAGTTGAAATATTTTTCCTTCTCGGGCTAAGGCCTCCTAATTCTGTGTATTAGCCCAGAGCCACTTCTTGTAAAGTTATAAATCCCAGCGAAGATTTACAACAGAAATGCTGACATGTCCATAAATATCAAGGTACTGGCGGACACAATGCTACAAGGAACAATTAATAACTCTGACAGGTTTAACCATATACTGTGTTTGAGGTACAAGTCCTTGAATACATGTCCAGAAATAGAATCAGTTTATTTGTTAGTCAAACAACTGTTCATTAAGTTGAGATGCTTGGGGTTTTAC
Organism: Cephalopterus ornatus; assembly: GCA_013396775.1. Taxonomy (NCBI): domain Eukaryota; kingdom Metazoa; phylum Chordata; class Aves; order Passeriformes; family Cotingidae; genus Cephalopterus; species Cephalopterus ornatus. The sequence goes on from VZRE01002360.1 coordinate 369,037, forward strand.
ACCTGTAACTAATAGTTTCTGTATAAGTTTTTCACTTCATTGAAAACTGTTCGACTCTGTACATCAGCTCCTTTTTGTTATTTCATACTGTGCAGCATTTTTTTTTTTTTTGAATGATGGTTAAAAGCTGCAAGACCAATACAGGTAAACTCCTCAAGTTCTTGTACTAGATGGGAGTGAATATAAACTGCCCAGCACTAAGCAGCATCTTGCACTTGGACTGATGGCCTTGTGCTTACTCATCTGCAGTCATGAGTGCTGGCATAGTATTACTGAGCTTTTTAAGTTAATACTGGCATGACCAAATAGTCAGATGAAGTGCTCTTAAGAATTTTTTTGCTTAATCCATAAACTTAATTACAATTTTTCTCTTTGGTATAGACAATGATCTTCATATATTAACAGCAAATGGTAAATAAGCAGAGAATTACTGTAAAACTGTGGGAGCTGGAATCCTCCATGCGTGGATCTTATCAGGATGATAGAGGAATTTTCTTTGCCTACTGATTTCTGGTCCAAATATCCAGCCTCCTGGCACATAGTATGAAAGGACCATAAATAGTCTGAAGGGAATGGGATGCCTGGAATGTTTGCTGCATTCTAATGCCCTAACTGCAGGAAATTAAAAATTAAATATTCGGCTGAAAACACAGACACACACTGTGCTACTGAGGTAAATTTCACAGATGCGATTTCACCTTCTAAGCAAAAGCACATCTGCTTGGCTTCTGCTTGCACCGCTATGAGTGCAAGAGGGAAATACTGCCAAGGCCCTCTGTCAAGCATCAAAACATCAGTGCCCCTTCCTGGTGCTCTATGGATGTGAGATATGTGTGTGTCCAACACATCGGGTAAAATGTGGACTCAAAACTAGCCAGGGAAAACTCTTTTCTGGCTACTGCTGCTTAGTGGGCATAATTAAGGAATCTTTTTTTTTTTTTTTTTTTTTTTTTTTTTTGGCCTTCTGTAAAGTAGGTGAAAAATTTTGGGCTCAGAAATCCATCATCATAGCAACATCTGATTATGCAAAAACTCAGTATCTGCTACCTAACAGGCTATGCGGAAAAGTGATAAACTGCTAGGATACTGGTTCAGAAATTGTTTTGTATCACCAGGGTTTAATACTGTAAATCACAACCAAGGTCAGCAAGTCTCTTGGAACTTTTAAAAGGCTTTTACTCCAGGAAAATATTAATTTAACAGGATGTTTTATTCATTATTTAAGAATTACTTCTTTTTAATTTGGATTTTGACAATGAGAAAAAGCAGACAACTCTCTTTAACAAAAAGAGAATCTGTCATGTGAGGCAGAGGACTGCTGTTACTTCTGTCATGGTACAGTAAAAGCCAGCAGAGGACTTTGGAAGTAGTGCTGGAAGCTTAAAAGAAAACAAGCATCTGCAGTCACTGCAGCATAGCTCACTGTTAAAAATGGCCACGTTTGCAAGTAACAGTCAGATCATACCTTAAAGTATTTCTGCACTGAATTAACATGAAATCTGAAATTTCTTGTTAAAAACATATTTTGAAATATGCAGTCAGAGATACAGGGAACTTATTAGTAAGGTCAATGCACACTTGAAAAAATTTCTTTTAAAATTAGTCAACTCTCAGCATAAAAGAAATTTATAAGTTTCTTGTATATATAATTTCAGTATCTATGTGAGTATGCATTACTCATAATTATATGCCTTTCCTTTGGGCATGGAACTGCATACAGGGAGCTACAATTCTGATTTTTAAAAATTACGTCCTATATGATAGTAAATTTAAAAAGATTCAGTCAAAGCTTTTGCAATATTCTTTCCAGGGTACACCAGTCAGCTGTAGGGACTCATTCTGCATGGGTTGTTGTAATCCCCCAGTGGCCTGCAAGATTTTTGGGACTGACAATTCAGAATACATACTGACTTCTCATTTTTTCAAGTGCAGGGTCATGACAACCGTATTAACTGCAGGTATTGGGACTGATCTAATGCATTTTCACGAGGCTTAAGAAACATGGCACCTCTTTCTACATTAACCAAGAGATATTCCACAACCAGCTTGCAGAGGTGGACATAAAAAAAAGCAAGGATGCCTCTCTAAAACGACATCTGAGTCTTCAGCAGTTAAATCAACTTATGCATTATGTTAGTTGAGAGACGCCCACGCTGACACACAGGTACAATGAGGCATTCTGACTGGGTTACCTTTTCAGAAGCTCCAGAGTTACAGAAAATGCTGCTGTGCATCCAGAAATTCAAAGAAAGGTTTAGCATACCTTCATTTGCAAAGCAAAAATCAAGGAAGCTTTTACCTTTATGTGTGAAGCATTGATGTAGCCTGTATTATTTTCTTTGGTCGGCACCAGCTCTACTCGGTTCTCCTCGTAAGGAACGACCTCCCTGATGCGATTGCGCTCTGTGTTTTCAGGCAAGGCAGCAGTGGTGAAGATCCCATCTGCCTTTTTCTTTGGAATCTGCTCGTATTCTGTAAACACCATGCCCTCTTCCAACTTCCTTCTCAAGATTTTGCACTAAGATTTAACAGAAAGAACATCAATACATTAATTCTTCTGGGAAGCACATTAACCACTGGACTCATCCATCCATTCTTTGAATTCCAATATATAGCCATAGCATTCTCTCACTCGCTTCTTTTTGCAGTTATCTAAGGAAATCTGACACACTCATTTCTGCTGAATGAAACCACAAGCCCATTTTACAGTTTTACATTCCACCTCCACATTTTTGAACATGGATAGCATAAAAAGCAAACCTGTGCCAAATACAATCTTGGTTCAGTAAGAATTTCAGTATGAATATGTGATTTCAACATAATAGACACTTGTAAAAATATTTTTAAATTATTTTTTCAGGAAGAAGATCATACTGTGAGAAGTGTGATGTGGCTCACATTTTCAAAATACTCCCTAACTTGCAAGCATGCAATGTCTGTGGTTGAACACAACCCCAAATATGTACACGCAGAGGTTAAGTGCTGCTGTCTGCGTACCAGACAACACAAGGCTGCAAATTTCTATGCAGAAAATCAGGAAGATTCTTTGCAAATATGTTTCTCAAATCTTAATGTCAGCAACGGGTTTTTAATTCCCAAAGTTACATATCCATGGAACATCTGTGTGTGCAAACATCAGGAGGCAAACAACCTTTTCTTTTTTCCTTGAAATTTAATCCCATTAGAGAAATTAACTGAACTCCTTAGTTGTACCAGAACATGGAAGACAATATCTAGAGGACTGTAGAACTTCACCTGATCAAGTGAAAAATGTGCAAAGTGTTAGATTTACAGTTTGATCGTGTATACATTGTACAGTCAGGTGAAACTGAGAACAGCCTCCATTCCCACTGCCTTCAGTAAGTGTTCAAGACATTGAATGCTTTGCCTGCATTCAAAGACAGGCTGGTTTTAACCACAAACTTTTTGCATTAATGGCTCTAAAAACTTTTAAGAGAAACTTCTTTTCACATTTTAAATCAAATTTTAGTATTTTAGACACTTCATGCTCTTGGGAACAAAAACAATGAGCAACATTTCATGAGCCTCTATCTTACCCTCTCATCCATTGGCACCTTGGCGACTTCATCCTGGCTGTCCTCCGGCACTGGAACCCTAGCAACTGAGAGTCCGTTCAGTGCTGCCAACATCAAGGGCCTCTTCTGGGCCTCCAGGCCTGCCATCTTCTGCTTTTCTAGATTCTTTTGGCAAGAAAAGGCACGTTTTCATCTCTGTGTGATTATTTATAATGCCAGTAAAATGCTGGAATGTTTTTTTAATCTCCAAAATCTGCAACTCTCTGGCCAAGGAATGCAGATGATCACCATTAGCATCGTAAATTCAAATACAACCTCTATTCTTCCTGTTATTCCTCAAAGGCCTGCTCTTACATGAGCACAGAATTTTAATTTCAAAGAAGCAATCCCAGCGTGTCATGCAGTTTACATGCCATCAAAAGACATACAAATACAATCTCGAGTATTTTCCTGCAGACATTATTCTGAATGCAGGACACATGAAGCATCACTCTGTTACGTTAAAGTAGCACTACCAAAGCCAAGATACTTGGAGCATCTCTTAAAAGCAGTAATTTCAATCTATTATATTAAACAGTAAAACACATGCCATTGTTTCTCTTCTGTGATGGTAATACTTAAAATGAGAAGTCTTCTGATGCAGTCAGCTGTTATGGTGATTCAAAAAGCACCCATGATATATTTTGCACTAAAAACTGAGCTCACATGTCCCAGAAACCGAACATAACAGCAGCTAGGGAGGGATATTGTTTATCATATTCATGCATCATATTATGCTATGACATGAAGAACCAGAGCATGAATTTTAAATTCATCCTGCTGCCCCCTCCTTATGCCACTGGGAGCTGAAGCATCAAAAGAGACAGAGCATCTGCAGAAGTACCCAAATTAGGAACATTTTATTCTGTTTCCTAAACAGTTCTTTCCGCGGGGTTTGGAAGGAGAGGTAAGTACAAGAGATGCCTGCTTCGCGGCACACACATGGAAGCTGTGGTCACCGGACAAGCCAAGCTCAGCTCCTAGAAACATAGTATTGAACCTGAATGCTCTCAGACATATGTAAATGGCTTGATTTTTCAAAAGCCTGTGAGCTTTTTCCTCACCACTGCGTTCCTCCAGAGCACCAAGCAAAAAACAAACAAGCAGAACAAAAATCCAAACCCACTCTTTCTTTTCATACTTTCAGAAAGCAGGAAAATGCAGAATTTTTTCTTTGTTTGGGGATTTTTACTACTTCAAAGGTGAAAGAGAAAAAAGTCCATGTTTAACAGATCAAGGTCATCAAATTACCATTAATATAACACCTGATTCCCATGACAAAAGGAAGGTCTGCGCATGTTAAGATTGCTCATCTAGGCTGAAACCACCTTAAAAGCCTAATGCTAAGACTACCCCTTTACTTTCAAAACAAAACCAAAAAAGCACCTTTTGACCAAAGCATCTGAAAGGCTATTGCAGAAGAAGAATATTCAAACAACATCTAAGCTCTCTTCTCACCTTCATTTCCATCCTAAAATCCCACAGGTTCCTGAATTTCAATATTTTTTCTTTCCTCAGAAGATCAAAAAAGGGCATATGTACATATATATATTCATTGTTATACCAATGCCTATTAATTCATGAAAAGTCATGTTTTATAGTCAAGTATCTATTTTAGATATAAAGTTTAGGAGTTGGCAAGGAGTAAATTCAGTCTCCATGTTGCAACTTAGTAGCTGAGGCTTGATTCCTAACAATTACATCAGCGTAAGGATCCTCAACACACAAGAACAACAATGAATATGTTTAGAAAAGTTTTTTGAATATACAGTAGTACTTTAAATCTAACTAGTTATTAATCTAGTACATTACAAACTCTTTTCTGCTCTAGACCATTTAGATACTTTATTAATTTTTTTCAGACCTCAATTCTGAAAACAAGAACTACAGCATACACTTCTCTTTCTGTGACTGCAGTTGTTGTACTCCTCCACAGCACTACATCAAGTACCTGTGTAAGTCACTAAGTGATAAGCACCCCTCATATTTCTGTCATTGCTCACAGGGGCACTGAAACCTTTAAATACTTTTTATTTTAAATTCATTGCAGTTTTAACAGAACCCTATTTCTCATACTTGAATGCATTTTTGTTAAAAAATAAACAGTCCAGATTCTCAACTACACAGCCTCTACATCTGCTGCTTCTGTATTTAGATATCCGGTTCCTCAGTTACTGGCAAAACCAACAATCCATATCCTAGAGCTATCAGTGTTTTATTTAGATAACTATGTTACATAAAGTGGCAGGAAAGGAATTAAAGAGCATTTGAAAAAAATCAAGAGTTTCCACTATGTTATGTGATACTTTAACTCGACATCCTTGCAAAGGAGGAATAAAATGCTAGCGCTGAAACAAAACCTCCCACCCATCTCGGCAAACACATTCCAGACTCTCCCTGCCCTCAGACCCACAGGGGCCGGAGAGGCGTGCAGGCAGAAGGGCAGCAGGTATCAAGGGGTGCTTTGCCATCAGCCCCCTCACCACCAGCTCCATGCCCTTGCCACCCACTCAAGCCGGCACTGCTTCCAGGGTGGTGGCATCCTCAGCTGGGTCAGACACAGGTCTGGCCAGCAGCCAAAGAGGCACAGCTGAAAAAACAGACAAGCCCAACAGCAGTGCATGGAATCAGCCCCTTTGGTGGCCATACAGACCCACAAAACAAAATTGTACCTTGCACTTAATATCACATTTCCCAACTATAAGCAAATCCACAACTTTCCACCCACACGTTCCTCACAGTTTACCTATCCAACAGTTTTCTGGTATGGAAATTGACCTGTGTGATTACTAATTTCCAAGGAGCCACTGCAACAGAGGAAGGCACTTACCCTCATCATGATTTCTCTTTCTATAATGCTGTCCTCAATAGAAAACATTTCAGATACAGGCCTTTCCTTGACTGGTTCTTTCTTGACCCGCTCCTTCACACTGGTGAGGTCCGGCTCTGAGATAGAGGGCCCAAGCGATGACCCATTTATTGCCACTTGATCAGTTCGAGACACACTGATGGCTTTGGAAGGCCCCGGCCTCATGGCCTTGGCCCTGGCTACAGCCACAGAAATGCTAACGTGGTCCTGCCTCAGGGCTCCATTGCTGACACTTTTACGAGGCCCAGGATACTCTGGAGGAGGTTTATTTGGTATTCTAGCCAAGGCAGCTTGCAGCTGAGCACTGTACTCCATGTTTTCATGGAGGGCTGTTATCCGTGACACAGATTCTTGGGTTTCCTCTTCGTCTTCACTTTCACTGCTGTGTATCAGCATCGTGGCATCGGAAAATGTCTTTTTGTGATGATAATGAGGAACTTGCTGAACTTCATGCCCCATCTGAACCGATTCTTCCGGCTGCACCTGCTCCCGTAAAGTGTTCCTGCGTGGCAGAGGGGCGTTTAAAGTTTTTAGTGCCATGGCTTCTATACCACGCACCATATTGCTGATGACCTCCAAACTGTGGCGCTTGTTCACCGCCGGGTGGTGCTTCACCGCCATGAGGGGCTCGCTGACCTCCTGCAGAGACTGGCGGACAACCGGCGAGCTGTCCTCTTGGAAGGTTTTTACTGAGAGCTGGACTTTACGAGTGACCAGGTCAGGGCTGCTCCCACTGACATACTTGTGCCGGTGGCTTGCCAGGTCCGGTGTGCTCGTGGCAGGACGTGGGCGCGGGTACGGAGGTGGGGGTCTGAAGAGATAGTTCTTTAACATGTGAGCGGTGTTGTAACTCTGGCTGCTCTGCAGCTGCATGTTGGCCAGTTCTGGGGTGCTGACGGTGTGGGATATGGCGCTGGCTGCTGTCTTATTTTGAGCAGCATTATTAGGGTTCATTTGTTCAGATGGGGCAACAGGCTTGTTATAGCCACCACCCTGGGGCCCGTACGTAATTGTGTAAGGATGTCTCTCTCGAATCTCAGGCTGACTGTAAACTAGGTCTTCCGGTTGGTTATAAGCATGTGTGTTTCCAATATTGAGATTTCTCAAAGACTGACTTTGGCTATCCATCTGGATCACCCCCCTCTTCATTTGCCTCATGACAGTTTCATAATCTGGAGTTGGTCTGTAAGATGGTACTATGATTGCACTATGTCTGTGGCTGGGGATATAGTCTGCTCGCATGATGTCACTTCCAGGGATGCTCAGATTTGAGGACATCGGAGACGCCTGGATGAAGTTCTGTGAGCGATTGAGGGAGTTCATGCTGTGGGCACTGCATACACTCCCATTGGGTCCATTACCATTCAAGTAGCTGAAGTCCATTGGACACCTATCCAAACTGGTCTGAGACCTACAGTAGAAAGTTTCTTCATTTCCATGGAAAATGCTATCTGTGTAGATAGGAGATAGAAAAGTCGACAATTTTAACATACAAGGACTCATTCAGTGTTAACAAAACTTCAAATGCAGTCTGCACCAGTGAATACAAAGAGAGCTTAATGTACAAGTGCAGGGAGCATGTGGTCTTGAGTCATTGAAATATAACTAAAACAAAGCTAGTAAGGTAAACCTCCCAACAGCAAAATATGGTAGTTCAGATCCTTGTGGGAGACATGAAAGGGGAAAGAGAGGAAGCGTTTTTGCCTGAGGTGGCAAGGAAGAATAAAGGGGCATCTCCTCCCTCAGCATCCTGGAAGGGTTCACTGCTGCTGACAGCTTAAAAATCCAGCACTGCTAGCATATGGTTAACCTAAAAAGTTCTCTTATCTTGATACACTGCTGTCTGTGATTCAAAGTAGCACAGGACTGTGGAATTGGTTATCCTACTTCTGACCAGTCAACAGTTTTGAGGATCTGAAGTATGACACAGTTGGGTAATCAAAGCTCAGGGGACAAAAAAACAAAACAAAACACCAAAAACCAAAACAACAACAACACCCCCAAACCAAACCAAACAGCAAACCACTCTATAGCATATTAAATATTTCAGCAAAGTGTATTTGTGAGGAAATCAAATGGTAAAGACCATATCCTGGATCACAACTTTACTGCAAGACTGTCCATGTTGAAAATCTTGTAACAGCTCCCCAGGCTCTGAAATCGGATAGTTCTCTGACAATATACCAAAGTCTGTGGTAAAACTAAGGGAACTTGACAATGCTTCTAAAATTGAGAATATCCTTCAGAGCCTCACCTACAAAGTAAACAGTAGTAGCTGATAAATCAAGTCTACTGTATGCAAGGAACTATAGTGAATGTCTCCTCTTAAAACTTATCAAGTTCTACCTCAAAATTAGTCAGACCACCACAACTCCAAAACACTATCAGGTATGACAGAGACTTTCTCTGCTCGGAGAGCACTTCAACTCTACCTCTCATGAACTGCAAAGAACATTAACCTAACAAACCTGGCTATGTATATTCCAGAAGCTGGGGTAGTTAGGGGTGGGTGTAAGACTCAAGTTGTTTAGGGGCTGGGCTCCATTCCCAGACTTGATCAGAGTAACCTGGTACAATCTCTTAAAGAATTTATTTGTCAAACATGGGCATAAAAACAGTTAACACTCCTTACGTCCATAAAGCTAACAATGCAGGCAGATGTTGGTGAAAAATCAGCAGAAAATATTATCTAAAGATATAGTTTCGTGGACAGGATGCTAGGATTTCTCCTACAGTAAAATATAATTTGCTTTATTCTTTTCCCTCACTTGGTTTCTCTCCCTGGCCCCAGCTGGCACTGCCTTTGAGTACAGCCATCATAGTCCCTTTAGAAATTATTTTTTCAGCTCACTGAGCTGGAATACCAAGTTTAAGGTCCATATAATCATGCACAGATATTTTAGAGAAATTTGAAAACTGAAATTGGGCTTTAAACAGAAGACTTGCTGCATCATTAACTATAAAACTGCTTGTTCTCCTGCAGCAGCAGCTCACATTTGACCACGATGGCATTGTAAATCTAGACATAAGGGTTAGGAGCTTCTTTGCATACACATAAAATTGAAGTCCATTAAAGGAAAAATTTATGTTCTAAGTACCTTGTGAATTATGTGTTTCAGTGTAGTGTTCTCCACACTGGACATGCATAGGAGGCAGTATAAAAGGATGTTGCCTTGGCTGAAATAAAAGCACAAAGAAAAAAAAAAGAAGTATTAGAACTTCATTTGCTACCATTTCTGCAATGGAAACAGGACAAATGGTCCTATGCCTTTTCCACAGAATACTGCTCTTTCTTACTCAGCCAAAGACACATAGCTTGGCAGTTCTTTATAGAACAGAGAATAACTTTTTGTAAATTGCTCACTAAATTTTGTTACAGAGCCCAAAGCTGATCAGTTAAGCCTCATTTAAGCTCAGGCACTTCAAAAAACAGAATCCACACTTTCAGCTCTTTTAAAGTTTCTCAAACTTTTATTAAAAGCCCTTTCCCTTGAAGAATTAAACCCAAACAAGACAGGCACCTGATTGAGACAAAAGCAGGAGATGGAACAAATTCAAGGACCTAGAACAAGAAATAGGACCACATAAGGACTTAAAATAACTCTGCAAATTACATGAACATCAGATCCCCTGGCTAATGAATTAGAGCGTTCCGTCAACAATCTGCACTGTAACAAGTTTTTTAAATCCCAGAGGGTGCAATTCACCATTAAATCAACAGGATCATTTGCGGAAAAATAAATCACAGCTGATGCCATATTCACCAGTTTTGTCCATCGGTAAACCAATGTGTTTTGCGATTACATTTTGCCACCTGCACCGCAATGTCCTGCCTGGTGTCACTGAGTGAAGTTTACAAAAACATATTTCAATTTATGGAATAAGCAGAAGGAGAAGGAAGACACTGCTGCCTCATGAATGTGTCTTCCTTAACAGCAGAATAAGGGCTTTTTATCCAGGCTGATTCAAGTAGTTCAAGCTATTAAGGAATACTGTGAATGCCCAAGGCAAAAAAACTCATCAAATAATCTACCTTTGTGTGCACACACACCAAATGAGCACCATGTAAGTTTGCTAGTGAAGAGTGGGTGGGGAAGGGGTTAAATTTATATTTTCTACATAAATGGTGAGAATGAATGAGAATCAGAGATACTGAGCTCACATACAAATCCTTGCACAAAAAAAGCGCTGTGTTAAGCCAGAACTGGAAAACGACAATATTTCTGCTACAACAATTACTTCTGAGGACATAAAACCCTACTCTTGCTGAACAACATGGGCCAAGAAGCCTGCTGTTGACAACCTTAGTAGAGGAGTTGAGTCTGGAACTAACCAAGATGTTGGAAAACCTAACAAATGGAGAGCAAAGGAAAAGCGCAAGGAAAGACAAGTGACTTCTACTAGGGATGTATACATCTGAAGCAGACAGTATTCTTTGTGATAGATGTTATGAAAGATATCTGCAAGAAACTGGGGGATTTTTTTTTTGAAGGCCCATCTGCCTCTTCTGATTAAAGAGAAGAACCCTAAGGTCTGCAGAATGTCAATATACAAATTAAGGATCACTTGGATTTGTTTAAAAATCAGGTAATTAATCATACCATCATATTACAATCTCCTACACAGAGGAGGTTTTGCTGGAAAACCAGCATCACTGGGTAGCCTGACAGGAAAAAGGAGACACCATAAAATGATTCTAAAGTAATAGCTAAAAAAATACAGGTTCAGCATGATACCAAAACCATATAAAGGGCCTTAATCTGAAAGTAATGAAAATGATCCCTAGTGAAGTGGCAGTGCCTCACCTCAAAGATTCCACTTCATTTCCCATTTCTGCCTATTGATTTATTGCCATACAAGACAAATGAATAGGTAGGTGTAGGAAGGTATGTAAAGTGCAGACAACAGTCAGGAGAGCTTTTTTTCCTCCCTCCTAAAGAGAACTGTTCCAACAAGTTAATAGAACAATTATGAAAAAGGCGGTTGAAAGTTCATCGTGAGCAGGCAGCAGCCCAGTTCATTTTTCAATTGATGAGCCCACATTCCTCCTTTTGATCTTCCTGAAACTTCAGGGTTTTGAATCTTGTTGCATGCTTATGTTCAAAACAAAGTGGCAGCAGAATTTGAAGCAGATTTCCATTTTTCGTATATAACATAGAAAGCAGCTCACTTTTTCCCCTTGTGATATATCTGAGGCCACAGCATAAGAACGCAAAGCACATTTCCTTCAGTTTTTCCTCGTCATTTTCAGGGACCAAGTTAGTAGATACCAAGAATACTGCAAATATGCCTCTGAGAACGCAACAGCCCATGTATCACATCATGACACCTTAGAAGCACACTGAGAATGGAAGGACAAAGAAATATGGAGACAGCTACCACAGCTTTCCTTCCAGTGGCTGGGAAACACAGAACGCAACTTTTAGATCTAATGGATTGTATATATGCACACAGGAAAATAACCTGTGTTGCAGTCTGCAATGATAAAGCTATCCTAATATCAGTATGTGCTTAAGCTTAATTTTGGAACATTTTCACAAGCTGTAACCACGCTGTGGGGATATGTCAAGAAAACACTTCTGCCCACATGAGCTTTCTGCCATGCAGCAATAGGCTAACAGTGTTTTCACTTTGGAAAGGTTTACAAAGCAGGTATAACCTATATCACACATGAAAACTGACTACCTGCACAGAGATAATATTGCCCTCTGTCTAAGGAACCGGCAGTGCTGCTGTTACAGAAACTCACAATCTGTTAAGCAAGAGTAAGAAATACTGACACACTAGATGTTAAAATTTAATTTTAAAAAAAGTGTTTTTAGAACTGATTGTGGGGGAAAAAAAAAAAGAGACTCCCACATGATTTTTTTGGTAAAGATTTCAGGAAAAAGTTACCCAATTTTGTCAGATTTCTAGTTTTTCTGGAGATTAGTTAAATGGAAATAAATACAATTTAAGAAGAGCTCTGAATTCCAATCCTTACTGAGTAGATTAGTTTAACTTAACAGTAACTTCACACAGAAAATAGGCTCCTAATCCAAGAAGCTGGTAAATTGTAAGTGGTCTTTACACAAAAACATGAGGAATTGAAAAAACGTGAAATGTACGGACTAGGTTTTGATGCATACAGCACAGGACACTTCAAATTCTTTCTAGAGGATATCTACATATTGAAATAACCTCAATCCAATAGAAAAGATGCTCAGTTTCTGCAGGGCAAATAAAAGTATAACGCCTTGAAGACTGTAATTTTAAATTCTCAGTGGTGATATTATCCCGTTCAACTAATCAACCTGGGCAGCCACACCCTTGAAACTCATTCCAATCATATTGCCTAAAAGAAGTGAGCTAATGTGCTGATTTGAAATTTAGAAAGTATTTCATCTTACACAATGCCTCATCCCATCAGAAATTTAATATAGACATTCTGAAAGGTCTCACTGTGGCACATACCAAAGATGACCTACTCCAGGTGGGCCGTCGTCGGATAGGGGGAGGAGAACTCGACTGTCTGTGGAAGAAAAAGAGAAATAATAGAAACTACAACATTTCAATTCTAAGTCAAGAATAAATGGGTAAAACAAGACATGAACAATCTGTAAGTATTGCTCATTAATGAGATTTTTAGATACATGAATAAATGAAAATAATTCAGGTTCTTCTCTAAATACAGGTAATATTCCAGTTCCAAACTACACATGCCTTCTGTTCATTATCCTGTTTGGCTGACTTGGAAACAAAAGAAAGAATGATTCATTTTTTAAACCAGAATTTAACAAACAAGTCTCTTAAGCAATAAAAACTGAACATGGCACACAGGCAGTCTCAGATGACTTAAGCTAAACATTTATAACAATGACAACTTTATGAAATTGATAGCAATCACTCAAGAGCAATGCACACCGATCAGGAAGAAAAGAAAAAGCAACTTTTAGACAATACTAGCAGAGCCACATACAATGTTAGAGTAGCCAGGTGCAGTGGAAGGAACAAGGAGTGTAGGAGATAAAAAATATGAGGAAGGGAAAGAAACAAATTGAAGGAGGTAGAAATATAGTGCTTACGTGAAGAGAGGAAAGGTGGAATTTGTCCTCTTATAGTTTCTGATCTGGTGAATGATGTTATGTGCAATTAGAGGAAAGGCACACAGGAAAACAAACAACTCATTTAAACACAGAGGGCAGGAAAATTATTTGGCTAGAAAACACACATTGGCATATGCTGTCATCAATATCTGCGGCTCTAACACCGAAGCTTATATCACATGAGACTGTGGTAAGCAGAGCAGTTCTAATGACAAAAATACACTTAAATTCTAGTTATTTCACTCAGCGACCTCGCAACATTCCTTATCTTCATTAGTTTGTAAGTTGCATATGAAGCTGCTACATACACCTAGTTCATGGTACTCATATACTTAGGGCTCAGTGTTTAGAAAAAAACATGTTCAAAAACTATTGCTTCTGCAGTCTGTATTATAATTGGTAAAAGAATAGTTCTCCCTGTTTACCCCAATACACAGCTTCAAAGGGGAAATATCCTGAGATGACAGATTATGTTATTTTGTTTTCTTTCTTGACTGTCACCAGGGAGACAATCAGGAGCCTCCTTTGAATTCCATCTCTTTGGAACCACTAAAATTGAATTTAGTATTGGGCTACTGAAATCCATTATATGCTGCTAAGAAATATCTTTTCTGGTCTTCCACTCACCTCCCAAGAACTCCTAAGAACTGTAAGCACCATGTGAAATCTAATCAACATCTCTTTTCTGTAAGTGAAAAGATCACACAAAACAATTCACCTCATTGGACTCTCCTATGCTTTAACTTACCATATGTTAATGTAACATATGCACACGTAATATTAGAAAGCTAGACCTTCCAATCTTCTCTTCATCAATTTGGCTTTATTTTCCAACAGATGGCATTACCCACCGAACAGATGGGAAGTCCAGGTCTAACTAGAGTTGTAGATAGAGATGAGAGTTCTTCATATTTTTCCAGCTAACTAAGATGGTAAGTTTTGCAAGAATTTCATCTTCTGTGCTATACACACCCAGCACATCATGGAAACTTCTCAAAATTCTAACCTTTTGAAAGCTTAATTTATCTCAATCTAAAAAAATGTGTGCTGCTGTAAATGAAATAGCTAACAGACATTTGACTCAAAGCTAAAGCCTAATGAATTCCTCCTTCAGACTCCACCCATGTGAGAGGACTAGCTCAAGGCCAGTTCCTAAGAAAGTGCTCAAAGTAGAGCCTAAGGGAGACTTCAGGTTTAGATTTACAATCTCTGCTGCATTGTGCTAGTACAGCTATACAGATTAACATGCCCAGGTGTCCTACCTTTCTTGGAACACATAGGAGGCAGATAAATTATACTGCCCAAATTAGAAGATGACAACCTTTCCACTGTCCTTAGCTACTAGATAAGCAGTGCATCTACTACTGCAACTCACATTTTGACATGATAACATCTGTCAACTTTCACTCCAGTTTATACTAATACTCTGAGTTATAAACAGCAGAGACCAAGGCCTTCAACTCAAGATTCTCTGTAGGATTTGGCTGCTTGGGGAGCATCAAAGCCTCACAAGGCTCAGAATGAAATTTCATTCTCAATTGTCTGTTCTTGCTGTTGGTTAAAACAAACCAAAAAAAAAAGGGAAAGGGGAAAAGAATAACTCACATAAGTGACTAGGAAAAAAAGCAAAAAACAACAAAACCAGACACGCCAAAACTCAGACCAATTCCAAAGGAGGGTGTCAGGAAACAACTCTAAAGAAAGAATACTCACTCTGTGCAGATTTTGTTCTGTTTGTAAAACTTGTGTCTTGATGCAAACAGACGTGAAATATATTTGGCATTTTCAAGATCGTCCTTTAAAGACAAGAAAAAAATAGGGGGAAAAAAGCACTTATTTTGTTATTCTTACCAAGAAGTGACAAAGAAGAGTTTAAAAAATGCAACTGCAGGAATGCTTCGTAAGGTCCACCATGTACAGAATGAGGCTACCAGGAACATGTCTAGTGACCTCAAGAGCATTCAAGGCATTGGATTCATGAAATACAGTGGCGTGCCTTTACATGCTGCCACTTTGCTGCTAAGTCACAGTAGGAGGGACGACAACAAAATAATGGCTCAAGCTTGCTGGTCCAGTTTCTATACTGGCCTTGGTTCAGGGACATGTGGAGTGATTTTAAATAGCACAGAACAGCAGCGCAGCTCTCTGAGTTCCAGTGCGTGCACATATGGTGGCTTATGCCCAGTTTCTACAACTGCTTATACTGCTGTACTTATGCCATCCAAAAATCACTTCAGTTTTTTGCAGACTTCCCAGCATACTATATCTCAGGATGTTTGGAATAGAATATACATATTGTTATCTAAATGAAGTTAATTTCACACTCTGTATAATGTAAAATGCGAACTGTAAGAAGGATGGTGTTATGCAAGTGAGCCTCCCTGGGAAAGTGGAATTTTAAGCATTTGTTTTTACATAAGTAGCTTTCTTGATGACACTGATCAGATCTTTTTCTTACTGTGTGAAAGAGCACATTCTCTTCTTTGTTGATCAACTCTAGAACAATCGAAGACTTGTTATGTGCTATATTCCCAATGTCATTCCACCTGTAGAGTAAAAAAACGTAGTAGAGTTTGCCAACACATACATTCAAACATTTCACAAACACATTAAGAATCCCTTAGTCAACATCAGTCTCGTTTTACGGGAAAGCTTTTCAGTAGCTCTTTGCTGAAGAAACATGGTCAGGAAAATAAGGGAGTCATCTTCTGATTAAAAATGAAAGGATATTCAGCTCTTAACTCAAAGCAGGAGAGTTAAAAGAAGATTCACAATAGAAGACACATCCAAAACACATTAATGATAAACATTTTACTGAACTGTGGCATTTTTTAACTGATTGATTTTAGCCACGTGTAATAGAATTATTTTTTTAAGTGCCATTCCTCTCCAAATGCTGTTTCCAACTTTCATTCAGTGCCAATTCTTGCTAAAGAAGGTTAAGTTGACAACATGTCATTAAGGCTATGCATACCATGTTAATACTCTGGGGTTTTACGTTTGCAATTTTTTTTTTTCCCCAAGTAATTGTCAGGTTGCCCAAGATCAGAGTTATAATCTTCTTACAAATAGCTGACAGACATTTGCGTACATTGCATGCAATCCATGGGGATGGAAAGGACTTGTTTGTTCTGTTTGCAGCATGCATTCCTCTTCATGTCATGGCAGGATGCTTGAAGCGCATATTTCCAAAGAGTAAGAATCCCAGCACCAACTACAATTTTTTACATGTAAAGAAACTTCTTGCTTTTGTCACTTGACCCAGTTAAAGGATTATCTAATTTCTTCTAAAAATTAAATATGCAAAGCATCAGCTATGTGGCAAAGGGAGCCCTAACATTTTTTAAGCTGACTACTGAAAGCCCTTTTAAGGCAAAAAAACCCAAACCCAACATTCCAGCTTAAGTCTGATACAAGCCTTAACTACTGACTGAAAAGTCAGTGCCTCTCAAAAAACACAAATTTTTTGGCTGCACAAAATTCATGCTCTAATAACAGGGACTTGTAAAAATCCACTTCAAATAAACAGCAACAGTAATGAAAATACCCACCAGAACAGTAGCAAAGAAGAACAAAACTATCCTCCCTGGCATCATGGAGATTTCTAGCAACATTTTCATACGGAACAAACCCATACAAAAAGGTTAATGGAACAACCTAAGTGATTCTTAATAACCAAAATGAACTGCAGAAGAAAAGTGACATAGCCAGGACTTTCAAATTTACAGAATGAGAAAGTTCAACTTTTTTTCAGCGGAGCACTTAAATATGGCAACCACGTTTCCAGAAACATTGAGCTCCTGGGCTGCCAACTGTGAGGTTTAACAGATTTGCATTCAGAAGCATCAAAGAAGTAGACATAAAGACAAGAAAAGAAAAGGAATCAAAGCCTTGTAAAGTAGAACAAGATACATGACAGGCAACTACAACTTTCTTGCCATCAAACCCATTCACAGACATCAGAAACTGTTCTTTATCTCATCTCTTATGACCAAGAGACCAATCCTGAAAACAGCAAGATGACTACTCCTTAGTTAGAGGATTGGCACTATTAAAGTCACATATGTAAGTCAGGAAAAAGTCCCACACATGGAGCTCTGGAAAGAAACTGTTTTAAATACAGAAGACACTAGTTTTTACCTATAAATCACAGTTGTCCTGCCAATTCTGTTTTTTATGAAGATTCCCATGAAGAAAATACCAAGGTGTATGTCATTTCCATGGTTATCCTGCAGAGAAAGGATAATATATTTAGTTTAATAAAGAAACTGGTCAATATAGGAATGCATGCTGAACTACCAAAGAGAAGCCCTTCTTCAGTACGAATGCAGGACTAACATATTTTGCTGTTTGATTGGACTCTGATTTTCATTATTTCAAAGCAGTTAGCACTTCAAGGGATTCATTCTGTTGATTAGTGAAAACAGAATAAGGCTAAATGAGCTCAAGGTTCTCCTCTATCAAACACCAGGCAGACCACAAACTGGCATTCATTGTATAATACCCAACAACCCCTACCATTTTGATTATAGCTGTCTAGAGTCCCTGTGAATACCAAAAGCAACAGTCCTTTCACATTCATAGTATTTCTCCAGTCATCTGTTAAAACATGTAGAGATTTCAGAAAACCACACCTGGAGATGGAATCCCTCTCAAAAGCTCTACCCTTCATGCTTCCTCCTTTAAGTACTCTGTGTAGATTTTCACAGCATGTCACCATAAAAACTACTTGTATCTCTATACAGATGCATCCTCAATTGACTTTTAATTCTTGGGTTAAATATTCAACTGCATACACCACATAAAAACAACGCAAGAACAGCAGACCTTAAGAAGTCCTATTTCTCTCCTAATCCCACATGTCTTCTTGTGGGCTCCTGTTTGAGAACCACGTGCTCTTGTTCCATTTTGCAATCAGTTTTCTTAAAAAAGCTTATTACTGCTGACATAGAGGTTTTTCTACATTTATCAACAAAAACAGCTCCCCCTCAGCTGCATATATAGTAATTGATTCACACTTTAAAGTGGTAAATAGAAATCACGCTAACACAAAGAGTGTGGTTAAAGAACTGCTAGGAGAAAGAATATGAGAGAAGTTCATGTACTAAGCATGCACATGCTGTAGAAATCATCAGATGTCCCTGCATTTTAATAGATCAGACTACAGCTGTTCTCCTGGCCTTGCTGGACTTGATCCTCAGAAGGCAACCATAAAATATCTGCACCTGTTTGTAAGTACTAAGTGTTAGGCCTTCTGCAAACAAAGAATGGATGCCAATTTTTAAGCCCCAGCCTATGCACTGCTTCTCCATGCTGAATATGCCAGCTTCTTCCACAAGACAGCAGAGAGTCTTCAGTTTAGTCTGATTAGAGGGCAATACATTCTTCTGCCTTGTTGCCAGAGACAGCTTTAGAAGGCAAAAAGATTTGGAAGGTGTTGGGGAAAATGTATGCATTTATACACATATAAATACATATATATATGTGTGTGTGTGTATACACAAATATTTATATAGAAAAAAAAAAAGAGAAACGTATTTCTAATAGCATTTTCTACCAGGGAAAAGAGAGAAATCTTTTATTTTTCCCTTTGAACGCAGTTTTATTTTTCTCCAAGGCCAGCACACTGCTCTTTGATACAAGGCTCACACCTTCCTGCAATTTTGCAGAGCGCCCAGTACACTGTTCATACTTACCTTACTGACATGCAGTAATATCTAATGACATTTCCAACACAGAAATGTCTTTTGCAGTACTGCGTAGCATTATTCCAAATTTGAGGAAAACATTGATTACATTCACTGGTAATAAACATTCCAAATTTTTTGTTATTGGGTTGAAGGTTTTTTGCCTTTCAGATCCTCCCTTGCAGGCAAATTCTTAGATTGGTGCCAAAGGATCAATTTTGACTTCAGCAGAAAACTTGTTTTGTTTGGTGTGTGGCTGTGGTTATTTTAAATTCCTAGTTATCTTTAACTAGCAGAAAAACCACTCACAGTTCACCATACAGTGGTTGGGTTGGTTCATAAAGAGAAATGGGTCATGTTGGGAACAGCAGTTTTCAGTTTCTCAGCACAACTTTATCATGGCACCATGTGCTCCATAAGGCCAGGCAGCCAGACTATCCCTGGCAGAAAGGGGCTTCCAGAGAAGTGAAGGTGACTGCAAATACAAAATAATCCTTGAAATTCCCCCTTAATTATAAATGTGTGGAGGACCTGTGCGCACGTGCAAGACATTAAGGAAAGGTGAAGTTAATGCTTGGTAAATAGTGACTTAGAAAGATATGAAAAGGTCTCATTTTCCTATACTGTAAAAGACCAGAACTGAGGTTCATTTGCCCCAGCCACTCTCCCACAGGCAGCACTCAAAATATAAGCAAGGACCATCTCTATTTCCTGAGTGAGAAGGCCCAAGCACATAGCTACCTCTTCCATGACAAAGATTTTCATAAAAGAGAAGTAATACTACTGGCTGCTGCAACGTCCATTCAGACTATCAGCAGTCATTCCACTCTCCAGAACAGTGAAACAAGCCCTGTCTCTTTTGGACAAACACGACTTGCACACGTTATAAAGGTTGCTGCAGAGTTCTGCATCATTTGATTCAGAGGTTCCTTTATAATATACACTAACATACCTTCACAGGGAAAATTTCCTGTCCAAACCCATCCAGACGTTCCACTTCATTGATGTACATTAACTCAGCCTCTGCTGCTGTAATGCCACTGCAATTAGATTAACAAAAGGGAGAAAATAGTTCAATATCGCACACACACAAAAAAATACCAGTGAAAAAATGGGAGTTTCACAAACCACTTGAGAAGACACTTTGGAGATGCTGTGTAGAAATGCACAACACAAAACTAACTTTCAGCACTAGGATCATAATCAGCAAGGGCGGAAATTTTACTAAATTTCACTAAGGTAAGGTACAAAGCACAGTCCAAATTACAGGAGGAACAAACTGAACTGATCACATTACTCAGCTTCTTCCGTACACTTCAAATCTTTTCCAGGTTTTATCAGGCTATTGCATCAGGTTGTGGGTAGTTTTGGATGGCTGATTTGAGTCATAGGCATCCTAATTTGCCTGAATAGTATGTAAAGCCACTGAAGTTTCTTAAAATTACTTAAAAGACATACATTTTCAAGTTGGCTGTTCAAAAACACAGGCACTAAATCCAAAAGTTGAACAGATTCTCTTTCATAGGAGAGAACAAACCAGCTGAAAAGTTTTACACATGTCTACACATGCTCCTGTCACAGCTCAGGAATTCAGACAGATTTCAAATCTCAAAAGCAGGTCAGAAGAGATTGCAGGTTTAAAGACCTTGCTCCAAAAGAAGGCCACTATTAACTTTTCTCCTCTTTGCTACTCCTTACCACAGCTTACAAATAGAAATATAGAGCCCAGACAAATACTTGAGAGAAAGGAGGTAGAATATGATCTACCTGCTGAAGTGAGGGGAAGTATTTCTTTGTGTTGCAGAAATAGCACTAAAGAGCACAGCAGGTGGGAAATCCTTCCTTTCAAGCCTGTGAGTCAACCAAGATCACACAAGCAGCCCATGGCAGAAAGAGAACAGAACCAGGCCTGTTCACGGCCAGCTTGGAAGCTCTCCCTTTGGTTGCATTAAAGGCCAAGGCTCGCATTGAAGCTCAGACTGAGAATGGCCTAAGACTCAGAGATTGGTATTCATCTTTTTACACCCACTTTCTGTCACGTAATGGGCTATGTTGCATCCTTCAGATAACATTCCTATTGCATATGACATACGGACACTGCCATTTTTTCCCAGAACAGCACTCTAGAGGCTTGGATACTGCCACCACCAAAACACCTGGACAACATGAAGGAAGCCTGCTCACAAAGAAGGTTTTTTTACTGAAGGACTAAGGCACACACTCCTAGCTCATTAACTAGTAACACTATACTGTGTCTTCTCCATGAGACTTAAACCCCCATTCCTGTTATTTTCATTTCCATTACACTGGGAGCATGTGCATCCCCATCTTTCTTGAAAGGGACCATCGGATCACTCCTGATCAAGTCACAGGGTCTTTCACCATCAGGATTTAAATGAAATCAAAAAATGAAAGGAGTCTACTACATAGCACAAGTAGTGTTACACACACGCATTAAACTCGAGGGTGCAAATGCTCGTTTATTTGGGATTAAGTTCCTCAGCCATTTTGCATTTACATGAGGCAGATACTCTTTTGTGATAGATTAATTAAAAATCCAGTGAGACAAAGCATAATAGTAACATGAATATAGGCTAGTTAAACACTGCCAGGAATGCATGGGGGAGGCAGGGAAGTACTACAGGGATGATAAAAATAAATAAAAAAAAAAAAATCCGAACTTTAACATGTCAAGCTCACCTGTGAGTTCGATGCTCCTGAGCAACCTTTTGAGTCAGCTCCTCCAGGAGAGCTTCATCCTGGGCCCAATCCTGTAAGAATATGAAGTTGCATCAAAAACTAGTCAACCAAAGAGAAAGGGGACAAAATGGTACACAGAAATTATGAGAGCAGATATTTTGAGATTGTTTACAGTTCATGCTCTTCTAGGTAGTTACAGAAAGAGAACCTATCACCAATCACATTGAAAATTCAGAGCATGAGATGCTGAAATGAGCAAGGAGAAGAAAAGAGTTCTGATTTTCTTATAACTTTTTTTGGGAGGGTAAAATGATACTGTTAAAAATAGGGGTAAGGCGTTTATTATTCCAAAATAGAGAACAGAGTATAGAGCACAGATAAAGGATCTTTTCCTGGATAAAGGCCAAATTAGTCTTTAAAACACTTGGAAATCTATAAATTAATACATAGCTTGTAAAACAGTCCAAAATGACACACAGACCATACATAATGAATTAATAAGTATTTTTTGTCTCTTCCTCATGTTAAAGGGATTGAAAGTTTTGCTGCCTCTTCAAATACGCAATAAAACATACTTTATGCTTGCAAGACATTTCTGAGCAGAAATTTTTATATTCTGCAAATTTAATAAAGTGTGGTGGAAACAATTCTAAAATAATTGAGAGTAAGTTAATAAAGGAAGTCAGCTCATAAATTCAAGGCCAAAAAAAGGAAGCTGGAAAACTTTCTTGCAAAACCTCAAAGTTCTTACTTTTATTTAAAAAAGCCTGAAGGCTGCCTGTAATGTACTTAAATACAATGCTTCTTGCTCAATTGGGCCCTCCCCTCTGATATTTGCTTCTGCCACAAAAAAATGTGAAAGCGGCAGCGTGCTAATGAAAAATGGCATGGTGCATGCCTATGCACAGCTACACACCTGTGGGGTGTACTGTGTACATAACTTTGTTCTTTTCACCGCTGAAGAAATGCCATTTGACACACATTGTAGCCTCACAAGATCAAACAGCACAAACATAGCTGCCCCTCCCTCATCCACAAGCTCACTTCACTAATGAATTTATGGCAACGTTCTTGTTCTATGTCCTTTTTCTGTGCCCAGGATTCACTCAAATTCTCCCAATTGCTTAGGGACTAGTTTGTATCTGCAGCACTTAGCAACTGTTACGGAACTTGTAGTGAAATATTTACTATTACGTTATTTACTCCTCCCCAGAAGAGCAATGACAAGTAGCTAAAGAAATATCTAGAGAAGCAGTTGATCTAAGAGTAGGGTTCTGAAAGGCTGCAGGAAGCAGACATTATGCCCATGTTCTTAAATTCAGTAACAGTAGCATCCATGAAATGCAAGATATCACAAAGTGAGCACATGCAAAACAGAAGAGAGCTGATCACAGCAGCAGGGAGGCACCTGACTCAGAATCACAGGTTCTAAGAGATGGGCCTAAAGAGTAAAATGATGAATCACAGAGAAATTAACCACCTGAAAGCTCATCTAGAGACCTAAAGCCTCCCCTAATTTTTTTCAGAATAGAAAAACAGTATCAGTATATCCCTGCCAGTGTTCATGGCAGGTTGGACGGTGCATTGAGCAACTTGGTCTAGTGTGAGGTGTCCCTGCCCATGGCAGGGGAGTTGGAACTAGACGGTCTTTAAGGTCCCTTCCAACCCAAATCATTCTATGATTCATTCTGTATTGAAAGAACTTTGCAGAAGTTCAGTAATTTACAAAGTGACACACTGACAACACATTTCTCTGTATATATTTGCAGCCACCTTCTTTTAGGCTCTCATACGCAACTTTCTAAGTTATCAGCTATACATAAGATCATCAACTACTTATCAGTAGATAAGGTGGATTACCAGAGAAATCCTGCTCCACTAGTCAGGCTAACAGAAGTTTATTAGTGAAAGGTCAATACTGAAGCCACATTCTATATCTGTATTCTATACAAGGCATATTCATATCTCTGCACATTCATTAATCGCCCTTCTTCCTGCTCAATTTTTCAGGTGGTGTTAAACTGTCTACTGGCTCAAAATTGCACTTTTACTTCAGGACACTGTGCAGATGTCACATTTTTGGACATAAGAATGGACTGTCCACTGCAGTTGCTGTACAAAGAGCAAGTGGGATGGTAAGTGGGATGAAATGCTTCTGGAAGTGACTTTCTCAGGCCTTCAAATTACAGTGAGATGAATCATTCTCCCTCTACCGCTCCACTAATTGCAGAGGAAAACCAGATGCCTTAACTTCCAGGCAGCTAAACTCAGGGCATGGGAACCCCACCCTGCTTCTGAATATTTTTTCCAGTTAGAAAGAATTCCGTGATGTTTTATATTTTATTAAGCTTACACTCAAAACTCATGCTGATGGACTTGTTCATCTAAGTTAAAGTCAGCCTTAACTTCAGCAGGATTTTTTTTTCTTCTCTAATCCATCCTCCCACAGAGGCTCTATGTCATGGACTGCAAGTGGTTGATGTTTGTCACCAAATTTCCAGCATCATTAGTGATCTAAACTCCTTCCCTAAGCATTGAAGTTACTTGCTAGTTTCCAATGTAAATTTAAACCAAATTTACAGCACAGTCCCTGGAGAACATTTTGAGAAGACCTGATTCACACTTCCCTTCAGTCCAACAGTCAGCTGATGCAAATCCACATTCCCTTGAGGAAAGGCTGCATGGTTCGCCCTGTGACACAACATTTACTACATCAGCAGCCCTCATCTCCCCTTGATATGCCACGTTACTAATACCACAGTGCTGCTAGTATACATATTTTTAAATAGCTGCAAATTCTTTTTTGATTTGAAGATGTATGTTTCTTTTGTTGACACCTGTTCCTAGTGGAAGCTCAATAGGAACTGAAATTGGGCTGACCTTCCATAGCACAGCATCATGCAGCTGCAGTCAAGTATACTGCAGGTTTTGGGGAGCAAAAGTTATTTCCACTACTGTTAGTTCAGTGCTGGTGCTTTTACTCTGTTACCAACAAAGCCATCTCTGAGGCATGGAGAAATAAATTACTCATAAAAGACTATAAAAGAGAGGGATAAGGAACTCACCATAGGAAACAACACATATTCTCGGAGGAAGTCATGAGATTCAAACTGATTGTAGTCTCCAAAATCCGCTGGAAAAAACAACACAATTACTCATTTGGGCACTTTCCGCATGTTAAGACCACACTCAACCTTGCACAAATGCTTAATTTCAAGTGGGTGAATTCTCTCTGAAGCCACAACACAGCACAAAGATTTCTGGTTGTACTTAGCTTTTAACATGGAGATCTGAAAATAGTAGTGTTGTTACCATAGATCAAATAATAGCCAACAAGTAATTTCTTTCTTTTGATCCCTAATATAATGACCATTTGCAATGTTTAACCATCAGGAGTGCAAGAGTTTCTTTTTCTGTAGCCTTCTTGAACTCACCCCCATTAAAAAAGGCTGGGATTGCTCAGACTCTTTAAAAATGCTGCACCCTTTTTGCTTCTCCAATGCTCCCAGCCCTGAGCAGGCAAAAATAAATAAACAAAATTTAACCTACCTCTGCCACAATTCTACACAGTTGTACAAAAGAGGCTTAATTTTACAGCCCACAAGGTTAAAATCCAGCAGTCAATTTTATTAAAAATTTTCGAGAACCAACAGGGGGATGGGTTCACCCTTCTGCAGCCAATGTAACAGTACAGGCACTGTGTCAGTTTAACTAACTCACTGGTGCACAGCTTTCTACTCGCTCTTCTACTTCTCCTACATCTCTTGAACATCTCCATGCTCACATTCACTCATATGTCAGGCTGAGGATTCTTGTCTCAATGTCCTTGAAACCGTGGAGTTTTGAAAAGGCTTCCTAAAGGCTAAGCTACATTAAAAACCCAAAACAATGCCTATATTTATCTATCTGTTAAATACATAACAGCTTATATCAAAAGAATATCTTGCCAGGAGGTTTTTATTTTATATTAATTGAGCTGCATCAAAGGCCATCTACAAGATTCTCATATTATAGAAGATGGAAATCCCCAACATAAATCATATTATCTAAACCTTCTTTCAAAGCTTCTAGACAATTTCACATATCACAAGATGCCAAAAATGCAGTTTCATTTTGTTTCTACCTCAGAGTTATGTTTTAACATAAACAGAAAGAAATCAAAATGGGCATGTAGGTTTAAAAGAAATAAGTATTTCAAATACCTTTGGTTGCATCACATGCAAAGGACAAACAAGATAATACAATGTTAGGAATAATAGGATTGACTTGCTCTCAAAATTAGGAAAAAAGCTCCAAAAACACAGGACTCGTGAAATATATTCAGTATCTGTTCAGACCTAACTTACACACCAGAAAATATTCATTTACCTAAACCGAAAGATTTATTATGGAATCTTATATATAAACTTCCCTTTATTAATCAAACATTTCAAGACTTGACAAGAAGCATTTTTTCCTTTAATTTTTAACCAAGATATGATACTAAAAGGGTATTTCTACTGCTCTAAAAAAGACCACATTAGCCTTATTCTTGACTGAACCTTTAATTTACAGAATCAGATCTTCATGTTTGCTATTTACGTATACACTTGCCCCTTCACACTCAGAGAGAGCATGCACAGAGCATGATTATTGAAACTCTACCTTAGGTTCTCATAGTCAGTTGTGGAAAGACTGAAACATACTTTATTCAAATACAGGACTTCTTCCTCTGCCCATATACATTATATGATCCCACTTTTATTGATGTCCTTAGGAGGCTCAGAGTAAAAATCATGCTGTAAGAAGTAGTCTATTATTAATTTATCACTCACATAACAATTATAGCTATGTGTTCTTTTATACTTCACGTAGCACTATGCAGCAAAATGAGTTTTTAATTAAAGGCAAAATTAAAGCTGCTGCTTGTGCTCTTTGATGTAATTTGCATTTAAAACCAGAGAACGTGAAGCAAATTCATTATTTCAAAGTACTCTGTGGTCAGGGTTGGAAGAATCGGAGTTTTGTTCAGATTCACTTGCATGAATTTTACGAATAGGAAAGTTGAACACTGTGATGTGGTCCATCATTCCCTCCCTGAGGGAGTGTTTCATCAACAGCAGTCCACCCATGCACTTTTAAATCAATAGAAAACCCAGCTGTTGTGAGTAGGAGTCATACAAGGCCTTAGTTAATGCCCAGTCAGCATACAGAACAAGTCAAAAGAGCCATTGCTGGAAAAAGGCTGTCAGGTCACGTCATCTTACCTTGCACTGCCAAGCCAGCCAGTCGAATTCCCTGCTCAAATGAAGAAATTAGTCGGCCATCAAGAACATCCTTTTTCACTTGTAGGTAATACTGGTATCTACAAACAAAAAAAGAGCACGAATCGTAACACCCGTGTGTTTGCACATTTCCTACAGAAAAAGAGACTGCTGAAAGGAAGAAAAATTCACCTCAAACGGGTCAGGCTGATAAACAGCAGTCTGCACCTGGCATCAGAAGCTCCACATTACCAAAACAAATTAATACAATTTCTACACATACAATGCTTCCAGGTGGATGAAAAGGAAAATTAGAAGTTCTAATTTGTGTTCCCTAGACCACATAGAAGAAGCATATCTGCTGGAATTAGTGCTTCCATTTATAGAGGTTACTGAACACAATGTAATCACCAACACAAAAAAAGGGGCTGTTTCATATTTCTTCTACTCTCTTGCTCCAGTGTCACCATTTTGACTGAAGAAAAAGAATTTTAGCAATATACATTGGTCTGCAGACGTAATTTTAGCTATGGCCCATATAAAAGTTTTTTTAATTGGCATCTTTTATGTGTAAGGATGACTTAGACACAAATCAAGCAAATCCACCTTCTAATATAATGCACTTTCTGCTCTGCAGTAGCTAATCACAAGACAAACTGTGATAGTTAATCACACCAACAGAACTCACATAGTTGGCCTTACATTTGTAATACAGTAGATTAAGACAAACAGGAAGCTTGCCACAAAAACATTAAGAAGTTATTGTCCCCATCCGTGCACCCCCTTCTCCACTGAAATGGACCAGATCCACAAGTCGGTCAAAGCTTCATGGATATGGTAGCAGTCCCTTTGGCATATCAGGTTAAAGCGCCATGAAGACAGCTTCGTTATACAGTTGAATTACAGCAATATACTAATATCAAGGTTATTAGCTTAAACTTTTGGTGCAGACGTATGTAACTGGTTACATTTGAGATGAAACACAACTCCTTCCCTGTTGACATGCAACTCCTCATCAGGTCTGAGCCCAAAGGTCAAGGTACCGTACCAGTGTAGCCACAGTCCACATGTGCACTCAGCCTCATGCTCCCACCCATGCATCTGGGTGGCCCAAGTTATGAACCTCGAAAAACCAACAAAGGGGGCTTTTTCAGGCTGTGACAAGGCATGCCAGTCTGGCTGCAGCTGAATCAGGTTAAGAGTTTACTGCATTCTTCAGCTGCATGCGTGCTTGCTCCCTAAAATAGAGGGCATCCACTTAAGATGGCATGGTTTTAAAAGATAATTGCTTGAGATAAAGAAAGAAATGATACACAAGCAGCCAGTCCCAGAGACTGCAACCTCTGTGAGGCAGACAGCAAAGAGCAGTCAGAAGTCTGCGTTCAGTAAACTCCTAACTGGGCCCAGCCGCAACCAGCACACCACATCTGACCTTACCTTTGAACCTTTTAGCAAAGAAACTGTTCTGCTCTTGTTTCAGAGCATAAGTTACCTTCCCAGCCCCAACTGGAAAGGAGAACCACTACGACATCACCCCGTTACAGAGACTTCACTGCCTCAACTATACTTGCAAATGTTACCATTTAATTCTGTGTTGAGGCATTAGAAAAATATAATCTCATCTAAAATGCTCAGATTCAGCTTTCACGGAGCCTAATAAAGATTAAAACTTCAGGGGATTTTGAAATTTGATAGAGAGAGGCAATGTAAAAAGCATACAGCTTCTCAGCCTGAGCCCTGTGCTTCAGCCACAAGTTTCACACTTGCTCAGTCTAAGAGACAAATGAGCTTGTTTCCATTCTGAAAATACGCATGCTTTCATAAAAGCTTGACATAAGCTGCTTTATTAAGTATGCAGGTGAGCAAGTGCTTGCTGAATTTGGTCTTCCACACTTGTAATCCCAAAAGCAGCTATTGGTGCCCACGCTACACATACATGTGAGTTACATATTCTGGTCTAACAAGAAGAGTAAAATCCACATCTGCCATAAAGTTAGAGCTATTGTTAAACACAAAGTTTAGAGACTATATGAAAGTCAAATCAGAGTGAACTCTTATAGTGACAGAAACAGGTCATATTTAAAAATCTTAATACGAATATTCTGCAATATTACAGAATCACAGAATGGGTTGGTTGGAAGGGATCTTAAAGATTATCTAGTAAGTCTAGAATTTATTATATACTGTAGATTAACACACAGTAAGAGTTTAGTGCTCTGACATTAACTAGCGTATCCATGATGAAAAATCTCATGGAGGAAGTTGTCGGCTTTCACAGGCTAACACTCTGAAATGCAATCACCCACTATGGCTCTGACACCTGTTTCAATGAAGTGCCAAAATAAACTGAATAAAATTGAGGCAGAGACCTGTGGACTGTACCTGCTTCATCTTTGCCCCTGAATGAAAGTGACAAGTGACAACCACCTAAGGAGTCCCCAGTATCTCTTTTTAATGTAGCTAAATAAAGCATGAAATGGGGCATGTCGTTTCCCAAGGCATGAACTGGGGTGCCTAATTCCACTGTCAAGGCAGAGAAGGAGCATACCCTGGAGGAAGCTCCACTACAAGGCTCTAATAACTCCACCAGCCACAGATTCATGGCTCAGCCATGCTGCAAAACTGTGGTCAGGCTCCCTGCCCAGCCAGTGGAGAGAAGCAATTGGCCCATATTCTGTCACGGATTTGAGGCTCCTCCATCTGAAATTACGTTAAATGCTGTTATTATGTCAATATGCTAGCTGAGACTGCTCTTTGTTTGCTTGGATTGCAAAAGTAGATTTATAATTTGAGGGAAAATCAAACATTTTAAAAATGCTTCAACTATACATTCACTGAGGAAAGCTGTTCCAGGACAGCAGATAAAACATGCATTTCATAAGCCTTCCATGAGGTGGTTTAGTTAGGAAAGCAAATGGAAAGTGAACAAAAGAAGTTTGCAATCTGCACTTCTAAATAATAAAAGACAAAAAATTCAAAATTAAGACTTACAAAGCTTCACTCACAAAGCCACTCTGGCATAGTAGGGGAGTGCAGGGCAGAAAAGACACCACCACAGCCAAGTGGGCCGGGAGTTGAAATCTCTCACCTTCGTTGCCCACTTTGGGTTAAACATTTTTAGCAGAGCCATTGTGTATTCAATACAATAAAGGCTACTGCAGTTTGCCAACCTGTAGCTAATTCCAAGAGGAATGGGAGTGGACAACAAGTCTGAGCAAAGCCATCATTATAACGATATCATTTCCCACAACTCTATTTAGCCAACACACAAACCATTAAAAGTATATTTGCATGTATTGCATCAAAAAGCACACTTTTTATAGAATAAAGAAGCTGCAACTGGACAACTATAAGACAACATCTCAAAGCCAAAATAAACATCTGTATTTTAGCAATCCACACTACAGGAGAAGAAAAAAAAACAAACAGAAAAAACAAAACAAAACACAAAACCCCAAGAGTATTAGTAAGCAGGAGATAAGGTTAAAAATGTAATACCCAGAATCAGATTCTGCTACAGCTGCGTAAGTGTAGGGAAACTCCATTTCTCCATTTGCCCATACAATTCTGCATAGACCTCCCAAGATCAAGGCTCACATTTGTTCTCCTGTCACTTCAAAAAGGAACGTGAGTGTTTGAATAGTGTCACTGAATTCATTGTACCCTTCCATCACCACTATTTATCTGGTATAAAACCATTGTTGCTATTTTATACATGCAGAGAATAGCTCCATTAATTTCACCAATTTCCATTCTCTTCAACAACCAATGTTTCAGATGTCACAAGCCACACAGAACCTGGCCTGATCAATATTGGAAGCGAGATCTTTGCAGAGAAATTAAAGGCTTGTTTACAAAAGTAAGAATATGGGTTAAGTTTGCAGAGTAATTACACTGAGTCTTCAGGATTTTCTTACTGGTGATTTCCACAAAGAACCACGTGGCAAATACTTCCTTACCTTAATAATTACTCACTGTTGTCAGATATACCAGCCTTAGTAATCAAGCAGCATCCAAATCTGCTAGGAAGTGTACAAAAACAGAAGAAAAAAATGCTTTTTGCCCAAGGGATTTAAAATCTAACTGTATATTTTATACGAAAAGGTGAAAGGATCAAGTTATTAAGGATTAATACTGTTTGAATACTGTACTGTGATCTGTCTGCATTTTTGTTGTTTTTCCCTGGTTTTACTTTCCTTCTCTACATCAGGGACAGGAAGGGTTTGGAATATACACATTATCTCTAGTGCAGCAGGAAACAACTTAGAAAGCTTTTTCTTTGATCAGTGTGTTTTATCTGGAAGTTTCAAGCTGGTATAAATACTTTATAGTTTCAGTACCAATAAATATTTACCTTTAATGTATCGGAAAATAAACAAAGCACTACAAAACGTGTATCAGTTACTCAAGAGGTACAACTCCTTTTAAATCATCTCTAATGATGCAATTACTGGCATGACTAACTTTTTTATAACTCATTAGGTACCATTTTGGCATCAAGCCTATCTATTGGATAACTGCACAGCTATGTAGCTTAACTTCTTCTCTGGAGGAAAAGAGAACTGCTTTACCATTTCCTATATCCAAAATAAGAAGACTTTAAGACTCAAAGGAGAAACAGATTGGTCCACAAGTGGTTTAGCTCAAGAATTTTAACTCTTTTTTTCAACTTCAAAAAAAAAATTGCAATTAGAGTACAACATGATCTTCTAAAATTAGGAACACAATAAAAGTCTCACTGAGTTACAACAACAGTCCAAGTCAGCTCATTTGGGTTTATCTTAGTATGGTAATATACTTCTGAGGAGAGATGCTGCAACGTACACTTATGCAATAGTGTGCCCACAGGGGAAGCACCTTCTCCAGAACAGAGGCCTTTTATCATTTACTAAAATTATTTTAAGCATTAGTTTTGATATTGATGTGTCTATTTCACACCTCACACCTTAAAACCTGCCACAATTTTGGCTGTGATACTATTTAGCAACAGAATTCGACAGATACCCATTTGCTACATTTGAAACAGAAGCCCGTTTCTTATTTTAAGGACAAGGTCTTTAATATTTTCTCAGCCTTTGAGTTGGATGAACTCAGCTCTTCAGTGGGCAACTAAAGGAACTAACTGATAATCACCAAAAAGTGATTTCTATTTATTTATTATATATTTGAGACAATTGTATTACTACTTAACTCTTACTGGTTGCCCAAGAAAACGTGCTTTAAATGTATTAGTGATCTTTAACCCAATTTTATAGAGTATCTGAGGTACACGGTTGGTAAAGCTACTCATGTAAACTTGGGCAGGAATCCATGGCAGATTTGAGAGATGCAGGTTTTGTTTCCAAGTCTCAATCCAGAGCACTACTCACTGGATGCTGCTTATTCACTGGGTCACTCAATATCCTGCAACAAATCTGATGGCAAACTTGGACTGGATTTTACATGGCAAGAAAGGCAGGCAGGCAGACAAGACTGGTCTTTTCAGATACAATATTCAGTATATTGGCAAAGACGGTGTTATGATTTCTGGGCTTGAGCATGCTGAAACACATTTTAGATGTAAGGATTCAATCAGCACATCTTAATCTAAAGTCACTTTAAAAAAAACGAGGTACACAGATTCATGATATCACTGTCAGTAACACAGTGCTAATGCCTCGTCTTTGCCACTTTAAAAATTTAGATGGTGTTGATAAACAGAACATCTCTAGTTCACTCCTCTGGAATTTCATCAACTTCTCTCCCAGCACAAGTCTGATTTTTCACAGTACTAGACAATAGCCATTTATCTGGGGTTTGTGTTAGAATATAAAAAGCAATGGCAGTGCTTCCACTAACACAAGGGTAATATTTTTGGAAGGGTATTACTGAGAACAAGTCTACCACACGCTATCACAGATCTTCAGGAAGATCAGCAGACTTGCAAGAAAAAAACAGAGAAGGAGAAGAAAGAGTCTTTGTCGCACATGCAGGAGGAAATTCCTTCAGAAGCTCGAACTGTCAATGCCAACAGTAAAAACACAGTCATAACATTTTCTAGGGTAAGGACTCTTTGATCATAACAACCTTACAGGGTAGGTCAAGGTTAGCTTCAGGTAACTGAGAAACGAGGTTGTTCAAAAGCAGCATCCAACTGCCTACATCCTGGTTTTCTTCACCAGCTGGATGGAAAACATGACTGAAACTAAAACCAAAATAAATTAAATACATCGGACAATTTGTGTCATTCTTTCTTCCTAATGAGACAGAACAATGCTGGGATAGCATCACATTCACACACAGGACTGAAAAAGGAGCACAGATCAAAGCACATATCACTCAATCTCTCTCTTTAAAAGCAACAGTTTCTAGCTGAAGGGGAGAAGAGGCGATTTGGCTAAAATAGGCTAACTTCCCAATGATGGTCACTTCCCATTGTTTTAATATGCAACCTGTGAGATAAGGACAAATAATGCACAGCCTGGTTGCCTGGCTTGCTCAGTGAGCTGCAATGAGGAACACAGTGAAGGGACAGCGACAGCATTTGACCAGTAAAGTTCCTACCAAAGGCCAATGCCTCCCAAAGGTTAAGGGCCAGCTACACAGTCAGGTTCTGGCTAGAGCAGGAAATCCTTTGCACACCTAAAAATAGTCTGATGAAACTCCTGCACTGCTTAGTTGTTGTTTACCATCTCCATTTCAGCAGTTTATTACTGAACAGTTGTTCATTTGCATGCATTCCCCAAGAGACAGTCTATTAAAATTTCAGATCTCCACCTCCTCCAATTCATTACACAGCTGGGACAAAAGTAAATGCAAAGTATTTTCAGAGCAATAAGGTTATTGACTGATTCATGCCAGAAAAAAAGTAAGTCAAATTTCTGCAGCAAAACTGAGCACTTAAAGAAAAGAATATGTGCATTACAAATGGAAATCTGACTGTTCAGGAGGGCTTTATAACCTCTCACATATAAGCAGTATATGCTTCCAGTATAGCCCGGTGTCAAAGTCTTGTGGGTCTTCGGTGTCCAGTGTTAAATGGATGGCTAGCGAAACCCTCAGGAGGTAACAGCATCACATTCAGCATCCTTATTGGCAACAAAAGATGGAACTTGGACTGTAAAGAGGTGCTCTTTGAGTGTTTTTCTTTTCCTGCCATTTCTGATGGGACACAAGCACAGACATGTAACCTAGGCCTTGTTGCTGCCCGCAGACATGACATAAGCCCTCCAAAACATGCACTCCTTCCATAAGAGGCTTAGCCAGCAGATGCAGCTTTACAGTATCCACCAATTTCTCTATATTTAAAAGAAACCCCCCAACCACAACAAGTCCATCCTCTGTACTGGTTCTTTTTGTTGAGAGTGCATTATACTTTTTGCATACTCCAAGTTCAAATAAACCCACAAACACAAAGTGAAACTTTAAATAAAAAGGCCAGTAATGGCATGCTTCAGCAAGAAAGGAAAGCATGCCACAACCTGATCTTGATTTTCTGCCCTTGAACTCTTGAATTAATTATAACAAATTACAGGGAGCCCCACTACAATTTATAAGCACAATAAACTCCCTTACAACCACCTATAATTTTATCAGAGTTAATCCAAATACCTAAGGAATTATACAGCACAAAACTCCAACATGCCTTTTGGAGTAAAAAAAACAGGAGAAGCCATATTCTGTTTTCTTCTGAGCCCTCTCCCAGCAAAAAGGCTAGGTTTGGTCTCTGCAAACTGGAGTCCAGCAAAGCCTGATGACACCACAACAGAATTCATCTGGAGTGGGATTTCAAAGGAAAGCAAAGTAAAACAACCAAAATTATATA
This sequence comes from Cephalopterus ornatus, assembly GCA_013396775.1. Lineage (NCBI taxonomy): Eukaryota > Metazoa > Chordata > Aves > Passeriformes > Cotingidae > Cephalopterus > Cephalopterus ornatus. Next base: position 404,000 of record VZRE01002360.1, read on the forward strand.
ATGTGAAGAAATCTGTATTTTAGCATTTTCAGCTGAAAAAACCTCCATCCAATGCAAGCATAAACATTACACACAAACACTAGAATAAAAAATTTGGAGTGAAAAGTTTGTTATCTGTACATCTTTGGAAAAAGCAGCGTATCCATTTGGTTTGGGTTTTAGGCACGTGCTAAAAGTGTTATTGTCCAACATGGCTGTCCCACTGACTTCACACTACTCGCATAGTTAGGCTTAAAAACAATGCTCACCTGCATGCTCATATCTCCTGAACTGAGCAAAACACTCGCATTTGGCTACAGAAATCCAAAGGTTACAGTACAGGAGACTATTTTTTCTTTTTGGATCACAAAAAAAACCCCACAAGAAACCAAAACCAAACCTCCACCGTCACCTTTCTACTAACAACATCTCCCCCATTCCCGTATAGGAGAAGGCTCTTCCCCCTTGCCTCTGAGCTGTGTGTGGCAGAGGCAGCCATCACTCTGGTGTGGGACACTGGATAGTAAAACAATTCTACAAGCCACCACCTGTCCTTTGCTGCATGACAAAACGTGGGCTCCAACTACAAATAGGAGCTCCAACCACATATAGGCTTCACCTATATATAGGTGCTCACTAATACGACACGGCACACAGCCTGTGTGTCACTTCCCACTTGCTTACTCACATCCTCAGAACAGCAGGTCCCCCACACACAGAGCAACTCATGCGCCCAAATCACTAGATGGCATAAAACAAACAAACAAAAAAATCCATAAACAGCAGCTATGCAGATCTGTCCTCACAAAGATACAAAAATGAAAAGATGAGCCATGGCTACGAATGTTGAAGACTTCTAAACCTCATGGGGAAGAGAAGCACAGCAAAACCTGTTGTACTCTCCTGATCTGGAACTAGATTTCGCCAAAAATTGTATTAGATCCCAATAATAACAGCCAAGATTTACTTCCTTTATTCATGTATGCTGACTCAGTTCAAAATAGGTTGTTCCCTGCTCTGAAAAAACAAGGCAGCTAACCTCCAAGCTGTATCTAGTGTGGGAAAAGGTGGTTTAGGTACATATGGAAGCAATATGAGTCAACAGTTTGAAAATTCTCCTGGTATCCAGCCAGGTTAATGGTCAAGCAGGTTAGAATATCATGCTAAAAAAATGTGGTGAGTTAACTAGAACATATGTACACTCTACAACACTGAAAATAAATGGATAACTTATCTTTTAAATTGGGATTAAGTACATTTATAACTATTCTTTGGATCCAAAACAAAAATGAAGACTTCTCATTTCCCCATTCTCTCCCCCTCATTGTGCCAACTGGAGCAATAAAATAAAATGTATACACCACATATGCCCTGTTTCATTTTTTAACATATATTTTTTAAATATTTTCCTCCCATTCAGCTCTAAACTCTGGAATGACCCAAGTCCACCAGGTTTTTCTGGCTGAATGTACTGCTGTGCACTGATGCAAAAGCTGAACCAAGTGAACACAAATACCAGTGAACAACCGGTATGCATATGTAAGCATCCAGAAGCACATCACAAAATAATTGGTTTGTGGGCGCAGAGCAGCATGCAAGTGTATTCAGGTGTTACTTTATTCAAAGAGCAAGTGAACACGTTCGAACTTACAAAAGAATGTGTGCTTGACCTGAACTTTTAAAAAATAATACATGCTCTGGTAGCCTGCAGTGAAACCTTGTTCATGAATTTATAGAGCTCATTTACAAAACCCTATCAATGAAACCTTTAGGAAGTGTCCCAACCTCACATAATCAATATCTGAGAAAGCTCCATTGATTTAGTGGAATTTTGCCTTGTAGGGAGGTAAAACCCAGTCCATTGGCTACTGCCTTTTACAGTAATCTGCCCTGGCAATAAAGAAAATACTGCTTGAAATGTGACACAATGAAGTTGCTGCCTATCTATAGGTCATCAGTACAACAGCTTGTATTCCTGTGAAAAGATTGTTGAAACACCTACATTAGTGCTCACTGCCAACAGAAAACAGGAAAACTCAGGTTGCTTCCATCTCCCAGAGAGCTCAGTGACCCTAGTGTTTCCACAGGAATAACTGAAAACAGTCACCCCACACATCAGTAAATCATGCAATAAAGCCACGGCCCAGGAAGTTGAAGCAACCCAGTGAATGCAACCCTGCAAAAGTGAACACAGCTCTGATAACAACAGGAGGTTGCCAGAGAAATATGTCAATCAGTGCCCTATTGGTTAGGTAAAATAGATCCATTGCATGAAATGAATAATTATTCTTTGTAAAAGCTTCAAAAACAGCTGAAGATATCAAGTGCAAAAGCAGCTGCCAAAGATAAAACAGTGAACCAGTAAACATCTCACTGCACAGGAATCTGACATCTTCTGACATTGAGATTTCTGCCAAATTCTTGTTGAGATTTTCAGCTGCATGAGGGCCTCCACACAAACGCTTCTTTTAAACACATTTGGAGACTTCAGGGTTGTACTGACATACAATGGCAGCTCCTTTAGCATTATACCTTGCCAGCAAGGCAGAAGAAATATTAAAAGTATTCAGCTGCCTGAAAAAGGGTAAGTTTAGAACTAGTTTTCAAGGTTTATGTCTCAGCTGTAAAGGAGGGAAAAAAGTTTGCTCCAGCCTGCAGAATAAACTTCAAAATTCAATAAATTTTATTGAAGACTGGCAGTGCTACTATAACCAAGATTTCCACTGTCTATTGAACTTTAAGAAGCAGTTGGAAATCCCAATCAAAAACCACAGATCTATTTGCTCACATGCTACTGCTACTGGCTTGACCCTCCTTCTGATTTGTAGGCAAATTTCAGACATCTCTCTGGGACTTCTAAATAGTAGACCAATGAGCCACAGTTCCCTTTTCAAAGCACACAATAGAAAAGACAATGAATCACCTGCAAAAGTGATGCACAACAGAGGAAGCCTGAATCATGGTGGGGAAATGCCCATTTCTTCTCACTGACTACACAGGAAGTCTAGAGCAACCTTCACTCTTTGAGGCTTCATCAAGAGAAACTACATGACTGAGACAGGACCAATCCGTGGCACGAAGACTTTAAGTAGCATATTCCCTAGCAGTCTGTATTTCCCGAAGGAGAAACTGCCAGTCACTGCTACTGCATCACATGGGAAGACAAACAGGAGACTACTAGCCCCAGTCTAGGTAACATACTCATCTGCCAAAAACAGTGCCTTAAACTACACTGGGAGACAAGTCAGCAGCAGCATACCAATCTGTGAGGTACACCATAATGTTGACCGTGTGCACAGTGCTCCCTAATGAATGGGCAACCTCATTCTGCAATGACATACATGGCTACTACACCTTAACGGAAAAAAAGGCAGCCAGGTAGTTTGCAATAGTCTAAATGACAACGGCAGCGAGCGGCAGAGTTCATAGACCAGAGGAGGAATTATCCTTTTTATCTTCATTTGAGGAGATGCACAAAGGCTAATGGGCACTTCCGTGATTCAAGCAGCTAGGGATGACAAGTGGGAAGACCCTTTTTCCACTTTTCTCTTCCTTTTTCCTGTAAACCAAAAAATCGAAGATAATGTATATTTTTTTCTTAGGGAAAGCAAAATCAGTCCATCACAGTAACTACCCTCTATAGCTGTTATACTAAAATTTCACAGAAGAGAAGGAGAACAGACGTTGTGTATTCAGTATATGTCAGAATAACTCCCAAGCTTCTTACTGTTAGCCACAAGTGAGAAATTAGAAACAGGTATCTGTTGGTAGATTCATAAACATGCACAATGCCTTCTCCCAGATAAAGATTTGCTTAATAAGACCCTAATGTAAACAGGTCAGAAACAAGCTTTCAAAAGGTGGGCAGGGCAATTAAAAGTGAAGTGGATGATAGGTTGTTCCTCTCTCATAAGAAAACAAGCACCATTTGGCCTTTACTTTTTCTCATTTATGCAAATGTTCTTTCTATTTAATGGGCAACAAGAGTTTAATTTCTGATTCTCTTTCTTCTCCTCAATTAAGAAGGAAAAGGAAGCAGTTCTAGTACCAGCATGATACTAGAATTCCATGGGCTTGTTTATTTTCATAAAAGTGTATTAAAATAGGGGCTATTTTTAGGCTAGCAAATTACTTCTCTCATCTCTTCCATGCTGCTAAAACCCAAGTCCTTTGCTCTGTGCAACCTACCAGTTCAGAGGGATGCCTGTATTTAGAACATTTATACTGATGCAATACACCCATAAAACTGAACTACATCCACTTACCAAGTGCTTCCAGACCCTAAATATTCTTACCTTTGGCCAATCCCAATGGGAGATGCTGTTAACACCACCTATCAGCTTAAAATCAAGGCCTTTGATGTAATTGGAGACCACTAGAAACACTGAAAAGGCAGTGTAACCAATGCCCTGAAACACTGCCATTTTCCCAGCGCATAGCAGCATTCCCATTTGAAACCAATATTGTCCCTACAAAAAATTTTTAAAAAGTTGTAACTGCTGCATAGCAAAGCCAAGGAACCACGTTTCTCCTGCCTTTGCTGCTGTTTCAGATTTTTAAGGTACAAGAAAACCTCAACTACTGTAATCTCTTCCCAGTGCTCTTCCCGATGTCAGTAGTGAAAAGGAGATTAGATTTTTAAAAAGCTTTAAAGTTTATTCTTGATATATGCACAACAGGAAATAAAAACGTACTTCACCCCCAAAATTACTGACAGTTAATTTAGTCCAAATTATCTTTTCTCTTCATGTGATGCAGAGTGTCATGAAGCATAAATTAAAGGAGCAATTCTGCCTGACACAGACTTAGATTGAGGTTTCTTGTAGAGTTTAAAAGTAGATCTAGCAAGGCCATGTAGTTAAATGCAACTTCTGACAAATCCTCCAGCTGTGTAAGCAGAAGCTTACTATCCCTACGTTCATGCTCTTGCCTTACATGCTCTTGCCTTAAGACACTCTGCAGTTCAAAGAAAGCAAGACACAATTTTCCAGTTCATTCCAAACAGTAGGTAAGTTGCAGTTTTCATTAGGTTGTTCTACTGCCAATTACAGCAAGATTTAAAATCACTTTTCAGCACTACTTAAGAAAATGGCTACTAGTGCAAAACAAGAAATAGGGACACATTCGGATCATACAAGCAAACTTTCAACAGATTTTCCATAAATGCATACGCACACAAAATGGGTAATGCTAACAATACAGCTAGGACTGTGCAATCATACATGTGTGTGGCACTGGGAAATCTGACAGGAGAAAGCCAAGGACCAAGAAGAAACAGGATTTAAACAGAAGAGAACTGATGCTCTAGGTTGCCACAGTGTTCCACCTGACACAAGTGCTTGTCACCAAGCAGTGGTGAGGACAGCTTCCTCACGCTCTGAGAAAAAGAAACAGTAGGTGTGACTCATCCTAACATGCATCTCCACACACAAAGCAAGCTTTTCAAGCAGAAGCCCATATTTCTAGCTTCATCACCATTTCAACTGACAGATATCATGAAATAAATATATAAGCCACTTAAACAGTTTTTGTTTCCTTGCAGGAAGGCAGAAGACTCCATCTCCTGCAGCAGAAGTTGGTAAGACCTTCAAAACAAGTTTCAAAATGCTTAATGTATTTCCTTCTCTTTAAGGATCATCAAATGTCTCAAATGTTAGCTTCAGTCTTATGGACCTTCAGCTTTTCTTTCTGGAATTCAGTTTCAATCTTGACTGCCATTGTAATCAAGACACATTTTTAACGCAGTGGTTTGCAGCGGTGTCCTAATCATAAACAGTCACTTCCTCTGGTGACCAGGAATAGGACATGAGGAAATGGGATAAGGCTGCTGTAGGGGAAGTACTCACACAGGGATTATAAAACAGGGGCGAAACAGAGCCTGTTGTGATCAGACAAGGGGCAATCATTTTAAACTAAAAGAGGGTAGATTTAGTCCAGATATAAAGAAGAAATTATTTAGAGTGAGGGTGGTGAAGCCCTGGAACAGGGCCCAGAGAGGTGGTGGATGTTCCATCCCTGGAAACATTTAAGATCAGATTGGGCACACTGATCTAGTTGAAGAGGTCCCTACTCATTGTTAGTGGGGTTGGACTAGATGTTTTTTAAAGGTCACTTTCAGCCCAAACTATCCTATGAGTCTTCTGTGATTCCAAGTTCAGACTGGACATTAGGAAAAGGTTCTTCACCCAGAGGGTGGTCAGTCACTGGAACAGACTCCCCAGAGAAGTGACTACAGCACTAAGCCTGGCAGAGTTCAAGGAGCATCTGAATGATGCTTTAAATCATATGATTTAATTTTAGGTAGTCCTCCCTGGAGTAGGGAGTTGGAGTCAATGATCGCTATGGGCCCCTTCCAACTCGAAAGATTATGTGATTCAATGAATCCTCCTCTGTCCTCCTGTCCACATCTACACTTTTTATCCATCTGGCTCCTGCACTTTTGAAATGGATGCACAACAATGTATCATCATATCTGAAGTTTTACAGGCCAGGAATCAATACCCCTCAAAGCCATGCTATTATTGAAGAATGATGTTTCTTTGTTTGGTAAAACTAGGTATTCTTTTTCCTTCTGGTTTTTGAAAGCTATAGATTATTTGGAGTCATACCTCTCATGCTTTTGTTTCCTTGCTCTTTACCAATCCAGTTTGAGTTTTGTTTTGAACATCAAAAAAAAAACCCCATTTATCTCATTTCAAGAGCTTCAAAGTTTAGTGAAAAGCCTACTGTAATAAAAATCACAAGCATGCACAATAAAATTGCTATATCATTCTACCCAGCTGCAGAATTTTACAAAAAAATCTGAATCATTTATGGTTCTCAACCATCACAAAAGCCATCCACATTCCTTACCCTCCAGCAGGAGTCAGCAAGAACTGCTCAGCATTCAATGCAAGCTCAGGCCACCCAACCAACCTACAGGTTCAGCAAGTGTCTCCAACAGCACACACGCCCAGGTGGACAAGAAACGAAGATACTAAGTACCTTTTCCCAAGTGCAAACGCCTCCAACTAGCATGATTGGCATGGAAGGATTCAACCTGGACTACCTAAGACAAGAGAGGAAGCTCCCTCACCATGTGTAAATTACTATAGGAGAAGAACAGAAACTCAAAATGCAGCCTTTGCTGCCGTTTAAAAGGGCCCAACAAAAAAGCCTAGAGCACTCCAAAAGCATCTGTTCTACTAAAATTGAATACAGAAATAGCTCCCATCAGGAAAGCAATATGTTAAAACACGTGACTTAGCCCCTGAACACAAAATTAGTATTATTTCCTTACAATCAGATATAAATGTGAATCTGCCTAATGCCAAGACATTCCTGTTACATTTCTAACCATCACAGCCACTGCCTTCAAAACACACTAAAGCAAGAATGCAGGCTGAAGTATCCTACACTGTATTTATAGTTATGCAACACTATTTTTTAGGGTTGCTACACATGTACTGCCCAACCACACACATGAAAACACATTCACTTTCTGGTCTAAAAGCACAGTATAATGTAATAGATTAGATCTAAGCATCAACAGTTTCTTAAAATATCTGGCACAAAGAGCTCAGCTTTCAATAACCAACACACAGAGAACAAGCTCCCCATTCACTGAAGAAAGTCAGCTGGGAGAAAGGTTTGCCCTCCTCAGCAAATATTTTATAAACAGGGAATTAATGTTGAATCTTAGGTCTGCCTTGAAGGAGTTCTTACTTTTAAGTCAAAGTTTAAACATCCACTAAAATACACATTCAAAAAGAACCAACTCAAGAATATTACTGAAAAGCAAAACAACACAAACACTGCAATAATACGAACACAAGAAAATCTAAGCAAATACTGCACATTATTTGTTGTTGCTGTCCTCTGAAAAAAAAACATGAAAGCTAATTAAGTATCAGCTTGTTTACAAGGCAGGTACAAGCCTAATGTGTGTGTTTTATGCTGTAGTAGCCACTAATATTAAAAAAGTCTAATAATTAAATCAAAACAATATAACCATCAAAGGAGCACCAAAATGCAAATATCCCAGACCGTCTAAGCCTGGGTGGCCACCCAAGGCTCTTAGGACTCATCCAGCTTGCATGCAGTTCTAGAGCTGCTCCCTTGCCTGGGCTACATGAGCCCAAATTCCTGCAGCTGGAAGGCAGGGGGAAAGAAAAAAAAGAAGAAGAAATCAAGAAAAAATATTAATAAGGTTGACATTACCAAGTTACTCCAGGACCCATTTGCAGTCTTGTCCAACAGAAGGGAGTTGGGATCCCTGGGGACTCAAGACTCCCTGGGGGTTCACAACTGCCCCCACTTAGCAATGAATCCCAGAGCTTGCCTTTCTCCCAGAGTTGGGAGATAGAGTGCAGTTCCAGTCATGAGATGATCAGCACTGAGACCATGAATAAGACTGGGACCTACAGGGCAGCCAGGCTGGCAACTGCCATCTATAACTAAAATAGAATTCTGTTCCAGCAGAAATTTCTTTGCCTCACATTGATTCATAAAATTTCAGCCCTAGAGTTCTTTTTGAGAACCACTGGACTAAAAAAAAAAAATCCCATGGGTCTATCAGTGGTGTAGTAATAAGCACAGCCACACAACCAGTCAGTCCTTCGCTTCAGGCAAGCACAGTCAAGGATGTCTGGAACAAATCTGACGGTACACACTGTGCTCTTTTTTCCAATGCACTGTGATATACAAAATAATTATGTTGGACAAGGAAACCAAATCAACCACCATGAACTTAAAGGTACAAATAGAGACTTCTCAGACAGCCACAAGCTGCAGGCATGACCAACTACGAAAAGCAAAGCAGCCTCATATACCTTTACAAACTTAACAGCCAAAAGAGTTCCACATCACTGATCTTGCCACAAAACCAGGTTGTCACAGGAGGATAGATGTATCATATCCAGCCTTAACACAGAAATTAAGAGCACACTGTAAGGTGTAGTGACTAGGAGAAAAGACAGCAGTGACTGGTAGAAAACTGCAGCTGATTGTATTTGTATTAAAAGCTAGCAACACTCCAGGATGTGAAACTTACCTTGTTCCAAAAAAAAAAAAAAAAAAAAAAAGCGCAGCTGACTAAAAGCAAAGATAAGCTAAAGTAGGTGAGAGATTTAACAAGGACTTTTTTTGAGGGGAAGGAAAAAATCCAGGATTTGTTAAAATAGATTTGCCAAAACGTTTTCCCTATAAATACGAAGCAGTCAAACAATAATTTTTTCCCCCTACATTATCCTTACATGATTTAAAAATTCATACAGTCCTAAGAGTGTGTAGCTCTGTACACTTTAGAAGAATGTCTTCACTTAACACTTGTAGAAAAATAAAGACTGCGAAAGGCAGGGAACTGTGAAGAAGAAATATTTCCTTAAAAGACAGACAGAAAAAGAACAGCTACAAGAAATGGTGAAGAAAAGGGTATAGAAATAAAATATCAGAGAAAATAAATGTTCTCTTAGTTACAGGAGGATAAGCTTGGGGCTCATTTTTCACAGATCCTCCAGAAAAGAGGCTTGGGAGCCACATGCTCTAATTTTCCACCTGCGAACACAATCATTCCCACACTTTGCAGGTGCAGCCATCCCATTCCAAACACTGTTTCCTTTTATAGGAAAGCTGTACAGTACGTTCTTCTGGGAAAATGCAGAGCTGACAGCTGAACTTGGGGCAAAAGCCCAAGGTAGCACAGTGCAGATGCTGGAATATGTCCCTCCCTACAGAACTGTGCATACCAGACCTACCCTGCACAGCACCACGGGGACCCAGCCCCAAGGTGGCCACCCACACTAGGAACTGCTCTCATTCCACAGGATTGTCCTAATCCCCAGCAGCACAAACATCACTGGATATTACTGAGTACAAAGCACATAGCAAGATACTGAAAACTTCCTTCCAGGAAAGAAAAAAGAAAAACCAGCCAAAGCACACCTTCATTCCTTCACACAAGGCGCAGTAGTATCACATGCTAAAGTACAGGTACTGTGGGGAGCAAAATGTGACTTCAGTTTTCCCTTAGAACTGTGGTAAGGGAGTGGAGGGGAAGAAAAAGGCCATGGATTGTCTGATAGTTGTGCAGAAAGCAGCATTGCACCCCCATTTTCTGAAAGCCGCAAGAGTGTGTGGGTTCTCTGTTTTTGGAACAAGAGCACAGTGAAAGCAAGCTTGTTTACTTTAGAAACTGTACAAAGCCTTTTTTTTTTTTTTAAAAATAAATGGTTGAAAGGATGCCTCCGCCTTGAGGAGTTAGCAGAAAATAAAAGGCAGATTTATATGTCTAATCTATGCAAATATCTACTCTACAGGGCATCACAAAGACTGCTTTATATCAGACAGTATGCAGATCCCAGGTGCTTTAAATATGCCAAAAATATGCACAGCATCTCCACCTGCAATGGCTGCTCACTGAGAACAGTTGGATGACTAAAAAGAGGTTGTCTAAGTAGCCTTCCATGAAAAATGCCTTTTCCTAATGTGCCAATCCCCATACTCCCACCCAAATTACTCCTGTTGTAGCCGCCATTGAGTTTGAAGAGGGGGGTTTTTTGTTTCTTTTAGTTTTTAATTTTGTTTATCACACATTCTTCTAGAAATTTTCAAATTATAGCAATAAAAATATGGAGAAACTCCTACTGACACCTTAAGAAATTATCATGGGGTTTTAAACAATCTGTGGAAATAGAAAACATCTGCAGGACTGGGTGCCAGAATGCCATGACCAGCAGTCAGGGAGATACTGGAGTCACAGATCTTGGAGAAGACAGGATTAAGATCAGGGATATATACAGTCGGGAGCCTCAACTCAAGAGAAAAGAAACAGAGTAGAAAGAGTAGGGAAGTAAGAGGTCTAGAGGGTAGGAAATAGCTTTCCTAGCAGAAGGCTTAATGCTGAGAGTACAATGCTATTACACTGAAAGTAAGGCATAGCATTATTACTTCTGTCGTGGCCATTACCAGAAAGAAAAGGCAGGTACTCTATAACTGTGTCAGCTTTCCGTAAGTTCTCCTAGGACAGGCTAAGAAACATGGCTGCCCCAAGAAGCCTTGCCATTCGCACTCAGAACCACAAACTGAACAAGACTGACAATGTCCTGCTGGTGCTTCTTACCATGTCCCAATGATTCACTCTGCCCAAAGAGGAAGAAGCACCCACACCCCTAATGTCTGCATCTTTAAGCAAGTGTCAGTTTTATGAAAAAAGAAGGGAACAACGGTAAGCTAGAGTCAAATCTGATCTACTAAAATCAATACCATGTCCCCCAGAGTACTCTTTGCCTCTTTTTTTTCTTGCAGGCCTCGGAGGTTTACTTCAAAGAGCTTAAGAGCTGAACAAACTGCCCTGACAGTCTTTTCATTTTCTTTCCCAAGGATCCTACAGGCCTTTCTTATCAAAAATACCTATTACAAATTAACTACAGGCACTCCACATTAAGACATGGCAGTACTTGTGTTTATATGACAGGTGCCTACAGCTCAACAGGTCCTCAGTAACCACTTCCATGGCCAGCCCAGGCAACCCATTCACTTAGTCACTCAGCACCCATCCACAATTTGAAATTATGAAGTCATTTGGGCACAAACTGAAATACAAGAAATACTTTCTAAGCATAAACCCCCTCCTTTATTGTACGGGTAACTGAACAATGGAATAGATTTTCTGGAGGGGGTGTGGAGTCTCTCCCGCCATGAATATATTCAACAGTGAATGGGACAGAGTCCTAATGCAATCTCCTCTAGTTGACCTTACTCTGAGCAATCTCCAGAGGTAACTTCCAACCTCAACCATTCTGTAACTTCTACTTGCGTTTTGCTTCAGCAAGTCAACAGACACTTCCACCCCTGTGAGGGACAGCACTGACTTCTTTCTACATTACTATTCCACTCCTCTCCCAACCTGTCACATGCAGACAGGTTTCCATAGACTCTGCTCCGCACTGGGGGACATAATGCTTGGAGCAGTGTTACTCACCCTTATTTCTGCATCCACGCTTGGCTTGTGCAATACAGGAAGCTACCAGCAAAACCATGAAGAGCTCCTGACCACTACCAACACCTGCAGGCAGCTAAAGTCCAGCGGCCTACAGGTATAACTAGCATTTTATACTTGCAGTGGTAATGATAAAATGTAAAGGAGTTACGCTTTTATAAATATTGTCTTATTTGTACTGGGATTCTTCCTGTTGGTCCCAATCACCAGCAACAGCAGAACATAAAATGGCCCACAGATTGTCTTGAAGAGTCAGATGGTCTTCCAAATAAAAATGATTAAGGAACACTACCTCAGAGCCACTGACTGACACCCTAAGTAACACTTCTCTCAACCATCAAAACCCAAAAGCCTTAGATCATTTTCCTTTTTTGCGATGACAGTACATAAGGAACAGGAGGTTGCAGTCACTGGAAACAGGAAGGAATTTTCAATTCAGCAACAAATCCATCAAAATCAGCTATCAAGTCTATAATCCTACAGATCAGAGGCAGAGTAAACCAGCTCAGGAAACCAAGTCCCAGGTTTTTGAGCGCTTGTGCATTATGTCAGTGTTTGTGGAAGCATTCTCAGAAGACTTTTCATCATGTTCAAGGAATATTAATCAACCCCAGAAATTCTGGAGTCTACAATTAACTGAAAGCTTGGGCTGAGAGATTTGGTTTCACTTCAAGCTCCAAACATGGCCAGGCAAGCTCAGGGCTGGAGATGTTTCCACTAAGAGAAGGTTACAAAGGTTCACTAGTAGCAGTACTGTCACCAACTTTGCAACTTCAGCCTTTGGTGATGGTTTTGTTTTGGAGTTGAGTTTGCTTTGCAGTGTTTCTGTAGCTTCCCAGAAGGAGATGAAGTGTTTCATCACAAGTTTTGCATTTAAGATAGATTTGTCATTTGTACCTAAATATAAGTCAAATACATAGGCACTGAGTGGGTGAGTCCAGTGCCTACCTCAACATTACACGTAATCATATCATGATCAAGCCTAATTCTAAAAGCAGCCAGTATCAAATTAAAAACAAATGTTTAATCAGTTTACCAAGAGCAAACAAAGCCAAAAAAGCCCTACAAGCCCCCATCCATCTGTCCACCTAATCATGCTGTAGACTAAGCCTTTCTCTGCATTTATTTCAGAAGAGTCCTCTGTGTCCTCACCTTTCGTTGTTTCGAATATAAATCTACCTATTGCACAGTTGAAGGTTTGCTGCCATCACACCATCTACAGTGCAGAAATTCCACTTCATGGAATAAACAAACAGACCGTAACAGGTTATTCTGTATCTGAAATCCACTAGTAAACTGCTGGCTTTGCTACAGACATGTGAAGAAACATAAGAGCCACTTATAAGACTCTGCAGCTTATGTTATCAATCACTTCAGAAAGAAAAACAATTCAGCAGCCACTCCAATTGAGAGTGCTGTGAAGTTCAATTGTCACTGAAATGTTTTGCTATTACCAACCCGGCCAGAATGAGCAAATATACCCCTGCAGGTGAGCTATGAATGAGCAATCAGCACTGCAGGCTGCAGCTTGAAGAGATAATAGCATCCAAATAGCTGCAATGCTTCCTTACACACAGCTAGGCCAGGATTGGGCTGACAGTATGAGCAACAGAACATTTCAGACATTCTGTCTGCCCGTTAAATAACTCTGAAGGAAAAGAATACGAGGTTTTCCTCTCCCAATGCATACAAAACAGGAAGGTACAGATACAGACAAGCATTAATGCTTGGTCTATTATCAGAGAAATTTAAGTTTTATGATGCTTTTATCCCACTGTTTGGCAAGAAATCAGCGTATACAGCAGTCAAGGGATGGCTTGACAGCTGCCATTTTAAGAAAGAAATCCTACCAAAATCAATCTTCCAGTTCAGTGTAAAGTAAAAATCCTTTAAAATACACAGTCTGCAATACAAAACTTCCTGCACACCTTCTAGAATTAAAGCCACTCTTTCTTCACTACTTATACATGTTTTTTAAGACATTATGACCATGTGGTGAATTTCAGGTTTGCACCAACAGAACATTTTTTTCAATGGGGAGGTTTCTGCCACACTGTAGCCTTCATCCACTTATTCCAGGTTTTACCTCTAGTTTTGCTGATGCAACTTTCCTCTAGACCAGATAAATGAAATAATTTTGGTTAAAAAGAAAACAAGCCCACCCTTTTTTGGGTGAGGTGGGATTTTGTTTCCTTGCTCTCTTTTTTTTTTTCTTTTGATTAAATTTAAATATAGCACAGATGTGCAAAAACCACGCAGTGATGTGGTTTACAAGAACAGCCCCTCAAAACAGTTGTATTCTTACAACCGCAGCACAGGGCTCTTGATAAAACAGTAATTCTCACTGAAGTTGTTTGCAAAAGAACACCCTGATCATAATTAAAGGACTAATACCCCCCACCAGTTTTAATCTTTTTGTGAAGCATAAGGGGAAAAATGAGGAGTGGAATGGGCAAAACCCACAAAAAGATGCTCAAGTTCATTTTTGGCAAACACAGGTAGACTTCGGAATACTAAACTAAAACTCTATATAGAGGTCCTTTGCCTACGGCTTCTTTTTCATCAGTAGAGGGTTAAGGAAAAAAAAGTATGGTCACCATCATCCCTTTTTAAAATTTATGTCAGTATTTTTAATATTTTAAACATAACTATTACTCCCCTTTTTTTCCCTGTAGTTGGTTGTGCATAATCATTCACCAATACGGCACTTTTTTCCCCTGAAGCAGGCATAATTAAGTGGTGATTTCTCTCATTATTTTCCCCACTTTCCTGCAATCAGCAGGAAAGGAAATAACCAGATGATACCTGAGCAAATACTGAATGCCAGAAACAGAGCAACTGTCCATTCCCTCCCAGCTCTATCACGATAGTGTGAACAGAAGGAAACCACATACCTTGTTACCTCCTGCTGCAGTCGGGAAACACTGGGCACATAGAACATTACCCCAAAGAAAAGCAGGGGCTCATTGGCAAATTTGTCCAGCTGCTTCTTCAGAGGCTTTTCCAGTTCAACCCAGCGATCTTGCTGGTTCTTGCTGAGAAACCAAAGGCCGAAGTAGTGAGTCTAGATAAACAAACAAAATAGTGTCAGTTTACCTTTTCCAGCTAGATCACATACACACACACAGAGTGACACAAATGCAAATAAGAACAGATGGCATTGTGTACCTTTTTCCATATGCAAAACCACAGTAATTTCTTTCTTATTGCCCTTTTTCGTAGGACAATTTAGAAGACAATGACAAATTAGTATTGCAATATAATATTCTTCACCGAGTACTATCTGCCCCTACCATCTCTTCCAAATGCGTATTGAAGAGCTCTACCTGACATTAAGGTGCAGGTGACATAAATGATTTACAGAAAGTGTCTGAGTCTTTGTTTTCTTAAAAGACACTAGTGCCTTGCAAACAGACAGCAAACACTAAGTCTGAATTAAAGCACAAAGGCTTCAAGTGACTTTGGATCAGGCCCACCCCACATAAAGGACAAGGACTCTTCCAACTACAAAAAGAAAAGAATGAAAACCCACATGCATAAGTCAAAATATATCTACCAATACCAGAACCATTCACCCAATGCAGAACATGTTTGATCCTTTTTTTTTTTAATACACTCAGAAGATTTTATGATGGACAAGTATACATTTAAAATCTGGATATCACGAAAGTTGTTTGCTCTAGGCTCTACAGAAATACCAGAAAAACCTCAGCTGTTTCCTACCCAGTGTAAATCTCAACGGCTATAGTACCTACTCTATAAGCTCCATGGGACTGTTGCTGGTGAAGGGTAATTTAACATGGGACAGCATTCAGAACTAGAGCTTCAAATACTATAATTTGGTAACAAGCAGCAGAAGGAACAGTCAATCTATCACAAAGGATTTTATTGAAAAGCCCTTAAAAACATCAAGTACTATGACTACAGATCTGAAGAAAAGGTGAAAAAAATTTGTTCATGTTTAGCAAAAGAATTAATCCATCAGTTGCTTGAAAATACGGCTGTAGACCTAACTGTAAAGTTTGCATCAACACCTTTTTCTTCAGTATTTCATCTGAGAGCATCTGGAGATTTCCAGCAGCATCTTCAATATAAAACATCACTCCATGCTAACACCAGAATCAATGAAGCAAACTGTGAGAGGGACTTTTTCGGACACCAAGTGGATGTAGGGTCTGAAAGTGGGATTGTTACTATTTCTCCATATTTCTCATTTTATTTCAATTAACTTTTTTCTTGGTGTTTAATCCAACTGACTCCCTATTCAATGAAAACTTTCCAGTAGTTTCCATTAGATCAGATTAATTCTAAAACAAACAGAACATTTTATTGTTATAGCTTAATTTACCTGGACAACAATCCTTCCAGAGAAAGTCACTATCCTTTATACACAGCACCACATTTTAAATAAAGATACGTGGGACAAAGATCCCTTATTTGCTGTTCCATATAAAGTTTTCATTTGAAATTACTTTTAATACATTCAAAATATTTGGCCTATAAATCAACTATAAATATTTCACCAACTGGACTTCCCAAATGTTCATGTTTAAATAAAAACGTCTTCAAAAGTAGCAAGCAAACTGCAGATGTTACACTTTGCAAAATCCACCATCAACAGCCTGTTTCACTTTGCCAAGGATGCTTGTACAAAAACCATTGCGTGCACCATGATTTAGCACACAATACAAGGACTAATGCGATACCAAAAATTTCAAATGCTTACAAATGACAACAAAATAGCAGGAGAGACACTGCTCCAACTACTTTATAGCTGAAGGCATGCAAGATGTAATCAGGTAAAACTCTGAATGGCAGCACAGGTGTATTTACTTTAGGGTCTCCTTACATACACATTTTCCACTTTGGAGAACGTCCAGGCTAGCATTTAACTAAGGTGATAACTAATTCAACCTGATTCCTCAATTAAGCCTGACAAACAGCTTGAGCGCTGCTCAGTCTGGTACAGTGAAGCAAGCTTGTTTTTTTTGTAGTATTTCCTTCTAGAGATTAAAGGTATCTTCAATAAATCAATCTATCTACCAGGGCACAAATAAATCAAGAAGTCAGCATCTCCCATAGGATTAACTTAAAACAAAATTAACCAGTTCA
Source organism: Cephalopterus ornatus (assembly GCA_013396775.1). Taxonomy (NCBI): domain Eukaryota; kingdom Metazoa; phylum Chordata; class Aves; order Passeriformes; family Cotingidae; genus Cephalopterus; species Cephalopterus ornatus. Next base: position 421,068 of record VZRE01002360.1, read on the forward strand.
CTGATAAATGTCTACTTTCCCTTTGTAATCAGCAGTGGATGATTCAAAGTTTTTATCTGACGAGCTCACCATGATAGTAATTAGATTAAAATGAAAGTGGGAAGAACAGTTGAGGCATCAAACAAAAAGGGATTAATGTGAAGACAGAAAAAAGCAGTGATTTTACCATCTCATAAGGGAAACCCTTTAACACAGAAATACTTGAAAAATCACTGAAGGGCAGCTCACCCTCAGCAAGAAACAGTGCAGAGCTGGGAAAACAGAGCTTCCATATTACTTTAAAAAGTAAACATTCACATCACCTAGGACCCAAATTTGCAGTGTCAAGTACTTGTAAAAGATCTAGCAACTAAGAAGAAGATTTGGACTCTGCAGTTTAAGAGTTATTCAAGGGTATTGCAATGAAACAGACTGAACGCACACAGTCCCTCCCCTTTGAGTGGGGGCTGGGGGACAACAAAAGTTTAGATTTGCTACAGTAGAAAGGCTCTTCAAGTCCAAATCCAGAATCCCGAATCAATTCCAAGGAACAAGAAGTAAATGAAATGCAGTGTTGAAGCTTCTAGACTACAGCAGATATCACGGACCAAACACGGCAGTGTGCACTTTGCACAACTAAAAGACAACTGTTTTCCTGGAAAGCAGCCTGGAGAAGATCAGGCAACTGCAGATGAAGCACAGGAACTGACTGCACAGCACAGCTAAAGTCGCAAACGCATCCACTTTGGAGAGACAACCCACAATCTGAACAACAGCTCCCTGTCACAGGAACTTGACTTCTTGAGAACATTAGCATTTCTTAAGAACCCAAAGTGAAGGACTTCCGCAGCCACTACTTTGAATGCCTGAAGATACTCTGTCTGGTAGGAACATTAATAATCCCCACACAGGAATGGAGGACTGTGGGACTGGAAACAGCTGGACCATCAAGTTCAATATGCTATGAGCAGACATATGTCTGTCCAGAAGGCCTCACAGAGTGTGAGTCATCTGTTGCCATGCTCTTCAGTCCACAAAGTATTTTTGCACTACAGACACCTCACAAATCAGTAGAGGGGATATAAAAACAAGATCGTTAATCTATAGGCAGCTGATCGAAAACTAGGTTGATTCCAAAACCTGGTCTGTTTGTCCATCTGTAAGAAGAATGAATCACTGACTTCACTTTTCATGGAATAAATATCCACACCTACAGCTGGCAGGCTCTGAAGTAACACAGACTGCTCTCAAGACTTTAAAATTTGTCTTACCTAGCACATACTACCTCATACATAGTATGAAAGCTGGTTTACGCTCCTCTAGGAGCTGTGGTCCTCTGCTAAAGCAGCAGACAAGAGCCAGAGCACCTCTACACCCCAATGACACTACATGAAAAGGTGATCCTGGAAATACAGCGAGTCAGAAAACTGGATACACAAAAAACTGTGCTGAGAAGTCTTAAAACAGATTATATTGTAGCTGCCATTCAAGAGACAACATATTCGTTTTGGGCTTGGACTTAGCTATACTCCCAAGTCCAGACCTACCCCTGCCTTTATGTTGGGCAAAATTAATAGAATTGTCAACAACCACAGATGATAGACAAAAACTAAACCAGCAAATGTCATTCAAAAAAATCATCAAGACTGCCTGGTGTTTATTAAAGCATCTAGTTAAGTGACCAGCTAAATATTTATCCTTGAGAAAGAGACAGAGATCCATCTCCTCCAGGCAAAAAGCATTAAGCCCTGCTATCCCAGGGCACTTGCACAGAGGAGAAGGCACCATTTACAGCGGTCAGTTACTCATAGGAGGTCTTTTGTCCAAGCACTGGCTGACCTGAGCCCCATCCCAGCTTTGTTGGCAAGACAAGTCAAACCAAGTCAAGCTTTGAGGCAACCTGGCTGCCAAACCCAGGGTTTCAGTCGTGCCCTAGAAGAAAAGGGCACCTTCTAGGGCACAAGAAAATAAAGGTCAGAGTCTCAGCAAAAGGCCACCCCTGCACAGTGGTCAGCATCTGCCTGCAATGCTCAGCTCATCATCCCCCTGCTTTGGATCATAGTGCTGGATACAACGCTGTGAAATTTAGCTCAAAAAAATGATTTTGGTTGGAAAGGACCCTCTTGCCCTCTCCCCCACTTACAGAGCATACCATCTTTAAACATTTTAACATTTTAGAAAGTAAACTAGGGAGAACAAAAAGGAGAAGGAGACACAAAGACTCAAAACAGATTTCTACAGAGTACTCTGCTAGTTCAAGCAGGTTGACTTAGTCTCTTGAAAGGAAAAATGCCATTATATTAGAAAAAAATCCCTTTTGTAATCTGTGCACATACATACAAGATTATCAAATGACATTTCTGACCTTGTGTTTCCGTTCTTTCCCTTCCTCCCCTCTTCTTTACTTTTTACATAATGCTGGCATAAGAGCTCATTTTATTGGAAGTGGTAACTGTTCAACTGGAAGACCTGATGCTTTGTCAAGAGCCTTGCTGAAAAGGATAAAACCAGATTTTACAGTAGTTACATGGCTGCACTTTCTACTGACCTATTCCTGAACCCTGACTCAGTCAGGCAGGGAGCTGCATTCCCCAGAGATCAAATAGAAATATGCATAATCCATTAGATACTGTTTTTCAGTCATGTGTGGTATGATAGACAGTTCTTCACAACAATGCATATCTCAAACAGTTTTGCCTTTTAGCAGGAAGGGTTTGGACAGTTTTTTGTTTATTTCTAAGAAATCCGCTTGAGTGAGACAAGGATGTATTCCTAACACAAAGGCAGAAGTTGTGGTACACCTGCAATTTATTTAAACATGAGACCAAACTGAAGCATTACCTGAGACTGCATGGAAGAGACAAACTGGATTTTGGTATTTTTTTGTTAGCATGGGATTTAATGAAGCTTGGCTTATCCTTACTTGTACATCACAATTTGCTGATTTCTACAAAAAGGTATATTCCAGCTGAAATCTTTGCTGCACTCAAGGAATTTAAAAAGCTTCATCATCATATGGATGATTGCAAGAATTTATGCCTCAGTACACTTCATGGGTTTCTCTACTTCGCTATGCAGTTGCACAAATCTTGTAGAAATTTGAAGGTTGTCACAGTATTTTTGAACCTTCTTTGGAATTTGACTGGACAGGAAGCTCAAAAGCTATGGTAAGCCTAGGGAGGGAAGGGGACAGTCCCCAAACTACTTCACCAGCCTTGTTTCCTTACAAACCATGGCGGGAAGACCAGAGTGGTAGAAGAAGAATTGAATTTGGGGTCTGAGAGAAAGGACAGCATCCAGCACCTCCAAGGTTGCTAGCTCCACCTATTCCTCATGCAAGGAGCAGAAGAGGATACAGGGAGACCCTCTCAGAGTTGAAAGAAGTCAATAATTCTCTCAAAAAAAATAAAAGGAAAAAAAAAAAAAAGAAAAAACCCACTTCTGACAAAAAATGCTGTATTGTTGAAATCTAAACTTTACAAAACTAGTTCAACGTTGCCAAAACTTTGTTTAGAAAAAAAAAGCAGGGAGGGTGATGAAAGAAGGAGAAAGCGTTCCAACAACATCAAAGCATTCTCTTCTGTGTTGTTAAAATATTTTTTTATCTTGAAACACAAACTTTTTGTGCTGACATATTTCTTTTTGCCTGACAGAAATAATTTTGAAAATGAAAAAAACCCAAAGCAACAGAAAACCTCCTTTAAACTAAACACTGACCAAAACAGCTTCCTTTGCTACTCTACTGTCCAATCTCTTTTCTCTGGAAAATTCTGAAACTTCAGGCTTTGTTCCAAAGTGGAACAAAACACGTTCTGAAATCACAAAATGCTTTGTGGAAAAGAACACTAACCCGCTGACAGAGCTATTGTTCACAAATGCAGGTGGACCTCCAGAGAGAATCATTAGGCCTCAGACTCCTGCTGCACCAACTAGATAAGCCCACAAGGAATATGAAGAGAATCACTTCATTCATTTCACTGATTTCTGCACTGGAAGGAAAGGGAAGGACACAACTTCTCTCTAAGGACACCCTAAAGTATCACCAACAGAAAGAAAAAAGAAGGGGAAAAAACAAATTACCAAGAAATCTTCATCTCTAGAAGTAAAAGGGGGAGATGATTCTACTAAAATCCATATGAAAATAACAAGCCACCTAAGTATGAAAAATCACTACACAATATTTTCCCTGCCGTGTTCCTCCCTGCACACTCTCCGGTCTATTCTGCCATACACAGAGTGAGATTCTTCTCTCATTCTTTATCATTATGGATGTATAAAGGGAATTTTTGTTTAGTTTTCATCTGCGATAATTATTTGCATGCTACTTTCCAGTTGCCACTACTACACAGGTCTATGGACCAACCGCAAAAGACACTGCAAGGGGCTGTAAAACACCACAAGACTGTTAGATATCCCAGCTGTGCTCACAGACAGTATCAGCCAGGACAGTCGGATGACAACGCAGCAAATTCCAGGCAATGGTTTTCAACCTGTGATTTGAAAAAGTCAAGAAGCGTGTAGGATACATGCAAGGAGCCCACAGAAGGTAAGAAAAGTCAGTCAGTTGATTGGTTCCATGCACATTGGAAAGGTACTTCTAAAAAGGATTCAAGACTTAAACACTAAACTCTACAGCAAGAAGTAGATAAATAAGAATTTCAGTCTTTATTAAGGTAAGACTGGTTTATTCAGCCTTTCCAGAAGCATTGGGAATGTAAAAGAAGCCTTTCAGAGTTTCAGATGTAAAATACTTCAGTTAAACAAAAGGAAGGAAAAAACCCACCATCCTCAAACTGTTACCAGTTGCACATAACTGTTGCTTATTTCAGCTTTATAGTAACAAGAGTATATTTATATGAAGGTGGATATTTAAAAGCCAGTAAATTCTCCTTCCCACTGGCATAATTCAGCCATAAGTGCTGGTGAAACCAGACTTACATTCAGAAAAAGTTAGTGTAACTTGTCCCTTGGCATTCCAGTTCAGAAAGTAACACCCGTGGCTTTCTAAGAAAAGAAACCTCATGTTCGTATTACAAAGAGCTCTCAAAGCTATGATGGACGAGCAACAGCCTAAAACCTCGAGTGCCATTCTGCCTTCAGTTTTCATGCAATCAGACTATGTTTGTCCAAGCTCCAGCTGCTGATCATATCTGGCCAGCTCTGAGAATAACACGATTCAAATGAACAGACTGCCTGAGCTAAAAATGTGTCAAATTATACAGTGACAGATGGTCTTTCCTGGGTTACTCTTACCTCACGTAATTCCAGCCTCTGAGCAACAGCTTCCAAGCACTCCTGCCCAGTGCTCTCCACGGAGAGGGTGCACTCGATCACATTGCTGTCCAGCAGACGGATCCTTGTCACAAAGCAGTTCTTGCTCAAGACATTGTAGCGTCTGGTCCGTCGCAGTTTCAGCCCGAAAGGCATGGCTGTTGGCCTGGAAGGTCACCCCTTCCCTGCACTCGTCTGACAGTTATCAGCACACTTGTCGACTTCCCTCAAAGGCTTCTTCAATTGGCACCACTCTCCTCCAGAAATGGAGATAGCTGTCCATTCCCGGGGCGAGCTTCAAGGGATTCCTGCAAAATACATACAAATAAGTAGACTTAAGTGTGAAATAAAGTGTTCCTAAAGTTCAGTGGGAAAGAGAAAAAGTTTAAGAGCCACATTTAAAACCATAAAATAAACACCTCCACACACAGGATTGCCAGGCACTTACTACATCTCCCAAATGAACACCTTATCCAATAAACCTTTCAAAATACTATTTTGGCGCTGAATTTAAAGCACAGATTTAATTGCAAAGCTGTTCTTTGAGAAACTCAGTACAAACAGTAACTCTACAGGGCACGCATCCAGAGGTGCTAACTCTCCCACCATTACCCCCACCACAGGGGTCTATAACATAATCTTCAAGTTTTGGTGCCCTCGGGCCAACTTTGAAAAACAGTTAAAAAAGCTAAGGAACAGAGGCATTGAAAAGAGGTGCGATTTTGAAAGAAGAAAGGCTGGCATCAGTCAGCAGGAAATGCAGGCACTCAGCACCTCTGAAAAAAATCAAACCTAAAATATGCATGTCAAAAGCAAAAAGCATCCCAGCCATTTCAGAGAAGCCTCCTCTGAGGCAGTCCCTGGCATTTTGCTCACTTCCAGCTCCAAAGCAATTCTGCATTTCACACTTTCAGATGGAATGAGTAACTGCAGGAACACAGCTGTCAGAGACCAGGATAACACCGAGTGGGAGCAAGAGAACACATATTCTAGATATTGTTTCTAACTAATACTCCTAGAATTTATCAGGGACACATGCAACTGTTGAGCCAAAACACAAACTAGACAGAAGAACTAGAGATACAGAAATAATGACATCTGTGAGATCCACTTCTTTTAAAGCAAAACAAAGGAAAAAGTTTAGTTATGAGCTAAACTAAAAGAAAGCATTTGCACTGGCACAATCAGCTTTCCATGTGCCAAGAGGAATGAAGTAAAAAGGAAATTACTTGCTACCAAGCCTTCCTGGTTTTATTTCAATATTCTGGGGAAAGAAATGGAGGAACACTAAACACTGGCATTTAAAGGTCCGTTTCTCTTAACAAATAGTACTGCAAATGAAAAACTAGATCCCATTTTCTTGCTTCTTAAGAGAAGCAAGGGAAGGCACTGCCAGCAGAGTATGCATCATTTAGCTGAATATGACATTTCAAACAGATAGTACATTGCCCACATGTATCCTTTGGCACAAAACTGCACAAATCAGTTATTTTCACTTTTTACTGAATGTAGTTGTTATGGAGACTACTAAAAGCTGCCCATTTGACTAGAGTGGTTATCATTACATTAGAAAAAATAATTATCACACATTTCATAAAATGTATTTTCCAAAGCCAGTATAACTTGGCATTTATTAGGGGGTTAAAGCAACACAAGCAAAATGGAAAAAAAAAAGCAAAACACACAAACAGAAAACCACAAAACTGGTAAAGTGTGTGACTACCCTGGTAGTCTACTTAATTCACCAGACAAAAGCCTAGAGACTTTGAGAAGGAGCACGTGCTACTTGACTGAAGTGCAAACAAACCTATCAAATTAGCAGCTGTGGTTTAATCTCCCATTTTTAACTTTCATGGGTACAGACATAATGTATTGTTTTCACATAATTGCATGAGAGAGCTGTTATACCTTGCATTGCTGTAACATCAGAAGCCATCAAAGACACACAAATACATCCTCACAACAATCTGATGAGGCAGGGATGTGTTACCCATGACTCACAGAAAAGGAATTGAAACAAACATTCACCAGTTTGTTCAATATGGCTCAGGAGAATGGCTTCAGACCTATCTAACTAAAACATGCAGGTCAGGTTACAGCTTTAACCCCTGCCAACTACTTGCCAATTACCTTGCTGACCAACTTCTCTGAAACTACAGCATGGATTTGTAAAGTGGGAAGAATAGGAGGAAATTACAGGGAGGGAAGGGTGTGGAGGAATACATTTTATCAGGAACAGCATTTTTTTTCAGCCTCTGGCTTTGCAGACTATTTAAAGTTGGACACATGGAAAGTTTCAGCTGGCCAATTCAATTCAAAAAAACCTTTATCTTTTATTACTGCAAGTTGCACATATACCCTTGCAGAGCATAAGACATTTTCTTTACAGTAATTGTGTAGTTCGTAGTAGCCTAAAGATGAAACCAATGATAGTTAAAAAAACCCAAGTGACTGGCCTTGCTGCCCAGGCACATTGAACACTACAGCTATTGCCATACAAGCTATCCCAGAAGGCACATTTGCAAATCCACCAATTCGCATATAACAGAAATGTTGACATGATGGCAAATACATTGCTCTAAATTACATGATACTCTCAAGTAAACAAGGCCAGTCTTTTCCCCACTTTTCTAAGGCAGTGAAGTAACACGAGTTTTTCCCTTAATTCTGCTGAGGACGATCAGCCACCACCATTTCCTAAAACTGCAGACGTACAAGTGGGTTAATGGATGCACTTTGTGTAATACATATCGGGTTTTTTTTCATTTCTCACACAAAATGTCACAGTCAAATTAGTTTCCAGTTAAAGTATGAATTGGAATGGCAAGGCTGGAAACACTTAAACCAACTCAGATTGGCCCAGCCTGTGACAACTATTAATTCTCAATTCAATGCAGGCGTCTAAGTTTTCAGTTTACACATATTCTAGATGTCTGACCAACTTTTCACTGGGTTTTCTGGTAAGATTACTAAATAAGATCTCAAAGGCCCTGGACACAGGCTCCTGAAGTAAAAAGGTTCTTTAACATTTGTATCATCTTAAAGGCATCGGAAGCATTCATATTTACTTATAGTTATTTTGTAGATGATCCAAAAAAAGAAGATGTCATTGAAAGACAGAAGTGTTTTGGTGTACCAAATGAAAGATTCCATTAGAGGATCTCCTTTCCCAATTTCAAGGTTGCCAAGGAGGAGCAATGTCCCTAACCAAGTTAACCCAACTGTGCAGGTGTTCACAACACTCCACTTCTCAAACTCACACTTCCACTTTAAACAAAACAAAACCAGTGAAACTAAGGCAAGCCGATAAACAGCTTATCAGATAACCACGAACTTGTCCTAATTTTAACAAAGGATTTCTATTAAGAGCATTTCAGCTGTGAAAGAGACAGACGTGACAAGTTTCAAACTCTCATTTTCTATTAAGGATTCATTTTTCTGAAGAGAAATTAGACTGAGCTCTTTAAAAATTTTGGTTGTTGGGGTTGTTTGGTTGGTTTTTTGGGGGGTTTGTTTTGGTTTGGGTTTTTTCTTTTCTTTTTGTTCTGTGTTTTCATTATTTTGGATTCTTTCTTTCCCTCCCCACTGCCATCCTTCAAACTTCGTGTATCAATTGCTCTTTGTGAATTAAGTTCATTCTAAGAAGTGAGCTGAATTAAACAAAGTTCTTAGCTAGAGCATAAGCTTTGGAATTTAAACATTCTGCTAAGTGGAAATTCCTTTTTTTTAAGTACATACTTTGCAGGCATATAAAACACACAAGAAACCTTAAGTTCCTCAACCATTTCTCAGAAAACAGCTAAAAAAAAAAAACCCAAAGAAAAAAAAGGCTTCACAGAAGCATATACAGGTTACCTGCCTATCTAACTATCTGTAAGTCAGCCACCATTATTATCAGTTATAAAAATCAGTTCAAAACAAAAACATGGCACTAACACTCTCAGTATCTTGGAAAGTAAAAGTCTGACAGACTGAGACTTCTGCAGTGCTTAGACAGGCATTTACTGATGCCAGTGCTGCACAAAAGCAGAGGCGCAGTCGGGGAACAGTGGGAACAGGGCAGCCATGCAAGGGGGGTGAGCTGGAGCCAAGGGTGACCCTGGCAGGACAGTGTCCTCACCCACCACAGCACAGCCTTGTAGGGGGATGAGCTGACAAGCAGAGCTGGGTGCTGCAAATGGGTCCATTGGTAGCCCCAGGCATGGCCGGCATTGAACCAGGTCCAGGGGGCTCCAGCATCAGGAGGCAGGGCTGGAGGATGTTCTGCCACACAGCTTAGGGAGAGACTGATCTGAAATGGTTGTCCCGGACCTCTGGGCAGAAGGTGGGGTGGAAGCCCCAGGTGAGGCTGGTCGGGGCCATTAAGGCACACAGGTGCACTCAGGGCCAGAAAAGGTAACATCATTTACAGGTGCAGGACCAGGCCAGCTCTACGCTCTGACTGTATTTTAAATCTTTAACTCCTCCCAGTGCATGCTGATCTGAGACGGAGACTCCGTTTTGCAAAATATTTCTCCTGGAACAGTTTGATGACAAACATGGTGTACAAAATGCAATAATCGAAACAGCTTTTTGAAGAAGCATCTGTCCTAAATGGAGTTTCATCAGTATGAAGACGAACAGAGACAATATCTTAGTGGATTCTTGGTAAAGTTTAACATTCCCCTATTTCAGCAGTCCAAGGAAACAATGAACAACGAGCCAGGCCCTTTGCTATCATAGACATTGGGAATCATACTTTTTATGTTATTTACTTAAAAAAGCCATATGGATAGAGTGGAATAGGGCTGTGGAATAGGGAAGACCAAAAGGTGGCAAAATAGAATAAAGAATGAAAAAAAATTTGACGCAGAATAAAACTAAACCTTTAATCCATGATCTCATGCCAAGCACCATATAAGTTGTCCTAACAGCTTTCACTAAAACACAGCTTAAAGATGGGCCTGATGTAAACCATGTATGTCTCAGCTCAGGACACTCTTACCTATTCTCTACTTTGCTTGAAAGCCTTACCAGCATACTGTCTGTGTAAAGGCAGCAGACACGGAGGTATGGATCCCTCCAATGGTATTTTACTTCCCCATAACACTGCTGCATCTTGCAGGCTGTGAGAGGAGGAATCACTGTTTTTCACATATCCACAGGTGGGAAAAAACGCATGTCTCGTACAACCCAGAACATCTTCCAAGCACAAGGCTGGGTACCAAACACCTTCAGGCTGCAGATGACACAGCTGTAATTGTTTAGGAAGGAAAAGGCTAATCCATTATTGCTACCTATTGTTAGCAACCTGCCTTCTTCACTGGCCAGTCCTGCATGAAGAACTAGGTCAGATTCACACCGCGATATGCGACACAGAATTGCTTCTGATTTTTAAGAAAACTTTGTTAGTTTCTGCATAGAATATAAACTCTCCTTATGGATCTAAATTACCTGATGCAGATAAAAATCTGTGGGGGTTTTTTTTGGTTTGTTTTTTTTTTTTTTTTTTATTGAGACCTTACAGTGAAACCAGGTCAAACCACTAGTACACAAAAAGCAAATGAATGAATATTTTAGACATTTTCCAAACCCAAAACCAAAAGAAGTCAGAAATACAAAAAATTCTTCCTTAGCTCTTCCAAAGTCAGCTGAGGCTGGCCAAATTTTTGTTTGTTGGTAGTTTTAAAACAAGACAGGGAGCAAGGGAAGCCAATTCACTAGGTGTTTTATGAGGAAGAGGCCATACAGCAGAAACTGCTTTGTGAGGTAAAGGGCACTGCTCCAGTCACTGGGCATTATCCTGCTTCTTTGAATTTATTTGAAGACCAGGAGAGAAGAAAGGCTTATAAATAACTGAGGCCAAAATAAGTCCCTGGACATTTCCAAGTACGTGACTCGCTCCTCTATTACAGACAACAGGTACAGACTGTACTACATTCAAAGAAGCATAAAAAAATAAATAAAAATAGCGTCTGATATGAAACGCACTTAGAGCAGAATGCTTTCTCTCACTTCATTTGCTTTTGCACGTAATTTCTGGAACTCCAGGAAGAAAGCAATTACTGTCAAACTGCAGCCTGTATTTACCAACAGCTCATGGCACCTCTCCAGCATTCCTAGCACTGCAGGAGCAGCAGCACACCTAACAGAAGTATGTAACCCTGGGCTGGGTGTGAGACCGCAGCATTTGATGTAGGCTGCAAGTGGTGCACTGGCCTACAGTTTTAGGGAAGAATAAAAATAACAGTGTATGGGAGACAGGACATCTGACACAATCCATCTCCATCTAGTTGAGTTCTGTCTAGAGGAGGAAATTTCTCCCTGTGAACTAGCTTTCTGTCCTTCATGGGAGAGCTTCATGCAGGTAGAGCATGGCAAGGAGTATTTCTGGGCCCAACAAGGTGTCTGTATCCCACCCAGTTTTGTATCCCCCTCAGTTATGGGTGGAATTCCCACAAAGCCTGATTAACTCTCAGGAGTCCAATTCATCTCTGGACAGATGAAAGGGGATTTTAACTGTTACACAGTACAAGTTTCCTGCTGCAAGGCCACTGTCTTCAACTACTTGTTTATATAGTCCCTGGCAAGACATGGATCTCATCCTCAAGCATTTAAATCCTTAAAAATTCTTGCAGGGGTGGGGGGAGATTTAAATATTCCTCTAATCCAAATAGCACCAAAACTTGTTCTGGTAAAGGAGTCAAATTATGATTTTATTTCATTTTTATAATTATTACAATATCCTACACAGAACTTTTAAAGTCTCTAAGCATCTAGAGATTCCATACCTTTGTGCGTGAACAGATGCCCCAGCTTCTCTAGGACACTGAACTCAGAAGACAGCTGCTACTGTTACTACTACTGTGAGTCATCAGGCAACAATATGCAGTGGCCAAGGATCAAAAAACCATCTCAGTTAGCATTTCTACTTTTCCAATTCAATCACAGCCTTCCCTTTCTAGGAAAACTTCCATTCTCCAGCCGATCCATCTTTGGTATAAAAGACCTTTTTTTATCTAAAATGTCACGTGTTTTCACTGTATCCAACTTGGGTCAGATTCTGCTTTCAGTAGTCCAAATAAAGTGTCTAGAGAGGCTTAAATAAAGTGAAAACAACAACTTCAATTGGGACCAGTTAGAATTCTACTCCTTCCTCTCCTTTGTTGCAATACCCATGAGAGTACATAGTCGCTGACTCTGAAGCACATAGAGCTTAGTACGTGCACCCGATATTATTCCTTCCTCCTGCCTCCTGCTAAAGCACCACACTTCTTATGTAAAAACATCTTTCTTGGGCATCCACAGAACTATGCAGTTTTGTGGATACAAATCTATCAGGCAGCACCTAAGTACTCTTCTATGTCAAGGTCCACAAGTACCAGGTACTTTTATAGGTCTCAGCTAGCACGTCCAACACAGTTTTATCACAGAAAAGATGTGGACTTCCCAAACTGCAAATTAGCACCTTATTCATTACTTCCTTACTCATCGCTCCAGAATACACTCAGCAATTCAACAGCTCTTTCTAAGGCAACAACTGATGAAGGACTCTTTTTGAGACAGTCCCAGCATTAAAGTTAGGAGTGGCATTTGCATAAAGTAACATACCTACATGATGCCTGCATTGCCACTGTGATCAGTTTTAATACACATAGTATCAGTAATGAAGGTGGAGTTACCACTCACCTTGTAGAACTTTGTGTTCTAAAGTTAAAAAAAAAAAAATAATCAAAATACCAGACTACAGTACTTTTCCTTCCCAAACAGGAAACCCTGCCTGCTTATGCCAGGTGTCTGCTGTAGCTCCACCTCTCTGCCATGGCAGGGTTTAGGTCTGCAGGGTACAGCAGTTAACCATTTACAACCCTCTCACATCTTGGCAATGGTATTCTGTTTCCTCAAATAAGACACAGCCAAGAGTGCCTAGATGGCACCTGTCCAAGGATGCACTTTTACACCTGAGCCAATCTCATCTAAGAGCTCACTACTGCCAGAAATGGAAGGGAGGTCCTGTTCTCTTCCCCCTCCCTTAATTCCATAGCACGTTGCTACAGCTTGTCTTATGTCAGCTCTGGAAATCTGCTGGGACCTCCTCCTGGCTCTTCTACTTCACCTTCCTAACTTAGTAAAAGAATATGATCCTTTTCAGCTTGGTTAGTGAGTTTAAATAGCTCACAGTGGAGCCCAGAACAAGTAGCTCACTCGGCACAGAGAAGAAAGGAACCACTCAGCTCAGAGAAGGAAGAATAAGAGCAATTCTGCCTTGACAGCAGTTGGACAGGTCAGCTGAGCACCTTGTGAAATCACAGCCCCTGGAAAGGCTCCTGGTCTCAGCAGGCAAATGAACTCCCCAGAACAAACTCCCATTATTCCTCTATGGCAAAGCTACTTTAGAATAAAAGTTGCTTTCCCTGAAATAGCCAAATTACACAAATTTTTTTTTTGGGGGGGTGGGGTGGTTGTTTTCCCCTCCCCTCTTTCCATACCCCCTCCAAAAATAAAAAGCATTCAGTAATTGAATGTCCATAAGAGGAGTTAATATTGCAACATCTGGATGCATTATGCTTCCTACATGGGACAAACCATTCAGAAGAGAAGTGAGACCAGCATTCTGGTATTTTGGCACATCTTTCTTTTAGACCTGTTACTACACTTGATCTCCAAGTGTCACCCTTCAGAAAAGGCATGAGGTCCTGCAGCCTACATTTTCACTAAACATTTCCTAGCAATCAAAGATCAGGAAAACGTAACCATTGTTGTAAGGGTCAGCTATTTAAAATCTCTTATATTCAAGTGACTTAAAAATCTCTGAGAAGATTTGACAGGATTCTTTACTTTTTGTCCATATTTTACACCTACTGGCTACAATCTGTGGCAACATAGTATCAGTGCCATTTACTTTTTCTTTCAGTGACCTTTCTGAAAGGTTTTCAACTCCTTCCAACTTGATGGATCTACAGTGATTTTAAGGGGTTACATTTCTTGCTAAATGTGATTGATAGGCATGCAAAAACATTGTAAAAACAGTGAATGATATGCTTAGTAAAAACCACAGAAAAACTTACAGCATGTTTCATTATTCTCTCATGTTACAAAGATGTGAGTCAAACTAAAAAGTTCTAAACACAGGGTAACATGAAAAGCAGGATCAATTGCTCCAACAGAAGCAAGTATCAGATAGTGTGTAAAATTATATACCCCAGAGCATTCACACTAGTTAAACATCCACTAGTACAAACTGGTGCCAGTTGACATATAATTTTAAATAATGCAATAAAAAATTGGTTAAAAAGAAAGACACAAAAGTTCAAATGTCACCTATCCTGCTTTAACGAAAAAATATCTATTCTCAAGAGCTGGGTGCAGTTTCACTTCTGTACTGGGATTGTGCAATGGAACAACGACAAGAGAGCACTTGGAGATTAGGAAGCAAATAGCCACAACGCCTGTAAGATTGAAAGATCTGCCTGGAGCTCATTACGTGGCTTTGGTGTCAGACGAAGACTGGAAGCTGCCTACCTGAATTCACACAATTCTGCTCTCAGCTGAGACCCTGCCCGGAAGGTGTGTTACAGCAGCAAAATATGGTCCTGTGCACTTAATAAAGGTATGCTATTTCTGCTCCAGCCTGCCTTCTGATTTTAATACAGCTTATACAACTGAGTTTTTAAATTTCTACTCAAACAGTGGTCATGCTTATGTTTACTCCATCCTTCTTCACTTCCTTTAATACATATATATATATATATATATGTAAAATTAAGTCTTTCAAATAAACAGATACTGGGAAAACTTGGGTTATAGCTAGAGATTTCCAAAATGTAGCACACTACCTCTAACTCTTGCAAAAGTCAAAAAGGTATCTGTTTAACATAAGGAGGTCCCAACATATATGGATTCCTTGGATCACCAGGAAAGAAAATGTTTTCTTAAAAAGTCTGTCCTGTAAAATCTGAAGAATCATATGTACAGTTGAGGGGAGAGGGGAAAGATCAACAAGAAGCACTCTAATTGCAACACATCAAGTGTAAACAATGCGGTGGTCAGTCTAAACTGCAAACCTGCCCTTTTCCTTACAGGAACAAAATCCAGTGCTGCTCCCACTGACGTCAGTAACAAGACCAGCACCAATTGAAGCAAGACCCATACCTGCAGGGCTTACAGTAAGAATAAAACTTTGTTCAGTTTCTCTGAATTTGGAGCAATGGTCCACTCTCTTGGAGAGGCTCAATTAGAATCAATAATTCACATATTAGATAATGAACTGGGATAATGCAATGGCGGAAAAGTGGCTGCAGATAAGCAGTGAGAGCCAAGCGTGATGGGGTGGAGGAAAAAGGGATAAGAGGGAGAGAGAGAAGAAAAATAAAATTTAAAATGCATGCACGCTGTAAATCGCAAACCACAACGGGGCACACTTAGTAACACAAGTAGATACTTCATACAAGATCACAACATGAACTTTTGAACTTGCATGGAAAAAAAGCCTCTCCACTCCTTAATGCATTAAAACATCGACACTACAAAATGCTGAGAAAACTCCTTCAAGTTGTATCAAAGGAGGATTATATTGTGGGCACATGCACGAAGAAAGCAAATCTGTTATCTTTACTGAATATAGGCCTTGATGTAAATCACACAGCCACAGTCTGTGAATAACTGCATTTGTTCCGACAGCAAAACACCTCATCTGAAATACAGAATAGCTGCTGGAAATGAGCTAATAGTACTTTTCTTTCTGTATTAAAGGATTATTTTCCAGTGCCCACTGTGTGGGCTTAAACACTAGACTGAAACAGTCAAAATACTTAGAAGTAAGATTTATGGCTAAAAAGGAGGGGGTTACGGGGGAACCTTCTTTGAAGTGACTAACTTCTTTGACCAGTGTCTCAGAATTACTAGGCTACAGAAGGACCCCTCTCTGTGAGCAGCCCTCTGCATTTTTCCTTCATCTCCGTGGCAGATCATATTGATAAACAAGATTTGAAAACAATGACCTGGGTGTCACAGAGTTGGACAGCACATTGTAACTGAGGTATTATGAACAACCAATGTCTTTTTATTTTCTAATAATTTTTAACAGGAAAACTCTCACACACCTCAAATACTACTCCAGGCATCAATATGAATCCTTCAGCACTAGTATGTTTTTCAAAAGCTTTCAAAGGAGCTTGGGGGAAAAAAAATCATGAAATTACTTCCACAGGATTCCAATAAGTGTTGCTAATTACATTGACAGAGGAAGAAATTGTACAAACCATAATCCCACAATCTTTAATTGTACAAAAGTGTAATTTGCTTTTTTTAGCTGTAGCAGTGCTATAACAGATCTGTTTAGATTGACTACTTATTTCCTATAATACATTATTTGTTGTTAATTCTACTTAAGAGAACATCTGTGCACTGAAGACAAGTAAAACTATTAGTTTTGGAGTATAAAATGCATGTTGCAGCTTTATACACAAACCCACTGTAATAAATTCTAAAAACTGTGGCATGCCATTCTTTGTTCACCTTTCCTAACAGTGCTTCAATAATTACTTTACTACTTTTCCCCATTCGCAGTAACATGGCCTCAATACTTGTAACTCCTGCCTGTTCAAGAACAGACGTATTGGTTACATAATCTCTCCAGTGGATGTTTAGGATTGTACGGAGGCAGCGTTGATGGAAGCGTTCTAAGAGTCGTAGGTGGTGGCGGTAAATGACCCAAGATTCAGAACCATATAAAAGAGTAGACAGTACAACGGCTCTATAAACACTGATCTTTGTACTTTTCTTCAGGTGATTGTTTCGCCAAACTCTTTTATGCAGTTTACCGAAAGCCCTGTATGCCTTTGCTAATCAGTGCGCTTGTAGCAAGCGTGGGTAGAGTCCTTCACAAATCTTCGTTCGCGAAGCCTAGCCATGATGATGATGATGATGACTTTTCCCCATGAGTACGGACAAAATACTCACCCTTTACATATGATGATAGCTTTATTCAGAATCATACCTGAGGTTATCAGCCTTTAATGTATGTATAATGTATGCAATTATAGCTTAATTCTTGTTAACCAACCCTGTTAGAGAAGGTAGTTGCCTTGTAACACTCCAAAGTGAAATATTGCTTTGCAGAAAATTTTACTTCATCATGAGCTGAGTAGTTCTTCTTTAAAATAAATAATCTTTATTTCTTGCTCAGATTAATCCATTTTTATGTTAACATTTTAGCATACAACTGGAGCAACAAAGATCAAAACTGACTTGTAAGCTTGTGACCCTCTGTAGCTCACATAATAGACTTTGTATATTAAAACAGGGAATTGGTATATTAAAAATGGAGGGAGAAAAACATTACATCAGACATTAACATTTTCTTGTTTTGCTGTTCTTGACAAGCAATTTAGCTTTAAAACAGAGGAGTTATTCTGACTTCTAGTTCTCAAATGAAAAGCAGTAATGTTACTCCAAATTTAAATCGTACAATTTATTAAAAAACCTAAGATCCAGACACAACTTGCACAAAATCAAAACATCTTCTGTACAACCACAGGTAGGTGTATTTATTGTTTGTTTATATCAAAGTGGCACAAATAGGCCTTTGATCCAATGGATACACTGTAGTGGCCATTGAAGTTCTACTGAATGCAGGCAAAGAAAAATATTATATACAGATTATGTAAGTTTATTTCATCTAAGTACAAAACCTAAACACCAGAACAGAAGAAGCTGGAGCAAAATACAAAACAGTTAAACAATCTCTCTGTGCGTATCATGTTATCTTGTTTGGTATCACATAAATGGGCTCACTGAATTCTAAAGTGATGAGGTATCCCTAACATTCACACTCAGCTTAACTGCAACACAGAGAGAAGTAAGAGGAGAAATAAGGAACAAAAATAAGTGGAGAAAACCCGTGTGGCACAGCTCTCCCTGTAATCCTGTCTCTGGTTAGCAAGTTGGAAGCATTTCATTTCTTTAACTTGAAGTCTGATATTCACATTCCTCTGTGGCTTAATGTGGACATGGACTACAGATTGCACTCCTGTCTTAAAGGAGTGAAATGATTTGGCACAGCAAGCTCACGGGGTGAGAGACAGATAGCCAGAAACATTATATTTACATCCACTTTGAAGAAGGAAATTAAATTTCACAGTCCCCAGCTCTACTCCAGAAGTAGGCAATGCCATGTGGAGGTAGTGACTGCCTTAAACTAAAATCTGTCCTTGGCAGTTGTGAAGACACTCGTGCCTTCTGAAGTGCTGTTAAGTGTGGCCAGCACCCCTGTGAAATCAGTTAACCTGTATCAACACTGTGTGGGAGGGAGGCACGTCCCCAACTACAGCCTTTCTAGAACCAGCGCAGAATGGCAACAGGCTGAACAGAAATCAAACTGCAGACGAAAATGTGATGCCAGTGTGCATCTATCTTACTCAACAATAGACCACAAGGACAAGTCTGTGATAGTACAAATTCCTGTAATCACGGAATAGTAAATTGTTGTATGTGATTAAAAAAAATGGAGCAGACCAAACCATGCATGACGCTGTCTTACAGCAACATCTACTGCATATGAGGCAACAGCGTCACTGGGAGGGAAAAGGGAAGCGCTCCCCACCAAGTGGCCACCTCACTGCAGTTCCACCCAAGCTGTTTATTACTGCTAAGGTTCATCATTTCCATTTCTAGATACTAAGCTCCAGGACAAACTTGCCAAGAATTAACTGGTCTGCCTCTTTTATAAAATGATTAGCTGCGCTTTTGAAAGAGTTACTAAGGAGCAAAGGGTCACAGGGTAATTATTTACAGAACTGATGCCAGGGATGAAGTGACAGATAAAGCTATTGCAAACACCATGCAGAGTACGGAATGAGAACCTCCTGCAATTTATTGTCTGTGGCTGTGAAGTGCAGTTCAGCTCAGAGATAGCACCAGCTCTGCTTTCCTCTTGGTACTGATAGACTATAATAAAATTACAAAATTTGACTCAAGACCTTCAGTTCTCCATTTCCAAGTTCATAAAGGGTTTATTTAAGGAGGAAAACAAAAAATGAAGAAATCAAGTCCCCTACACAGTAGACATTATGAAGAGGTGATCTTGCCTTGCTTTGGTTTGGAAGGTAACCAGCTCAACTGGGACAGAATTAAAGTGTTCTCTTTCAGCTAAATAAAAGCTATGGCTGCAGGATAAACCACTGTCATGCACTTCAGCATAAGGAGGGTTTATAACCTGCTCTTGTGGGAGGGAGGCTGGAGGCAGCAGAGTTCAGGCCATGACTCTCTAAGAGGGAACGGGATCACTGGAAAAGAGTTTTAAGTATCCTCATGGAAAAAAAAAAAAAAAAAAAAAAAGCTCAAATCTTCCCCACCCACTCCCCCACTGCAGAATACAGGACACTCAGTCCAAAAGTATTTTCAGTGCCTAAATATAACACAGGCATTCACATAGCACAAATAGGAGAATCCTTCTGAAGGGCTGTCTTCAAAACATCCTCCATTTTTCAGTAAGACTAGAGTTCAAAGCCGTATACTGGCATGTCAAATTCAGGATATCCTCGTAAGAATAATGAATTTATTGTTATTACACCTGGCTATTTTTATAAAGTTTCTGGAAGCAAGAAACATGAAATGTGCTTAATGACTACTCAAATATCTTCACGTTTCTTTCTGGTCACAGAACAAGGAGATTTGATGGAATCCCTTATGGGATTTCATAACACCAGTCTTCATTGGCAATCATTGATTACACACCCCAACATCAGGCTGCTACATGTTTTCAGTCTTTTTTCCTAAGCTTTGATATATAAAGTCAAAGTAAAAAATAGCTGGCCCTTAATACTACGGTTTATGTCAAAAATAATATGAAACTATTAGAACCACAAGGCCTAGAATTCAATTGGAAAACTAATACTGCAAAATATCCTAGCATCAAGAAAGAGTAAGGAGTGGAGTGTTGACGAAAAGCTAATAGGTAAAAGACAGAAAAAGAAAAAGGCACAATCCAAAAGAAACTCTCACAGAAAGAAGTCTGATGGGATCCCAAGCAGTCACCAAAAAAAAATTAAATCTAAAAGACAGTCCAAGAATCTGTTTCTTGTTGTGATTCTTCTACTCCACCAGGTGTTCTGGTAGAGGAAATCAATCATCATTAATTTCCAAATAAAGTGGACCTGGGGACCATAAAGCACCTTGCTACGAAAGGATTTGTTCCTCCCTTTAACCATGTTATCCTATCTGACCCACCAGCTCCTGCTCCCGCAGGACACAGTATTAGCTGTTCACGGCTACTGAAATCAGCAGTAAATAACCTTCAGTGAATTAAACCCTTAAAAGTGACAGATACCTTCAGGTTTTACTGGAGTAAGTGTGAGCCAGCTTGGTAATGTAGCATCCTGACACCCCCTTCTCATGATGGACAAATTTCAAAACCCTTCGATACTATCTCTAAACATTCAAGAAAACCACTCACTTAACTGGCAGTAGGATGTATGCACTGGCAGATATATGTCTTCTGACAAGGGCAGCACAAAATCTACTATCACGTTCTCACAATGGAAATTGGAAAATAAATTATTAGAGCCACAAGACCAAGTTCATATTGCAGAATCCTCCTTGAGGTCACTGGGCTAAACAATGTTCTGCCTGTTAGTAAGGCTCAAACAGCAACACCTCATTACCATGACCTATGAAAGTATTCAGCCTGACACTAGGAAAAAAACCCAAACTTTTTATTCATTCATATTTTCTTTAAATTAGAGCAAGAATTTAATCTGCAGAGGGGGGAGAAAACATCACTTTGGCATAAAGTGGAGAGAAGATAGGGAGAAAAAGACAAAAGATTGGCAAAGATAAGCAAAGAGCAGAGAAAACATTTTTTTAATGCAGATAGGAAAGGGCGGGGGGGGAAACTTGCCAGTTGTTGGCCGATCTGTACAAGTTTCAAAAGTGTTCTGAAGAAGTAAAACAGTGGGTGGCATGAATACCATGTAACATACATAATTTAGAAGACCATTCTCTTCTTCTAAGATCCTTTGCCTATTCAGCTTGCACTTTTTTCCACGGCAATCAAAATTCATCTTTTTTTTTTTTTTTTGTTTGGTTTTGGGTTTTTCTTTTTGGTAGAAAGCTAGTAATAAGCAACTCTAACTCATCAAACTGGTGTTCTAAACAAAAAGCACAAAAATCTGGGTCTCACACTACTGATCAAAAAAGAAATCTAGAAACCACCTCAGCCCTAATTTATGTTTTAGCTCCTTCAGTAGAGAGGTCCAACATAACTACTCACTACCGATTTTCAAGAGTCAGGCTTTTATGTGAGTTATTATTCAGACAACAGATGAGAGCAATTAAACCATTTCATGAAAATAAGTTCACATTTGCATATTGCTATCATCTAGTTCCTCACAGAAGTGAGAATGATATATTTTTGTCATCTGTACACAAATATTACAGTAGTTCCAAAAAGTGAGCAAGGTGAAGCATCGTATTCTGGAATCAAGCCTGCCTGCAACCCCAGACATCAGACTGCCTCCCAGTTTCTCACCCTGCTTTTCCTTGGAACAGTCTTTATGCATTTTAAGGGGTTCTGGAAAAAAAAAAAATTACTACTTTTATAGACAAGAAAAGTAATAATATACCATATAATCTCCTACCACTACAACAACTCCCTGTGGAGCCTTAAGAAATTACAAACATGACAAGATTGTCTGGGATCTTGAGAAATGAAGGGAGATGTTCAGGCAAGAAGACCTACATTAAATTAATGGTCCACACAGTTGAAGAGGTTTCAACACCTTCTTTCAGTTGGAGAAACAAGATAGGAATGATATAAAAGCTCTCAAGTGGTATTAAAATTATGTGCCTTAGTGTATCCCATATATAGTTAGCTTCCCTTCATAGGGTGGTACCCCGAGTACTGCAGAATGAAAACAGAGGAAGACTTTGGCTATAGATATTAGTATAAATGTGCTTCTATAAGTATTGTTTTCCTTCTACAGAACAAAGAGTGAAATATTCCATGTAACATTTTATTCTCCTGTAAATGAAGAACACAGCATGTAGACTTCCTGTAGTGGAACACACTTTTCTTTTCCATGTGCAATTTAAACTGCCAGCTTTAAACAGAGAAAAATATTGTATGTATCCATGGATATCTAATTTTAGAAAGACAAACAGTTCTCCTGCTCCAGCAGCAGGGAAAAAAAGACGGTAAGAAACAAATAGTTATTACAAGTCATATGGAAAGGAACTATGACAGCACGAGATGTGCGCAGAACGTAGTACGGACTGAGCTGGGCAAGTGCCCGTGAGGAAAACAAGGGCTCTGCATCTGAAGTGGACAAGCTACAGTTAAACTTACTGCCAACTTGATAAGCTATTTTTTCTAAAATGGAAAAGCTTTGGGAAGGATAATGCCTTTAGAGCCTTTGCAACCATTGTCAAGCCCCAGGTCACGTTAGTAAGCACCGAGATTGGCATTATGACTACTCTGTAAAAAGGAACTGTAACATCTGTATGTAATTTATACACTTCTTTTCCCAAGTCATTGTGGTTTTGGCTTACAGAATTTGTCCAGAAGTCTTCAAAAACTGAAAAGGGAGATTTTCCTATCTATAATCTGAAGTAGAAAGCTAGATAGTTCTATTGCACACAAGCACACATTCATCATATATTATTCTTCTTGCAACCAAAAAACACTAAAATCCAGCACGTGAAATGTACTATGAACATCCCAAAGGAAACACATTTAAAAAAAAAAATCCAAGAGGGAGTTGAAATTTGTTTTGTTTTGGTTTTTTTCCCCTAAGAGAAAAGAAAATCACAGTTCTCAAAAAAAAAAACCTTGGATATAAATGTATATTGTCTGGAACACTGCAAGCAGCCAACAGACCTGCCTGAGTAAGTGATTTCACAAGGAAACTTAGGACGCTACTAAAAAAGTTTTCTGAAATAAAATAGTAGTTTAAAAACTAGAAAAAATGAATAGGTAATACAAAAGCTTCTGTGGAGAATGACATATATATATAAATATAGAAATATATATAAATATAGAAAATGTTTGGAGATGCACTGTATCAAATACTTTGGATGCTAAGCATATTTTTTTCCCCATTCTAACTATAAAAACAAATAATTCATGCTTGAATTTTAGTTTATTTTCTTTAATTTTAGATGATATCATAAACATACGGAAATCTTTAAGGGAAAATATGCATGTTCATTAGAGCACACATTGGGTCTGTATGAAGAGGTCCCAATAAACAAAGGCTTCTGGACCAAAAGGCCAGACAAATGGAGTGGCAGTGCTGGAATACTGATACCAAAACCAAGATATGAAAAGGTCCTTATATTTATCTTCAGCAGCTGTTAAAGGTAGCAGGAGTCTGCTAAGTAAAACTCACTAGTCGCCACTACCAGAAAAATTTATTCCTCAGAATATGACTCCTCAGAATTACAAACTGTCTAATTAGCAACCGAGTTAGCCAGCTAGTTTCAATTAACAACAAGCTTTGTAATTCAGATATACCTGCAGGTTGTATTATGCAATTTATAAAACACTTTCATTCTTGAAATATCCTGTTAACTAGGATTCATTAAAACAATTGCTATCTTACCTTCGGAATTGAAAACTGCCTCGCATTTCTGATTTCTTGTCCAGAGTCAGCAGACAAAAGTTTACCAGTCCTCAAGGCATGCTGAATCCTATTTAAACTTTCCAGGTCATGTGAGCTTGAAAATTACGTTTATTTTCCTTCCCCAGCTCTTACTTGTTGAAACTCCCTACAGTGTTGTACCAACCACAAATACAATCAGAAATCAAATTAGTGATGTTGGGGTGATCCTAAATGCTTCTTTTTATTTGTTAACAATATCATTAACAGAAGGCAAAAGAATATTATCCAGAAGGACACAGAAAATAAAAATAATTGAAATATTATTATATCAAAAGTATGACAGGGCTTGTGACTTTCTAAGGACAGACACCAAGAATTCAAACCAAGACACTGATAATGTTAAATCCTAAGAGATATATCTCTCTGGCCTTAAGTTCAATAAAGTATTGTTCAGAAATGCACCTCCCGTTTAATCAGATTTGCAGTTAATTATCTTGGTTCAAAAAAGCATTAAAATACACATAACTAAAATTAACCTCATTGTTCATTAATACTACTAAAATTTACATAGATGGGCTGAGGACAAAGCAACCACCCAAGGCCAGCAAAAAACAAAAGCCTGAAAAACAAAGTAACAAAGCATTTTTTAAAAGGCAGTTTTGAAATTTACTATAAAGTCTAGAAATAGCCACTGAACAATTACAGTTACAAATTTAGCTTGCCAAATTACAATTGCATTGCATAAATCCAGCAAGTTATGCTGGATCTCATGCAGGGCAGTAACACCCCCCTCTCAAAGTCCTACCACAACCTTTTTAAATACAGACCAGCTGACCTTCCTACTTTAACTCTCTCTGCAGTTCTTTGTTAGTGCCTAGTTCAATTTTCTGCTTCCTTATTTTTATCACATATGAGAACATTGGGGTATTTTAACTACTTACAATGTTAAAAATGGTTCTTAATTAAAATAGCCAAAATAATGCAAATAAAATTAACCAAGAGAAGATAGTGATAAACAACACTCATTTCCTTAAGTTAAAACTTTGCTTTTTAACCCAAATTTTATCTGCTAAAAGTTTACCAGCCAGATTTCCTCCCCCTACTCCAGCCACTCAGGCACCGCAAAGAGGCTGAATCTCTCTCCCAGCAGCCAGCCAAGAATTCCCTAATTTCTGACCCTTGCAGTGACCCATGCTGAAGTGCTGGGCCAGAGGCGCCCTGACAACCAGGTAGTCCTTGCTTTCCACTGTATGTGCTGAGCAAACCTCAACACAAATTCTTCTTTTCAAACCATACGACTTCAAAACAAACTAAACAAAGGCTCCTAAAAATCCCAGAAACAAGGAGCTGAAACATGTCCATGGAAGCACACACAGACAAAAAAAAAAACCTAAACCAGATAAAATGTTGCATAGGAAGCCAGGGCCCTGTTTTTGTGAGCATGTGTTCAGGACCCAACAGCCAGAATGGTTTGAAACACGATACAGTCTCTTTGATACAGCTCACTAGTTTGGAAGTGGAGAGGCCATATCCTATTAAAAATAACAGGAAATTGACCACAGCAATAAATCTAAAGCTTTGGCTGCTGCAATTTCTTATCTTCCATGAGCAGTTATTGGTGTGCAAAAACCATGCAACTTTTTCTTCTTAGAAAAAGAAAACAAGCAATTAGAAAATCACTCCAAAACTGTGGCTTCTACTTGGTGACAGCTTGCATCAGTCAGTGACAGCCTTGGGAGACCTAGATCCCTAAGATTTTCCCCTTGTCACATCAGGATATTGTTATATTTTGATGGTTTGCTGCTGCCTCCAGGCAAAACCATTTCACTGAGAAAGTTAAGACAGGGCACGAAGACTGACAAGTCCCAAGGAATCTCATCAGAGGTTTTGGCACTCCTCACAGGACTTGCATTACTCTTCTCATGCAATTTCTGCATCCAAGTGATCTCTCTATCTCCTCTGATAGCATTTTTCTCTTTATCTACTGAAACAACTTAAGATCCAAGATGACAGCAGCTTCTTCCAATGGCTTACCAACACTTAAAAGGGACTGCACCAGGCATTGCTATCTCTGCAATTCCCACTAGTGGAGATGCAGCTTCTGCTGGGCTGGAGAAAAAGGGATGGGGGGGCAGGGAAGAGGTAGCCAAGGCTCTTCCTCAGATGGAATAAAATACGCCAAAGGATTTTATTCAACTGGCAGAGACTACATGGAGTCTTTTGCCAGCATAACTGTGTCTACTGTGGGTATGACTTGTTTTGCCACTCATAAAAGGGAGAGCTTTGCCAACAAAACTTAAAAGACTAAGACCAACAGTGTGGGTGTGGGGTTCGGTTTGTTTTCAGTACACATGAGAGAAGCTAACTATGGTCCAGTTTCCTGCCAATCTAATCCACACATCATGTAACACCAGTATTTTCTTTGTTTCTTATTCTGATTAGGTCCGGCAAGCATTTCTGGAGCAGTCTTTTCAGGCAGGCAATCCTCCTCTGAAGCCATTGTTTTTATAATTTTTCAGTTTTTTAAATCCCATTGTAAGATCCCAAAGGTGGGACAAATATAAGGGGCAAGTGGTTCAATACAAAGGGCAGATACCTACTTTGAGAGCTAAAACCTTCTAAAATGTATATTTTCCCTGCATTTACAACGTGCTAGTTGTATGAGATATTCACAATGGAAATATGAAACCACTGCACCTACTGAAAAAACCCCAACCATCAAAAAAAAAAAAAACCAACCAAAAACAAAAACCCCACCAAAACTTTCTTCCAGCTCTAGAGACTTAAAAACCAGAAGATGAACTGCCTTGCACTAGGACTAATTATAGCAGAGTAGTTACAACATGTTTGTAGATAACCTCACCTGTAAGTACGTGCCAAAACCAGGGCTCAGTTCTCTCCTGCTACCCTGGCAGAAGGTGGAAGTGAAGTAAGTTCCATTTTAGATCCTGCAGGACCCCAAGAACTATTACCCTTTCAAAAAAAAAAAAATATAAGCAAATGGGTTGAGAAAACTTCCTCTCCCTTGCATAGACTATTTCTGTAAAGCTGTTTCTTTAACTAGAAAAACCAGGTTAGAGCTGGGATAGCTGGGATTGCTATGTGCATCTTCTCATTTCAGTCATCCAATTTTGAATCTCAACCAGCTCCTGATCCCAAGCATGAGGAAGACTCTGCATGTTTTTCAGAAGACCTGCCTCCAAGCGCAAAAAGTTGTACACCAAAAAGTTCTGTTTTTTACATTTTGACATTACTCCTAGATAGTCTCTTCTTTAGCACCAAAAAGCCTAATGCAGAAGTCCACAAAGTGCATGGTGATCCCACTGGCAAGAAAACTATGTAACATCGGCAAAGGAACCATTAGGCCACCAAAATTACTTTCCACTAATATATTAGAAGGGAGAGTTAGAGGTTTGGAATTTCTTCATGCTTGAGGGCTAACTCTCACCAACACCAACACATCTGTCATACATTGTTTTATGTCTGCTTTGATTTCTTTTTTGCTGCAAAAAAGGGAATGCACATCAGAAATGTTACGGACCACCAGACCTGTTTCATATATTATCAAAGCTAAACATTCAAGCATTTTATGGAGATTAAGAGATTAGAGTCCGAGAGTTTCTAATTCTTCTGTGTGCAAGGCTCTCTCTTTCCATCAAATTAAAAAGTGGAGTTCAGGGTATGTTGTTAATTCCTGAGGGGAAATGATACATAACCCACATGCACAAAGAAGTTGGCTTGCATGCGGTTGTTTTTACAGCACGGAATCTGTTTCAATCTATGTTTGTTTAACAAGATGCAAGTCTAACAATGGTAATTTACTAAAAGCTTGTGCACTAAGTATGTACAATACCAGAAACAATGGTCATAACTCCTTCCAAAGACACAAAAGCATCTACAAAACTATCAAAACATAAGCACTGCCCTGGATTAGTTGTTTCAAAACTCCACATTCCAAATAGCTTCATCATTTCAATAATCCATTTATAAACATTTAACTAATTTTGGACTACCGTTTCACATTCCAGCAACGAGTTACTGCTAGTCATCCCAGCACAAAATTTCATTATTTGTATTTTCAATGATTTTTTTTTTTTTTTTAAATCCACAGAATCATTACGGCTTGCTCAGACAACTTTTTCAACAGTAAATCTTGGATTAGGTATTGTATTAGAAACACCAATCGTTCAAATAGTTATTTACTATTAAGCTCCTCAATCTATATTTAAGCACTTGAATAACCAGCTGCTTGTACAACTAATGGCCAGTGACAACACCGCTGCAGAAGGCGAGGTGGCATTCTGCCTCTCCAACAAGCCTGTTTGTCAATGCTCAGGCCCAACCAACATCCTGCAGTATTACAACCATAATCACATTTTGAAATGATTCATTATTTACAGTGCTGTTTGAGGCGTACTAGGTGATATTCTGTTTTCCATGAAAAGCCAATAGAGCTAAATGAATCTTTGTGATGAACAACCACCTCTGCCTTTAGTTATTGCATCAGATGAGTCAAAGGTTCTTCAGGCCCTACCTGAAGAAGTGTGCTCCCAACACCTGTACATTACAGAATGTATCTGACCATGATTTGGGCTAATATCTTACCTGCCTAGCGTCTGCACCACAAGACCGAACCATTCTTTTTTTTTGCTGAACACGTGGTCTGTGAAAAAATGTCCATTTTGGTCTTACCATCAGAGCCCAGATACAACTGTAACTCAAGATAGCGTGGAAACTTCTAAACAGGCAGGTTACTTCATTAGAATAGAATCAACAAGAAAACAACCAGGTGTATCAATTCCCTTTGAGCACCACTATCATCAGAAAACAACTAACAACAACATTTACAAAGTGTATTACAAATGTTAGAAATACTTGCTTGGCAACAGCAAACAACTAATGCACAAACTTATTCCTAATGACAACCGGTGGGGTTTGGAGACAGTTATACTGTAGTAAGGTCTGTAACCTCTGGGTGTTTACAGTGCACTTTTTACTACCTTTAAAAAATAAAGTGTTTCATATTTCAGACACATTTGGTTTTAATCAACTGCAGCAATCAGTTAACCATCATTCAATCACACATACCTGGAGAGTGACTCACCAGATGTCAGGTGTTTAACTTGCATGTTCCTCAAGTAATCATCTACCTGCTGACATTTTTTTCTCCCCTGCCTCCAAAGCACTGTGTACAAATGATCACAGTAGTGGAAAATTTGCATCAGAGGATTAATATCATTAGTTATCATGGTTAGGATTAATATCATTAGGAGAGATATGCAATGCCATGACCACTCAATCTTGTAACAACCATGACCTAAGCTGCAAGTTGTCTCTGCAAAGAAAGTAATCAAGGGAATGGAATTTCCAAGATTATTTGAAAATCCCTTTTTTCTGATAGCGTTCTACTACTCAATTCTTCAGCCACTACAATGCATACACAATCATTATTCTATTTTTTTTAAATATAAATTCAATGGTGGTACCTATTCAAAGTAGACCTGGCATTTTAATTTAGCACATTTCAAAACAGTACCAAGTCATACACCTACCTCATAGTTTTTCCCTCACTGGCATGTGTCAATGTATTCAGCACTCACAGAGCATCTGGTTAGCAAAATGTGGCAGCCTTTAAGTTTTGGAATTCCTTTCAGCATTTTTCAAAAAGTGAATTGTTTCGATCCCCAAGTTGGTCCAGATGGTACCTCAGAATCGTCCAACTCCTCCTTTTGAGATAGATGCCACCATTGTTCCAGAGGGGCAAGCAAACAGGCTTTTCAAAGCAAGTCAATCACTACTGGAGATGGCCTATCTAAGGAAGTTCATAACATCTAAATTCTCTGATAAGCACTGACAGGAGAGTTTTTGTAAATCAAAACTATTTCTCCAGTGTGTTAGACTAGAGCTCTGAAGTTTGATACAGCTGCTGGGCTAGTAGCACCAGGCAAAGGATTTCCTCAGAACTCTCAGAGTGCTGATCCTAAAATTGCAACAAATAGACTAGAGGGTTGGCTTGGACTGGAGAGCCTGATCCCATGGCTGGCAGTATGCCAGAGCTTGCATGAAAAAAAAAATCAACACACTGAAAACACTTAAGAGCAACACAGAGAGGCAAGGAGAGAAGATTCTTATTACAAAGGCACCTTGTGAGGTGCCTCATGTGCCTAGCAGGCCTCTTATAATCATTAAGGTTGGAAAAGACCTCCACAATCATCAAGTCCAACCTGTGACTGACCACCACCATGCCAATTAAACCATGGCACTAAGTGCCATGTCCACTTGTTTCTTGAACACTTCCAGGGATGGTGCCACTTCCCTGGGCTGCCTGTTCCAATGCTTAACCACCCTTTCAGTGCAGAAATTCTTCCCGACGTCCAATCTGAACTTACCCTGGTCCAGCTCAAGGCCATTTCCTCTGGCTACTTTGCATAGGCAATAACTTAATGCAATTTATCATGTAACCAAAGAAATAAAACAGGTTTTTGATCCTTCAATAGGAAAAAGTACATGTAGTTGTACAGGCAGAGAGATTAATTGATAACAAAGCACTGCAGACTTAAGCCAGGCTTTTTTTTACCAAAAAAATTTACAAGCAAATTATATGGGTATCCTCAACCTCTTGAAAATAAGACCACATTTTCTGCAAACTGTATAAAAAACACTGACATTAAATGCACCAGAAATACTGTATTTCTGTAAAATCCAGGCAATTCAATATAAAAACGCACTTTTTACAAAAAGGTGCGTTTTTAGCTGTTTAACACAGTGAGAAAAAAAATGCCAGTATACATCTGAGTCGCTAAAATTTAATCCTTTTTATTTGCACTGAATCTTCATCTTGTACATTACAGCTATGAGAAAACACATTTTGCAGCTACTAAGCCAGTTTTGAAATGAAACAGGGAAGTTTACTTGCACCTTTCAGATGGTGGTACTTTAAGGAAAGAGTTAATTAGTGTAACTTAAGTAATACCTTAAAGTATACAGAAAAAGATACTTTGTAGGATTCAGTGGAGGGGGAGAATAAAAACCAGATATTATCATCATCATTACTATTATCCTTTTATTACAGATAAAAGAACCAAGAAGTATAAGAGGTGAAAAGGAGGTGCTCAAAGTTTCTTAATAACCTCGACCAATCAGAGAAACCAACACTCCTCAACTCTGGAGAACTCCGTCTCCTAATCCAAATAGAAGTGAAATTGTCCTTCTGGAAGTGCAGAAAAAAAGCTGTGCAGAGAAAGTGACTGTATCACTGTGATTAAGGAAATCCTCTTCCTCCAAATTGGTTTCCCCACCACAACACTGCAAATTCAACAAACCACCTTTGGTCCAAGTCTTTAACAGCTATATACGCTTCAGGAGGTCTTTTAGCTAGCAAATACAACATTGCCCTTAAGCTACCAAGGAAAGAGTGTCATAATTCCAGGAAATGCTCCAAAAATAAATCTCAATGAATGAAAAATTTGAAGTCACCTACAACTATTCATTACAGTCCTAAATATCTAAAAGTATAAATGCATTATGTCACTTGGATAAACGTTTTTCAATAAAAAGCCAGACAAAACATCAAAAAACATTCTCAGGTCTAGAAACAACAAATATTAACTCCATTAGAGGGATATGAAAAACATTCCCATGTGTGAGATATTTTTATCTTTTAATGGAAGAATTCATTTTTCCAGTATCCATTCATCTTCTTTGAAAGGTGTGTTTTCCTTTCAAACAAACACTAAAAATATAGTCTTTAAGTATGGCTGATAAGGCCTATATTCCAAATATTGCACTTTCGGTTTTGCTTGTGTTCTAAACCAATAGAATAGTTTACTCAATGTCGAACTTTTCTTCAAATTGTTATAATGGATTATATGTGAAGTCTATTGAACAAAACCTTGCTACTTTTTCCCTCAGCCTTAGCAATTCGGAGAACACAAGAAGGATGTTAAAAGCAGAGGTTCTTGAGGAAGAGTAGCTTTAGATACAAAGCTGACCTCTGGCAAAAAAGCAGTAAAACCTAGCAAAGAGGCAAAGATACTGCTCCCAAAATAAGCAGGTTTTACACCTCTTCTACCCAGATACGTAAAATTCACATCTAAATAATGTATTTCTAAATGCTGAAATGGATTTCATAGAGGACGTTTTGGAAGGTAATACTGAAATCGTTCAGAAAGACACTTCACAGCAGAATCCTCTATTACAAAAGGCTCCTCTTTGCCTAGCATTATCCAAATATGTTTCCTTACATGGTACAAACTAGTGGACCTTTAACGCACATTACCATTCAAAGAGTACTGAAGCAAAATACTGACCTCAGCTAATAATGTGCAGTGACCGAATCACAAGACTGCAGTTACACCTAGCACAAATCCTGAACAATGATGCACTTCAAAAGCTCAACCCTGGCTGATGAATGCACTCACACATCAAAATACAGAAGCAATCTATATTTCTGTGTATGCACGTGCAGCACAGATAGGATCTTAAACTCATAGCGGTGTCTGGTTTCATAACATATGCCCTTCCTTATCAAATGTCATTTGTATTGCCATCTCTGCATCTGTCTCCACAGATGTCATCCCATGTAATGAAGCATATGGGCTTAAGCCGACATTGTTTGCAAACAGGAAGAGCTTTTGGCAAGAGGAATCGAACATAAAGTGTTTTGCGGGCTGCCTCTCTTAACCCATCTTTGGTTGGCTCCTCTGCTCAGCTGAAACTGGTCGGCTACT
Source organism: Cephalopterus ornatus (assembly GCA_013396775.1). Classification (NCBI taxonomy): domain Eukaryota; kingdom Metazoa; phylum Chordata; class Aves; order Passeriformes; family Cotingidae; genus Cephalopterus; species Cephalopterus ornatus. Next base: position 453,625 of record VZRE01002360.1, read on the forward strand.
TTCTGAGAGGGCCGAGTGCCAACCTAACAGATGGGCAGAAGTAAAGTCATGCCAAAGAACCAGAATGTGCATCTAATTTGATAATTAGGGGCTGAATTTCCCCTTAGAAATACTGCAATGGCAGCGCACACAAAGTTACCAAGCTTACGGGTAAAAGAATATGCTTCCGTCTATCCAGTTGAAGGGTTAATTCTGAAAATGATAAAAAAACAACAACAGGAGAAAGCCATAGAGGAGGGAGCAGACCAGCCATCAGCTTCTATCACTCAGGATTAGTATTCTTCAAGGAGAGAAGAAATATAGGGAAGGAAAGGAAAGAAATAGTAAGATTGAGCCTTTATCCTGAAATAGCTCTCCACAAGGGGCACCTGCAAATCTTGGCCAGAACAATTCTGTGGCCTTGCTGAAAATAATTTATGCTGAATAGAGATAAAAGCAAAGAACTGATGGCCACTTTACAAAGCATTAAACACAGCTTTCCTGTCCACAAGGAATAGCCAAGCCAATAGCTAGTAAAAGGCAAAGGACAAAGAGTGTTTATGGCTCGGTGGAAATTAAACATAATAATGTACACACGTACTTGGATCTGTAGACAATTATTGTCTTGATCTTGATATACAGAGCAGCGGCATTCAAATAAAAATGTTAACAGTAAAAGAGAGAGAAAGCTGGAGACTCAACTGAAATTCTCTTTTCATACATTTTACAAGTTTTCATGCAATAGGTAAGTGGTCCTGTAACTATCCTAAAGAGTCATGCCGAAGCAGGCTCTTCTGGGTCATTTTTCTCTTCATCTTGTGTTTTCCTTCTCCCTTCTCAAACCGTTTTACTCAGAAGAATGAACGCCAACAGCCACGCAAGGCTTACTTTGGAAAAAACATTGTTCTAATTAATTCTTCTTTTTTCCAATTCTACAGTGACTTCCAATTTACAGCTTTTGAAACAAAAATACTAAGAGCAATAACTACAATGGTTTCAGTTAAGTGGGACTTACAGGCTTATATTTTGGATAAAATAGAAAATGTTTAATCCTGTGTTTTTATCATAAGCCCTGTGTTGAAATATTCCAAGGAGCTGAGATTACTTGCTCTCACTTCGCCTGCCTTGTAAATACGATGTTTCAAGAGGGCTTTCACGCTGGTGGTGGATGGAAATTAGCTCTCCAGCACAAGTAGCATTCTGAGTCACGTCTTTGGAGCAGAGCAGAAGGCTCAGCCACAGATTTAAAATAATTTTAAAATGATAGCTGGTAAGTGCCTGAAATCACATGTGTTGCTTTACAGACCTCCACTGAGACATTTTCCTCTAAAGAAATTGGTCAATGAAATGTCCTTTGTTCTACTGTCAAATTCTGGCAAGCTGCTTCCCAGTATAGTGTAAGATTTAATTGGACTTTTGTTTAATTACCATCAAGACAATGATGCTCAAATGAAGAGCACAACATCAGCAAGTGAGTGAAAGCAATCAATTAGGATGAGCCTGAAATCATCTTTTAATGGAAAGGAAGGGACTACTGATTAGTGCGGTCATAGGCTAAAAATTCAAAATATAAACACGTCACTTGCTAAAATAATACATAGCTTTGAGAAGCAAATAAATTAAATGACAGATAGTAACTACAAAGGAGAAGTGTCATTATGAAGCAAGATCAAGATTTTTATACCACAGCACCATTACCAAGCTTAGAAAAACAAGCTTGAGTTAGTGGATTAACGTGAATGCTGGTGTCAAATTGGGGAAAACCCTCCCATTCAACTCTACCACAGGTGTATATTTAGAAAAAGCCTAGATGATACAACAAATAAATCAATGAACACAGAAAGAAATTGTCATGGAACACTTTTGGTAACAATTAGCATGCAATGAATCAAGAAACTAGTTAGCATCCCCAAAAATAAAATATAAAAAAACCCCAAAATTCTGAGTATTATCCTGATAACTCCCAAATTCAGAATTACATCTGAAAGTAGAAGAACACAAAATGAGCTAAGGTATATTCTATGGCAATAACACAAGAATTACTATGAAATCCATAAAGAAACAGCAATTAGCAAGACAGCAGCTGCATTTGAGAAGCCAAGAAAAGCTTAATGAGAAGGGTAAAACCTAAAGACCTAAAGCCCTTCACATTTAGTCTTCACTTCCATTAAAAGGTGCCATCTCACCAACATTATAGGCAAGCACATACTCTAGCAAGCAAATGACATCTATTAGTGGTAAATGAGATTTAACCATAAGTGACACACAGCAGAGTATCCAGTAAGGGCAAAATGTTTGTTCCCAGTCTAACTAAGGTGGGATTGTCCTGGAGAAGTTCTACCCCGCTTTTCTCAAAATTCAGCTTCACTTTTTATTTTAAAATGTCAAGTCTAGATTTAACTTCTGGCACATACGAAATCCAGAAAGTCAATTATTTTCAGTGTCCACAGTTTCCATGCTTAATGGTAAGAGAATATATTAAAAGTTAGGCATTTCCAGATTTATGTATTGAATTTCTACCCTAGATGAACCAAACATGACACTGTGCATCTTAGTTACTTATTTTCTCAGCCAGAGTTCACTGTTGCAGGGCCACCTACTAAACAACAGCACTTTCCCCACAAGAGGCCAAGGCAAGTAGTGTAACGCTTGGTTTGAGCAGGCAAACAACAAAGTTCACATCATTTCCACTGCCCAACCTGAGCTATCACACAGGTGAGTTTACCCCTCTTCCTGACACACAGATATCTCACAAACTGAAAGCAAGTAATTAAACTACTCACAACATGATGCCATACGCTAAGGACCTCTTTTGATTCATACAAATTGGAGTCATCAGTCTCTGGCACAGTGAGGTCCTACAGCACACATACCACACTTAGAAGTTCATCTAAAAGCCTGGAGTACTTCACAGAGCGAGAATAAGGAGTGATACAGCTAAACATGTTGTTGAGCTTTTTATACAATTCATTAAAGCACACCAATTGCAGACAGAAGTATTATTATGCTTTCTTGGCCTGAATGTTATTGCAATAGGATATGCCATTAAAAAAAAAATCTGGGAAAGTATCAAGAGTTGAAAAGGTATTTCAGACAAAGTAAGGGAAATGAAGATGAAAAAAATTAAAAAATATAACAGGAAAAAAGCCCAACATACAATTTAAGTGAAACCTTTATTATAGAAACACGATATTGGTACCTCCTGAAAGACATTGTAAAAATAATGGAAAAAACCCTGGTGAGACAGGAAGCTTAAACACAGCTAAACTAATGATAACTTTTGTAATACAGGAAGCAAGCACACTACCAAATAGATGACAAAACCAGAGATTATTTTAGATGTTTACTTATTCCCAGACTTAGCTAAAAACTGTGCTAAAGGAACCTGGGTTAAGCACATCTGTCTTACCGCTACAGCTTTTTGTTTTAAAATAAAATCACAGCGCCTGACTTTGCAAGTAATAATCTTCCAACACTGCAACAAACTGTCAAGAGTTACTGACCCCTTTCACACACTCACCTTTGGAAATGCAGTTTCCTGTTACAACCTGATGTTCTGATCCTGCAAACTTCTGTTCACAGGAACGCTCTGGTTTGGTAAGCAGGGCTGCCAGTTATGCTGGTGCCAGCGGGGCTGCTAAACATTCGCCAGAGGCTTTGGGATGCAGTGCTCACAAGCTGGACTTCCTGCTTGGAGCTTACAGCGGCAAGGTAAATAATTAGGATACCACACTGACAGATGTGTCAGAACTATGAGGTATTAACTAGATTTACTTGAATAACTGAGTTGTAATTTTCCGCTCTCCTAGCATGTCACATAATGATGCGAAGCGTGTTACAATGCCACTATGTACCCAACTCCAGCACTTAACCTTTCATATTTTAGAATCCATGTGTATTACACTGGCTTCTCTTGCACAAGGACTCTAAGCCACTTTTGTATAATTATGCCACTCTGTAACCATATCCAGAAAGAGGGCTGAATTTAACCTAACAGTCTCAATTACCATTGCCTTGTAATCCACTGTGACTGACAGAGTTCAAGGAGTGTTTCAACAACATTCTCAGGGACATGCTGCAATTTTGGGGGTCATCCTGTGCAGGGCCAGGAGTTTGACCCTATGATCCCTGTGGGTGCCTTCCAACTCAGGATATTCTATGATTCTGTCTGGTCAAAGGACATAAGACAGTTGTCATCATCACGATCCTGGCAGGACAAGGATAGTGTAATCAGTGCTCAGTCTCAGCAGACATGGCAATCAGGCGTTCTTTTGTTTTTAATTTCCTCTGACCTTCCAGTTTGTCCTTGTAAAGTTCTCGCTGTTCATGAGCTAATGCATCTCTGTTTGAATAAACTTAGTACACAAACTGCTTCCACATACTCAGTAACATCTTCTGCTTACAGTTCCACCAGATCATCAGAACACCATTCACTGTCACATTTCTTAAGTCAAGATAACATGAAACTGTACAAATCACTGAAAATATGAAAGATTTGGCACATACAGACAAATACTACAAAAAAATAATTGATTCCAGTATTTCAAAGTCTCATAAAAACAAACGGAACCTTTCATCGCCTGATGTTTCTAATTCCTGAGAGATATAAACTGCAGAGGTAAAGGTTACAGCCATGTCTAGACATCACTTATCCAGTGCACAATGCCACAGTGGTTGTGGTGATAGACAGCACACGATGCAATGATACACAGCCTGTAGTAAAGCATATCATATTTGAGAGACTACAGATTAATGGTTTTCATCAGTTGACAGAATTACTCTTAAAAGCCTTCAGTATTTCATAAACTTCATTTACCTTTCCTGTATTTCTTTACCATTATGGGGACGAGATATACATTGTGTTCTAAAACAAAAAGCTACAAAACCCCACAACATTTCAAGCTCTCCTCATAAAGACTTGATATAACACCCTGCCATCATCATCCAGGACAGATTCTGCACTGTTTGGTGCACAGTCCCTTCCACTGCAGTTAGCATCTGATACCTAGCACTACCAGTTTGTTACAATCATCAAATTCTTTCAGGTTTGGCCCCTGTACACGAAGATCACCGCACATGCCAGTAAAATAACTTCACCAAGATAGCAGTGGAGGAAATCTACATTTAAGTCATCACCCAGAGGGTTCCTATCCACACTGTTTTTCCATAGGATGCATTTAGCACCTTGCTTAGAGCATGCTGTAGAAAGCAGGCCTAATGATGCCTGATGGAACTTGATGTACAAAGCACCCAGTGGCCAACACGAAATGATCTGGGGCATCACGCCTCAAGGCGGCCATCGGCGGGGCAGGAATATACATGGGTGAATGAATATACAGCCTGTCCAATGCCTTGGGATAAAGCAAATGAAGTGTGTACCAAACTACAGGTATAAAGGTATAAAATACATATTGAAAAGGAGATCGCTGTTCATGAAGGCCTCAAAACACTATACTGACAAAACTATGTACTTAAAGACCTCTGGACTGGTTTTATACTACTGTTTTACGAGATCCTTTGCTAAAAAAAAAACGGGTTTAAATGCCTAAGCCAAAAAAAAACCCGACCACAAAACAACCCAAAAACCCTTGACTTTTTCCCAAAGAGAACTGTAGAAAAATAACAATTACTGGTGCTAATATCACATGCTTTTAATTTCAAAAACTAAAAAACAAGAAAAAATAAAGAACGAGACCTATCTGATTACAAAACCAGAAACTTGTCCATTTTTCTGACAGAGACTTAGACCCCTCAGTGAATGCTCTAGGGGACTGTCTAGTATTACTTTAACATGATTCCCACAACAGTGCTATTTCTGAGAGATTAATACAATAAATCATAGTTTATTATTGGGAAGTTTTTCCTAATAAAGAATCTAGAGTCTTCCTTAATCTCCTAGAATTATTTTATTAACTGTATTATCAAAGGGTCTTTTTCAACATGTAAGTTTGAAATGTTATTTTATTTTCTTTCACATAACATAGCCCTTGTAAAAGGCACTCAACAAAACTAACATGTTCTGCTCTCAAAACTGTGTCCACAGTGCTCTCAGGTTGTGGCAAAAAGCCTTTTTAAGATAAACATGCACAAGTTCATTTTTTCATCTAAGAAAACATTGGAATAACAGAGGATATCCTTCCCTGTCATTGTCCTATCCTCTGCCGCTCTCTTTGATTGAAACACGCAACATGAAGAGACTGACAAATGCATTTGCTTTGATTCCCTCCCAAGTAAAAAAATAAATTACTTTATAAATCCAGACGACTGAAGAGAGCAGAGAAAGCAAAATTAAGTGGCATTTAACAGTGGAAAGTGTTATCCGAAGTTAGCTGAATGTCCCTTTCATTTACAGATCTACATGCATGGCACTTACTGCATTATCATGGTCTGGCCAGTCCTGACCATTTCAGTGTATTGCTGGGTGGAGGGAAAGGAAGTGCAAAATTTCACAGCTCTGTGCAGAGAACTAGTGGTACTTGTCAAGGACACTGAACGCATACATGGAAGGTAAGCTACATGTTAACAAACTTCTACTGTAACCCAAGATGAAAATACAGAAGTAGGAAAGAAACCTTATATAACATCAACCAAAGTTGACATTACTGACTAATAGGACAAAATGACTAACTGTCTCTAAAGTGCACACACCCCTTGAGAGATGTTTTGACAAATTAATAACCGCATGGGTCACAGTCTTCATATCTAAGTCAGGTTCTAGGAAAACTGTAAGACTACATCAGTCCCTCTGAATAAACCCATTTGTACATCAGAAGAAACACCTAACATTGTTAGGCAGGGTTTAAAGGTTTTTGATAAAATTTATTAAATAAAATATTTAATATTATATTATTAATTTATATTAAAATATTAAATAAAAATAATAAAAAGAAGAGTTATATGCAAACCTATACTACAAAAACTCAGAGCTGCCCTGTGACCAACTGTTTCAGGTTACTACACCAACAACGAAGAACAACAGCAGCTAGAGCAAAACTAACATAGCAAGTAGAGAAGATGTCATATTCCAAGCCACTGTACTCTCCTCAAAGGTGCTCCTCTCTATAGAAACGCTCCAGAGAAATATTCATCACTTCATAAAGTCAGGTGGTATCAGTAATTATCTTCTGAAATAAGTGTCTCTTAATTATTGAACCATAAATGTGCAGGAAATGTGCATTTCTGAATTTGCATATTTAAATGCACATGTTTATGACAATTCACCAATCAAATACAGAAACCAGAAAAAACTTCCAAGAAATGAACCACCTACAGAGGATGGGCAGGCTATGACCAACTAAATTAAAATCCTTAGAACACATGTCAGCTCGCCCCAACTTATCATTTGCCTATTACACCAAACCATTTCTTCTCTTCTTCCTTAGACTGTAATACAAGACACATATTTTGTCTTTTGCTATTTATAAAGCTCCCAGTACATTCTACAACACAGAAAGGAATTAAAAAGCATTACTTATAAATTTAAATCTATCCATATACAGCATTGTATTTATAGAAATACTTCTCTCTACTTAACATTAGGTAATATGAAACACCAAAATGCATAAGCAAAAGCCCTAGAATATGCAAAAACTAAAAATAACTTTCATCTTTAAATGGCAGCTTTTATTTCTTGCTTCTCAGAAATAAAGATAATTAAAAAATGAAAGTGAAATAGCTAGCACTGAACATACTTACTATTTGGATGCTAAATGCTAACCCATCTCAATAGTGCTCTCCTGCAATATTTTAGTTCTGTTTTATAAACAAGATTTCCAACTATGCATTTTGGGGCACCAAGCTATGAAGGGGAACACGGACACATGGAAGACAACTTGCCAAAAAACCCCCATCATTGCCTTTCTCTGTTCTCAAAAAGAACCACAACAAAGTGGGAAGCAGCAGCACATGAGTATCAATACTGTGATTTAGCTTTCTCTGCTGTCACAGATTCCCACAACACAGTCTTGGCAAAGGTGGATGGAATCACAGGACCTTTACTCAAATACGTCTACATGAGTTGTCTTACTCACAAGCAGAAACTTGCCCTGTCCACTCTCCATTCTGAACCTGCCAGAGCTCTGAAGCTCTGTCAATAGTTCTGTCAACCCACAGCAGACTGCACCAGCCATCCCCTTCAGTTAGCAGCCAACTTCTTTAGCTGGTAAGCTGACCAAAGCATCTTCCTAAACAGACTGAATCTTAACAACATTATGAAGAATGTAAATAGACATCAATTCTACTCAAGTAGCTCTTAAAGTATGCCAAACAAGGAAAAAGACCCGACACATACACACATAACACAACAAAAAGCAAAAAAAATACCACCACCACCAAAAAAAATTAGTATTATTCCAGATGGCTGTTTCCAGGGCCTTTTAAATAAATTCCCATCACTCCCAAAGCTCATCAGGGTTCTTCCCCCTCAGGCAGGTCTGCTCAAATTGAACATTTTGGAAGGCTCTTAAGGGATAAGTCAGATTTCCTCAGAATCCCCTCTTTTCTATATTAGAGGTAGGACTTTCAAGGCCTGCTACCTCTGAAGGCATCCGAAGTTTCTCTCCACCTCAGCACAAGATGAATTAGGCCACTGACTACATTGCTTTTCCCTCTCCTCTCTCTCTGTCCTGGTAAACAACAGGCACAAAGTTTTATGTAAAAATTCCTTTACACATTGTCTTGCTCACCTGAGATAAGCACTGCATAATCACATTCCCAGAAAATGCAGGTTTTCCACTACCAACATGATACATTTTGCACTGAAAGAACAAATGAAAGTCCTGCAGGAAGGAGTCAAGATCAAAATGGCATTTAGCAATAGACATCAAAAATAGGATCTGGCTTCTACTAGTTCAATCTCTGATTGGCAAAGTCCCCTGATTTTGCCCAGGCTTGTCCAGAAACCTAGCTTAGTTGTCATCATCAATAAAAAGCTAAAGGCATTTTATCTACAAGGTAGTGAATGCCTCCTCTAAAAAGAGGGAGTTCCATGATAAGAGCTAATCTCAAAAACCTTAGGAATGCAAGCTATTTTCTCAGTTGTAAAAACAAGAAAGAATTTCACAAACACAAGTTAAAACAACTACTGGTAACCTTTTGCTTCTCCTACACTGCCAACTTCTCCTGGGCTAAGGGTCTACCTTCTGTCCTTCACAGAGATATGCTTTGAATCAAGTCAAAAATTCAAAGGAGTCCCAAGAGAAGACATCACTTTTATGCATCTTTACAAAGGAGGGCCTTTCCATAAACCTTATTTTCTAAATTCAAAAAGCAGTGCTAGGCTGCCTTCACATCAGCTTCAGCCTTTTCAACAGGGAAGCCAGAAAATCAGTCCACATTTTATTTTTCAGATAGCTGCCAGGAAAGCCTGTAAGACAGCTCGTTCTGGCTGGTTAGACCACCTAAAAGTTACACAAGTCCTGGCTTTTTATTCTTTAACCTATAGCATAGTTTCCTGAAACTTCTACAGACAACTCTTAACTATGTTATACACTAGTCTGTTAACATGAGGTGTGGATTATTAGATCAATCATGATGCCTTCTCCTAAATCAAGTTTTTTCCACACTCACTCTTGCAGCAGACTGGCATTTGCGGCTTATAGATGTACAAGAATTTTATGGTGTTGGCACACTATTGCTTTGACAACATTTGCTTCAAAAGATTCACTAAATTACCTCCAGAAACTGGTCCTTGTGCTTTTCCCAGCCAGACACAACTATCATTATGTTACAGAAATCAAAAATATTCATATTAACTACCCAAACTACAAAATATTCTTTGTCCATTGGAACACATAATAGAAATCACTGATCACCACAACCAAACTGATTAATAACAGATACCAATGCTATATGCCTTTTAAATAAAGGCTAACCATCATTTCTGTTCTTCTCTATGCCAGTCCAGGCCACAGCAGAGCATGCTTCAGTAAGTTAAAGCATCAAACTTTAACATGTTAAAGACTTAAAGTCCAACATATATTTTCCATGAAACCTGAACATATTTAAAGAAATAAATCTTTCCATTTCACCTGCATTAATACGTAATTAAAATCAGCGTAATTCACATTTCAGTACAGGAACTAAATTACTGTAGTGGGTCAAATAATCAGCCTGACGTTCTGTTTCTAACAGCATCTTACCCTGTTAGAAAACACCAGAAATATGATAGCAGGCACTTACAGCATAATCTGTCCTAAGAGAAATTTCTTAATCCCTGTCAGATAGGGTTGATTTATGCCCTAGAGCAGTACAGTTAACATCCCTTCAGCGGTAGCTGTGACTGTTCCTCCCATCTCTAGAAAAGTTCATTTGCCTTGTTCATCCTACCAGGCTCTTGATTTATATGGTCACCTTTGGCTGTATACACCAAAAATAGTGATTTAGGGGTATTATGCACATTGTCTTTCAAACTACTCCTTGTAACAAGTCATTGTAAAAAATGGTAATGGCCAAGCATTATTTTGTACATATACATCCTACCTCCTCTAACAGACCACCCTGAAACACAGCTATGCTAAAATTTTCAGTTCTACTTCATATGAATATTTTTCAATCTTTCTTCTTTGATAGCAGATCACAAATTGATTATTCCAGGTGAATTTGAGCACCAGTTTAATAACATCCTTTGTGTCATTAACACATTGCAAACAACTCTGGTATTTTTCTTCTGCTCAATGCTAAGCATTAAGAAGGTGCACAAGTTCAAATAAAACACTGTTGAAATCTTCCTCCCCACCTTAATAAATATAGCTCATTTAAAATCCAATAACATGAACAAGTAATTTGATTATTCCCTCTAACATGCATATTCTTGAATTTATCAACATCATCTGCTACGCTTCCCTTTTACCCAGCTTTCTTGGATTCCCTTTACAATTTCTCAGTCTTCTTCAATCTTGCCTAATCCAAATACTTTTGCATCATTAGCAAGTTTTGGCACACCATCATTCATCTAGTTTATTAGATCACCAACATACACGTTCACCACCCTCTTTTCAGAGTTGTTTCTACATCACATGGTAATTTAAGGTTTACATTCTTACTGACAAAAAAAGCATTCTTAGTCATAAGGACAGGTACACTGACTGAGAATTAGAAAGGCGAGTTTCAGTTTCAAAAAGACATGCTTGGTGTTGAACAAAGCCCGGTACCTAAACTCTTCATGTGAGCACAAAATAAGAATGTCACAAGAGCTGCAGGACATCAGAGGGGTCAGTGTTCTTCTCTTCCCAGGCCAGCACCCATCCAGCATGTTATACACCCAGCACCCTCCAGAAAAATCCTTTGGTTAGAAAACCTTCTTAATCTTGGCTAAATTTATGCTTAATTAGGGCTAAGTTTATAGTCCCTTAGGTATGCTCGCAAGGTGCTCACATATAGCTGACTATAACATGTACAACTGCTTACTAGGGCAACTATGATACGTTGGGAAATATGTTTTAAAACATACACACATGTTCTTTTTACATACTTTGTGCTGCATTGTAGTCTACTGTCCTTAATTCCTTCCACACTCCAGAGTTCTCCTCATTCCCTCCTACAGACCAGAGGAAAGGGGAAGAGTCATGGACTGCCCCACATTTGTGGGGAACCCTATTCCTTCAGAGCCTGTGACATGTCTCCTCATAGATCACCTCTTCAGCTCCACATGCACATCAAACCAAAAGGCTTTAAGCAGAAGATGGGCACCTCACAGGACAGGCTACACTTGCTCTGGACATGGAGAGGAAGCTCCACGTGCCCACTGAGTTTTGAGGCACAGAAGGATAGGGGTTAGCCAGTGGAACGGAAATCATACTTTTATCACAAGGATGGGCTTCAGCTCAGGTCTACCTCATTTCCTTTAGGAACTAATCTTTAATTATTACTTTTTAATGCATATTTTTTAAGAATTTTATAGGTGGAGGTAGCAGCTTTCGTGGAGTCTCTGAATAGAAACTCAGTAGATTTTAAAAATGGAACCAGCCATTTTCACATAAAACTTCAGAGAATCTTGTGCACAGGCATACTCTCTCCTCACAGAAGGAACATCTACATGGTAATGGTTTGTTTTCAAAGATTAGGATCTGTTCCAATGGAACTCCACAAAGTAAAATAGGCAAAGGCATGCTGTACTTCACAGTGGATTTAGACATAAAAAATACTTTTATGGCATCTGCTCAGCATAAAAATTAAGCCTTTATTGAAATCTTCTGTAATTGAGCTGGAAACACATGCACAAATATATTGCACACTAAGTATTATAGCCTGGTTCCTGCAAAGACTTGTATATATGTTTATTATTATGTATATAAAAGAAATTCCGTGGTTTCAAAAGCACTATTCATGAACATGAGTTTAAACACGTGGGTGGGTCTTTGCAGGACTAGGACCTATACGGTACTGAGCAGCACTGCCTGCTGAAAACTTTTTACCAACTGTATACTATAAACCTCCCTCAGCTGACAAACCCTTGCAATAGAGAAGGACTTGCTTCCAGCTGAGGAGCTGGAATTCAAGTACATTTTTACACGGCATATATCTACGGTAAATTTAAATCCAGATTAAAATGAGCTACTTAAATGACATTTAATCAAACACAGTCTCAATGGATATGAAGAGAAACAGAATGAGGAGAAGCACTTTGGCTGCAGCAGTACCAAATAAACACAGAAAAAGGAAGCCATAGAGTCACCAGAACTATGTACACAACTATATACGCATGCATATATATATATATAAATATAAATACTTTCTCCATTATTGGAGGAGCCACTGGCAGCCAAAACAATTTGCCAAGTGCACAACAGTACATGTATTTCACAGAAAGCCACTACATACCTAAGTTACAATAACTGACTCACAGGCTTCTGCTGGACAAGAATGACCAGGAGAAAAATTTAGTACTAACACTCTTTGCTAATTAACCCTCATGAACAACACTGCACCAAAGCTACTTCTGCTACTCTTCCAGAGACATTTAAAAGGAACGTGTAAAACATGTATATACATACAGAATCTAAGTTTGCTCAGTACAGAGATGAGTCCAGCAGCCCTCGCTCTGGCCTTGATCTGAACCACTAGATTCTCTGAGGATGCATCAAGACAATCAGACTTTCAAGCTTCTCACACACAAATGCAGTGGCAGAATTGATGGCCACAAGCTCTGCCACAGATTTTAAGGATTACCTTTTTGCTGATGGATGGTGCTTCAACACGGTAAGTTTGCAAAGCTCCCAACTTTTGTATCATGACCCGTGAGATACACACAAGTGCCCTCTGCCTGTAAGCAACTCTGGCACAGTCTTCTAAACATACCAAAAAGAGTTCAAGTACTGCCAATAACAGAACAGGGCCTACAATTTATTTACATTACACCATGTAACAAGTACTAGATGTCAGCTACAAACTCCCCAGAGGGCAAGACCAAAAGCTGTTTAATCTGTATTTTGTCACTTACATTTGATAGGATGTTCTCAGCTAGACAACCACAGAGCAGTCCCTACTGGGACTGCCTCCCCTCACATCTCTCCCCCAAAAGACTTGACTACCTCCTCTCATAATATGGAGGTTGGCAGGTGGTGACTTGTGATTTGGGGGGAGCCATTTTATATGTATATTTTTATAAACTCTGAAAAACTGCAGCATGTAACAGTGCTTTCAGAATAACCAAACCCTGTAGAAATTATCTGCATAAAGTTTAAAGAAAAAAGAACTGGCTTCTGGTAAAAACATTTCTTTCAGCTATGGTTTCAGGCTACATGCTAAAGACCCCAGAAAACTTTTTGGGCAACAGCATATTGAATCTGAGCCTTTTACCGGTCACTGTTTGTTCCCACCTTTTTAAAGTTACAAACAGCCAAAGAGTTGCTTAGAATGGAAACACATGATTATTTTATGTAAATCAGAGATAAAACATTCTCGATAGGAAAGCTCCAGCACGCATTATATCCATATACCACACATACATTATGTAACGCTTGTCCCAAATACACCCCAATAAAGTGAGCTAGTTTGAGATCTTAACAATTCATCGACTTTGCCACATCAGAAATGAGAGCAGATGTCACTCTTCCCTGCCTCGCCGCGATCTTTTCTGCAGAACTCGTCAGAGTTACATACTTGCTGAAGACGAACGGCCAGTTTAGGCTTGACTGTAACTAACAAAGAGCAAGGTAAACCCCCGGGCGGGGGGAAGGCAAACACGGGCATGCCGCGATGTAAATACGGGCAGCCCAGCACGGAGCCCTGCCCGTTCCTCGCTATTTACAAATACCTCTCGAGCGTACAAACGCCGTGTTATCTGGGTGTCTTACAGATTAAATTCACGGGCTGGACGGACCGTCGGAGGCTCGCTTTATCGCAAGTCACCGGCTGGCACTTGCAACCCAAGCTTAGCTATTTTCGTAGTTTGCAGACAAGCAGTGCATACTCGGCGGAGCTGCAATAGCTCCCTGCAGCGCTCAACGAGCCCCACGCCGGCCGTGCCGATCGCACACGCCGAGTACGAGGCGCAGCTCGGGCTGTTTCAAAGTCGGCGCGGGGACGCGCCCGAGCTGGAGCGAACTCGGCGGCTCCTTACCTGCTGGGCGGCCGCCCGGGCAGCGGCGGCTCCGGCTTTGTGCCTCCCGCGGGAGGCGGCTTGTCCCGGCCCGGAAGGCAGCGGC
>VZRE01002360.1:468543-480126 GCA_013396775.1 Cephalopterus ornatus
GGGGCCGGGCTGGGGCCGGGGCGGCGCGGGGAGTCACGGCCCAGGAATGCCAGGAATGTGGGGCGGCCGCTGCGGCCGCGGGGCCCGGAGACGTCGGGGACGCGACTTGGGATTTCTTTTCTCTTTCTCCTTCTTTTTTTTTTTTTCCTTTCTTTTTTTTAAACTCTTCCCCCCCTCCCCAAGGAAGGAGGAGGAGGACGGCTGAAACCCACCCCGCGGAGGAGGGAAAAGGAGGGAGGAAGAGGAGGGCGCAGGCTCCTGCCAATCCGAGCGGGTGCCGGCTGCAGATCTCCCCAGGAGGGCAGAGCTGCCAGGTGCGGGACGCCGGCCCTTCCCGCCTCCCCGCCGGGGGGGCCGGCCCCTTCCCGGCCCCTTCCCGGCCCCTTCCCCGCCCTGCTGCCGGGACCCGCCGTGGAGCTGCGCGCACGTGTCGTCCCGGCCCGCGCCGGAGCGGGAGCACCACCAGACGGACCGGGGTGGGAAGGGACACGCAGGGACCTAAGGCGGACTCTGCACGCGTGGGCCTCGAAGCTCCCGAGATCCTCCTTCCAGACCTCCTGTACGAAGGCGCGGGGCCGCCCTGCTTCTCTGTGGCCTCTCTTCTGACCTTCCATAACCCCCTGTTCCATCTCCTACAGCCTTGCGCGACAGCATCGTTTCTCACCGTCCCTCCCTGTCTTTGCTTCTGCTCTTCCCATCTCAGCCCTTTCCGTGTCCTTCTTACTGTGTGACCCTCACTTCTAGAAGGGTGGTTATCTCTGCTCTTCTAGCTGCACAGAGGGCAAAACACTCGTGATGGAAAAACATCCATGGTGCTGCCGTCATGCCTGTGCTTTGCTGGAAAGCAGGAGAAAAGCTGAAGTTGGCTTGGAATGTGGCAGTTGGTAATTGCATGAAATGCCCGGGACACTTGGTGCTTGGCTGATGTGAGAAAGCCCATCTGAAGCTGGCTGTAAAAAAGAGGAGGAGGAAACACACCACGCTATACGAGTACTGTCAGAGAGGTTGCAGCTACCAACAGGTGTTGAATGTAACACACCAAATCAAGTAGGCTTAAGAACAATGTGAATATTAGAAATTATGTGTAGATGCTCTTGTGCATCATAGCTGATGGGCAATTTGCAAAATTATTTTTGCTTTAATCTACATTTATTAAAATTATCCACATTCCAAAAATAATCCACATTCCAGAGAGTATATAGAAATACTTCTGGTACAAGTGGGCATCTACAGAAATGTCAAAGGGAGGTATTCCTCTAGAATAACTGTGACACCAGAATTTAAGGCCTCTTACAAACATGTAAAATTGTGAAAAATAGTGCTAAATGAGAATTGATACAATTTTTGAGTTGCTGTTACTGTTTGTTACTTGTACATCTTCCTGAAGAAGTAAGTGAGCAGATCCATTGGAGTCAGGATTACTCAGATTATTAATGGTAAGAGGATCGGGAGCTGAGAGAGGAAGAAATAGCACAGATTCTTGATTTTGATAGATAAGTAATTGTATTTAAATACTGTACATGGAATCACAGGCCTATGCCTTACCTCTGGCATAATATTATAATTACCTTTTGAAGCAATCCTTTTCATCTGAGACTCTCAAACATTTTACAAACACCACACCTTAATGAAGTAAGTAATTATCTGCATTTTACATATGGCTACGCTGAGGCATTAAGAAGTGACACCATTTAAGATTTAAACTTGAATTGTACTTGACCACATGTAGATAGAGAGCTTTGAGTAGCAATCTGGAAGAAATATCACGTGTCAGAATGAGATGATAAGATGCATCATAGAGCCACCATGCTCTGACTTGATAACAGAAAACAGATTATCTGTACTGAGTAGAAAGTTGCAAAAGAGGATAGCACACCTCAAAACTAGGGTTTAACTTATTTGGTTTCTGTCCTGTTCTCCCTATGCTGGGCCAGGCATAAGGATGTTGTTTTTAAGACAATAAATATTGACTTCTGCATCTCTGCCTCGAAGTGGTGTGTTGCCTACCTAAATTCTTTTAGTCAGATTCCTGCTTTGGAGCTGATTGCTTTCACTTTCGTAGGTCTCTCTGCATTTGAAGTAACCTTATTTAGGGACCTTTACTGCAAAGAAAACAACGTGGCAAGAAGCGTGTACATGCTGATAGGTGGGAAGATTTCAAGGGGAGGTTTTGTGTATTGGTTACCTGCAGGATTGGGTCCCCTAGAAGAAATAAAATGAACTAGAAGAAATAAAATCAGACTGCTTGCCAGCAAGAGCAAGGTCAGCTCAACAAATTCTGCAACATTAAATGCATTTCAAATTTACCCAACAAAGAGAAGTTCCCCAAACTGGAAATGATGATGGTCATTACTTTTCTTGAGATTACTTAATGCAGTGATCAATGTCCGTATCCAACTATAAGAGACTGTAGCAGAAGGTGCTTTAAAAAAACAAGCTTCCCAGAGATAGCCAGTTCCTGCAAAGAAGATTCCATAAGCACATCTGTTTTGTCAGTACTACTGCATCTTTCTAGGACCATTGAAACCTGCCATCTTTACATATATCTTTGTTCCTCAAGAGGTGTCAGGAGTATATGAATTTGGGATTAAAACTAACAGTACATACCTGCCACTTGGGGAGGGATTTAATAAAATACTAAAACTAGATTAGGTGTTACTCAAATTGTTTCAAGGATTGGATGTAAAAATGATACAAGTTATTGATTTGGTTCCAAACCCTCTCACTGGTTCTAATTTGTCCAGAAAACTTTGATGGTTAATCTTGTGTCAATTGTATGTAGGCAGTGTTATGTGTTGTCTCTCTATGCTGCTAAGGAATCATTTTATGGCAATTTTTTTTCCTGAAAAGATGACATCTCTAAATTAAATTTAGAGACTTTATTGACTTGCTGTAATGGACTCTACCTCAAAAATATTCCCTCTGTTCCGTTATAATTTAATTTTTATACTGGATCCTTCTACAATATCACCAGAATTATTACAATAAATGTTCTACAAAATAGAAACATCTAAAATACAAATGGGAAATAACTTATTGACATAGGATTGTACCTCAATTACCTTAGCTACCAGTCTTTGGTCTGATCTTGGGCGTGTAGCAGCACATACCTGTGTCTTAGTTTCTTGTCTGAAAATTGAGATAATGATAGTGATCTTAGGAAGGTGCTTTTTGATTTCCAGATGAAAGCAATGCATGGGAGAGAGACAATATTTAATTTTTTTTCCCCAAATTGTGAGTTTGACAGGCCCAAATGTTGTCTCAAACCCTTGTGAAGATAAAGCCCAACACCATTCATCTTGACCAAATGGTTAACTATCTGCAGAGGAAAACTGACTTTATGTCAGAATATAGGAGACATTTATTATGAAGCTGTGCAATGAATTTTGAGGTGTCCTGGCACCTTGCTAGCAAAACCTGTATTAAACATATTTTGAATGTGCTTAAGAGTCTTGTTATAACACGGAAAAATCTCAGTCCTTGTTGGTTGGTGAAACCATGTCATAACCTGTTTTGTATAAAACTGTCTTTAAACTGTGCTTAAGCAACAGCTGGTGGTTTCTCCAGTGAACAGTAGATGATGTTTAATTAGCCTTACAGTCATCTACATTACAATCAAATCAAAGAATGCAGTTGCAACACATTCCCGATTTGTATTGTAAATGTGACCCTAACTGTGTTCCTAAAATCTCTGTCATGTGCTACAGCTGGGTACACTGACCAGATTGTAATGTAAGCAGAACTTAGTGCAGTAGCAAAAATTCCCATTCCTAAAATCATATTAGTTCTTTACAAATAGATACATTTAATGTTTGACGCTTACTAAAAAAAAAAAAGTTTACTTCTCTAGTGTGCTGTGCTCTCATTAATTATTCCATTTAATAGTGCTTCTCAAAATCATCTCTTAGAAAAGGAATTTGGATTACACAATCTTGGAAAACAAACCTGTTGCCACCAAGCATGAGCTAACATGTTATAGTACTCTACGGCTTATCACAAGTAAGCCAGCACCCAGTTTTGTAGTCCAGAAAAAGTCTTGGTTGATTATCTGTGCAAATAAACTATGCTGTGTTGAATATTCTAGTTTGCTTGGGAGTTGTGTTCTGCCTGAGGACTTATTTAGTACCTGTGTCTCTTTTCAGCTCTCCAGTTAGGGTTCTAAAATGAAAAACTTTTTAGCATTTGCGAGTAAAGTAGTGAACTTTTGATTCCATGGTTGCAAGTACTTGGAATGGGTTTTGGATGAGGAATATAGCTCACTATGCAAGAGTTACTGCTGTCCAAGCTGGGGCAGTCCAATGACAGAATGAATAACATTTTTACAGTTTTCATGGATTACAAATTTGGATACTTTTGAATGTGCCATTTAGGTGTTAGGTCTTCAGATTTCTGGAAACAGCGGTCTCCTAAACAAAAAAAAAACAAAGCAAAAGCAAACAAACAAACAAAAAAAAGAGAAACCAACAAACCAAATCCCTAGCTTTTAGCATAAGTTAATTTTTCAGCATGCCTTGAAGTCAGTATAAACCACCGATTTGTGGTGCTTTAGTGGCTGCCTACTTCTGATGAACTTTATGCATCTCAGCATAGATCTACGTGTCTGACTGCAGGCACCCAGTTGAAAATAATTTGTTGCCACTTAGAGATAAATGGTTTCTTGAGAAAGCGAAGAGCTAGTGTCATAATCTAAAATGTGTTTTCGGTACTGTCACAAACCTGTGTAACTTGAATTGATGATGTTTGCTTATCTCTGTGAAATGGGTCTAAGACCATGCTTGGATATGAGAGTACTCTGAAACTCTGGATTTTAAGGTTTTCTGAATTTAATAATGAAGTCCACTGTAAAAGAATAAAACCTCAGCTAGATATACCTTAGCTTTTTTGAAATCTGTATATTGTTTCTAAAAGAGCTCTGATTCTCATTCTTGCTTTTGGTCAAAATTAACGGGAAACTTGGTCTGAGTTAGAGCAATTTGGGAATGCTGAGGAGTGTATATATAAATATTATTTTCTATTTTGACTATCATTTACATGATACACTAGGTACTCTGGAAAGACTTAAAATACATACAAACATTTTCCTGGAAAGGATTAATATAAAAAATTGTATAGAAAAGACCAATAAAACTGTTGGCATTTAGACTTGGAAGAGGTGAGGAGATCAACTGATAACAAAAGTCATTAAGATGTAGAATGCAGTAATTTTCTCCTTCTGTACTTGTGTAGTCTATTGGATCATTTCAGTTAGTTGTTCATAAACTATGGCTGTTTGAGGCAGGTTTCCCACTACAATTGGTTTGGTGACTGAAAACTCACTCTAGAGCTTGCCTGTAAAAATGACAGAAGTAATGCTGAGATGATTATGATAAGTGTAAGATAAGGAGGTGTACTTTTGTCTTATCTAGTCAAACACTTCACAGAGAAACAGTGGAAGATTTTGAGACAGCATTAGGATAGGTAGAGGCTAATAAGTTTTTGTATTAGTTTTTCATTAATGGTGTAGGGGACATTCTTAATTATTTCACTGACTGATAAAAAATTGCCCAGTAGGTGAACACAAGACAAAGCAAGTATAGATTCTCAGATAATACCTACGTAAAAGTTACATATACATACACATATATATACATATCGCAAATATATGTCTATAACAAATAAATAAATACATGTATAATAAATACAGTGGAATTTCCTCCCAATGAATTCTTAGTTGTTGGAAGACCAATATGTCAGTTTAAACACTGGGTTGCCAACTGCAGACACACTGTATGTTTAAAGCCATGCAAGTGGCCACATTAAGTCAGATGGAAAGCAGTCATATATCAGGGGCTGATAGGGCTAAAGACTTAACCTTTTAACAGCAGTAATGATGAATGGAAAGGCTTGTCTAAGTCTTGCACTGAGAATGGATTTGAAAGCTGAACAGGAGATACCTGCAGATAAGCCATCTGATACTTGAAAGGATTCAATGTGCCGGACATGTCCATTAGTTGTCTGGAGACTCCTGTCAAGCATGAGGGAAAGGTATTCTCTCAAGGATGATCTAGTAGTGCACCAAGCAGGTGGAACACCATGTGGAAAGGTATGCAGTGACTGAGAGAATTAGTTGTGCTGGAGGTAACCTATAAGGATTCAAATAATGAACAGTCCCCTGTAGGTCCATATGAGGTTCAGTGTATGCAACCCATGTCATGGAAGTTTGTACAGAACTGCCTTTCTCTACCTCTGGGGAAAAAAACCCCAAAAAAAACAAAACCCGAAACAAGCAAACAAAAACCCCGTCACACAAATGACTGTCCACAGTTTGTTTTCTCAGAAAAGTTCATATTGATTTTGTTTTAAAAGCCTCTTTCATTTTTAAGTGTGTGGATGCAGCCTCAGCTTTGGTGAATGATGCCTGCAAATGTGGAGATCCAGTATACAAGTGCCTTGGAGGTAATACCCATTCATCAGCATTCAGCCAAGGTTATGTTTTACCATAAGGAAAAATCATGTCAAACATAGTCTTCATTGGTGGAATTTATGTAAGGATGAATGAAACAGAAATTCAGAGTCTCTTTGAACAATACAGTACTATGAAAGAGGTGAAAGCAATCACTGACAGAACTGGTGTTTCCAAACAGCATGGATTTGTATCTTTCCTAGACAATGTGGATGTTCAAAAAAATAGTAGAATCACAAATGAACTTTGATGGCAAAAAGCTGAAACAGGGACCAGTGATAAGAAAGCAACAAAACTTGCATTCTTATGTGTATCCCAGACCATAATAAACTACGAGTTCAAAATTTTAATAGGTGTAGTTCAAATGAATGGGATGTTCAAATTGCAGAATAGGTATAGCAAGAGTAGCCATGATAAATGATCAAGAACCTAGAATAGAGAGGCAAACAAAGAAGCAAAACTCAGACTTCTGAAGGCAATCATGCAGTTGACAGCAATGTACCACTGGGAGAGTTGGCCTGTAACAAAAAGAGAAATTTAAAAGTAGTTAAAAAAAAAAAAAGTAGTTAATAAAATAGCTGAAGGTGATAGAGGGAGAAAATTATTGAATGTAAACCAAAATAAAAACAAATCTAGAGAGCCCTGACAAGAAATAGAGGTTATCTAACTTACCGGTAGGCATTTTCTACATTTCCCATTTTAAAAAAGTGGCAGTAAAGATGGAAAGAGTCAGAGGCGGCTATGAAAGGTACATACCTTTTAGTTCAGATGTAGTACACTTAAGTCTTAGCTGCTTTTCTCTCTAGTTAGAACAAACTGATAGTCACAATAGATCTACCTGTGTGTGGTTAAGGGTACAAATCCTAAAAAAAATGGGGGCCAAAGAGATGCAAGCTATGGACCCATGAAAGTCAGAGAGGAATGGGCCATAAAGGAAATAGGTTCCCATGTTACTAAATGCCCCCTGAAACCTGATAACTCATTGCCCATAAGATAAAACAATATTTGATAGCATCATGAATGTATTTTTTTGTGCTAACGTATGTACTGTGAAACATTTGCTTGGTATTGCCATTTCTAGTTGGCAGCAGAACTATAAAGACAGGGAAATTGCCATGAAAAAAAAAAACAAACATGTTCCAATCTTATTTACAGTTCAGTAACTTGTAATTTGAAGCCCTAGACAATATGGACTTGGTGTGTCATATCATAATGTAATTGCTATAATTATTTATCATTTTCTTCACTGCACATCAGTTGTTTAAGCATTATGCTAATGGCTGTATTCACAGTGTTTGAAAATAATGCTTTTAGAACAGGAAGGAAAAACATAAATACCTTTTCATTACTGTAGCCATTGCTATAGCTGCAAACCATTCTTCAGGTCAAGACAGTATGCATGCAATTAAATAACAAACATTTTTTTTATATGTAAGCTTTCTTCCTCCACTTTTTCAATATACTAACAAGTGTTAAACAAGTAACATTCACATTTGAAACCAACATTTACTAACATCACCCGAGAAGCCCCCTTGTTTTCAATCCTCTATATTGTTAAATAATTTTACTGTTACTTGTTGTAATGAATCCATCTGTGTAACCACTCAGAAGCTTTAAATTCAGAGGTTAACACTTCTTCAGAAGTTTGTAGATTATTCTAATAATCACAATAACGCTACACTGTATACAAAGTCAGAGAACATTTTCCTGTGATGAGGATTATTCAGAGTAATTGCCCTAAATATATGAGAGACTTAAAGGAAAGCGGAAGCAGTGTTATAATAGTAAAACACACTGGTTATAAAACACAAGAATGCGTGTACTGTGGGAAGGTTTCTTACCATCATTTATGACAGATAGGGATTAGGGCTCAGGAATTTAGGGTCTTGTTACACAGTGTTTTTATTCATCTAAGCTGGTGCCACCACAGCCCTCTCCACTTTCTCCTGCATATCCCCCTTCCACCTGCTGAGCTGGGACAGGCAATTATCCAATGAAGCAGTTTGCAGATAAAGTATGCATACCTGCTGATGCTACCTGAAAGGTCTTTGCTTGATATAATACCCCTTGCCTGTTTAACCATCTCACCTGGCAGTTCAGCACCAAAATTGTCATAAGGGAGCAGTGGCAGCACACAGGTGGGAGACAGAAGGGAAAGGGGGAATGTGGCAACGTTGCCTTGAGTGTGTTTTAAACTGCCAGGAGCCGCGGCTGTGGGTTCCTGTCCAGCACCTGCATGTGATTCACTGTGTCACCTTAGACAAGCCAGGTAACTTCAGTCACCTTCTCAGTACTAGGAAACCTCCCCATCGGTGTTTAGTAGGCTGGACTAGTCAATGCAACCCCAAACAATAGAGCAGCTATAGGTATTTTATCCACTAATACGTTCATCCAGGTGACTGTAGCGCTGGGGTCAGCATTAGCACTTCGGTAGCTGTTTCCATTAGTAGGTACGAAATACTGTAATCCGGACTAGAGCAACACGTTTTTCCTCTGGAAACAAAGTTATAGTTTATAAATTGTTATATGCTGTGTTCCCTGATTTGGTTAATAAACTGTGAAAAAAAGACTGCGAGGTAACTTCAACCTCTTTTAACAGCAAAAGACGTTAAGAAATCTAAGGTGTAAGGTTCTCCATGCACCCTAATGGCACCTTCCTTTACATTCATTCTGTGCACCAAAAAAGGCGTGTGTTTTGTGAAACACTATGTGAAGAATAGGAAATCTAAGGGTGTATTAGCAATCAAATATTATATTTTACAACAGTAGCTCACTAGGCTTTATTTGTGCAGACTTAACCTTGCAGCTCCAGTACTGACACCTAAACTGCCATCTTCTTAGTTACCTACCCACGTTGGCAGAGGTGGAGAATGTTGTATTCCAGAGGCAAGAGGCATCACTTAGTATGGGGTGGGGTTTGGGTGAGGCTAAGGAAAATGATCCATCTTTCTTCTCTTTCACACCCAGCCTGGCAGAGTGTCTGTCTGTAGTGCCTCAACAGGGAAGCTAGGAAGCTAAAACCCCATCAGACACAGAGTGCCTGGCCTATTTATCTTTCCCCTGGGTGAATGGAATTGCTCCAGCTCCTTAGGAATTCTTTGATGTGTGTGCATGTGTATATGTATTTATATATATACACATACATGAAATAGGCTTTACCTGATGGGTTCTGAATCTGGCAAGGAAGAATATGGGGGAAAAGCTCCATCTGGTTTCTGCTTCTTGTAGTATCCAAGCAGGGTGAGATTGTCTCATCAGATATTCTTTTCCTTTCTTTCCCTTCTGGTTTTGATCCATTGCATGCTCTGACATAAGCTGTAGCAACACAAATTCAACCTTTAGTGGCTTTTGTATTTTACTTACTGTTCTGGCCTTTTACCAAAAACTGTAGTAAGGAATGCAGGTGAGAAAATGTAAAGGGTGATTTTTAACATTTGGCAAAAATGGAACGGAATTTCAAGGACAGAGAAAAGCCACTTCACAAGACTGAGGTAGTTTTCTCTGCTCGAAATCATGGGGAACTGTAAAGCAGGGAATTTTGAGAGCCTCTTAGAAAGACCTCAAGAATTCTATCCAGTAGAGACTAATGAAAATAATTACAAATGTTAGGCAAATTGATGGTTGCTATTAACATCCTTTATAACTTGCTAATAAGTTTTTAGAATATTTGACCTTATTTTTGTGTCTTATACTTCAATCATATATTTACTACTATCTTTATTCTTATATTTTCTTCTGATAATTAATATCTTGATACTTATGAAGCTACTGCACAAAATAAGGTTGATATGGCAAAAGAAAAAGCAAGTTTCTGTACTCTTCATGAGTTCTTTTATCTTTCATAATAATTAGTTAGTTGCTGCAATAGTCAAGTAAAGGATGCCAACTATGAAAGGATTAATTTGTAAATGATTACCTACAGAAATCTGGTACAAACCTGACAATTCTCAGAAACTTTAGAACAAGTATATTCTCATATTCAAGTTTACAACAGTAGTCAGGTTCCTTTTTATTTTAGCCTCAGTTATCCAGATATTAATCAGACTGCATCTTAAAAGCTCTGCATGCACCAGCTGATTTCCAATTTTTATGCCTTTTAAGAACTCTGAAGGCTCATTTTTCTCCTTCTGAAAAATATGACACTGATCTTGGAAGTTGAAGCTGTTTCACTGAAGCCTCCCCTGAGGGATTAATCATGATAAACTAGTTTAAATGCTAGGGCTCCCTGTCTGTCAACGGTCCCAGTATAATATCATCTATAGAAACTGAAAACTCTTCAACTTTTACAATTGATTAAGTAACATTTGTTACTGTCAAATGAGAAACACTTACTGAGTATCATCATCATCACAGCTAGGCTTCACGAGCGAATATTTGAGAAAGACTCTGCCCACGCTTACCGCAAATGCGCTGATGGCTGAAAAGGCCAATGCGAGATAGACACGTCCGGTTGCAAAAGGCACAGCGGAAAGTCTCCTTAGGTGGTAAGGACAAGACACGGTTCTTTCTACATTGTCTTTTCTCCTCAAGAATGATTCTGCGCGTGTTCTCAAAAGAAGCAGCAGCACTATAAATAGTGTGTCTCCATGTCTCCCGATTGGAGGCCAGAGTGGACCAATGATGGCCAAGGCTGAGATGTTGTTTCAGGGAGTCCTTGGGGCTCCTCTCTTGCGGCAGCCAGTGGCAAGTTCACCATAGAGCACAATCTTAGGGAGGCGGTAGTCCTTCACCCCGGAGACGTGCCCTGCCCAACGCAGCTGCGTTCGCAGCAACATGGCCTCAATACTCGTAACTGCTGCCTGTTCAAGAACAGACACATTAGTCACATAATCAGTCCAGAGAATATTTAGGGTTTTATATGGGTCTGAATCATGGGTCATTTACCGCCACCACCTGCGACTTAGAACATTTCCATCAGCGCTGCCTCCGTACTGAGTATAACATGTGAGTATTTAATTCTTACAAAACATTTGCTGTTTGTCAAGTGGGGGATCCCCTTCTGTTCAGACTGGTCCTCAGCTTTCACAAATTATTTGGCAGTACTTGGTGAGGGATTTCCATTCTTCCACTAGTTCCTACTCCACTGCTGTTCTGTGAACGGCTTACACAAAGTTCACCACGGAATTTTCTATCTTGTTTGG
>VZRE01002360.1:481745-627202 GCA_013396775.1 Cephalopterus ornatus
GCTCGGTCGGTCGGTCGGTCGGTCGGTCGGTCGGTCCGCCCGCCCGCCCGTCCGTCCGTCGGTCCGTCGTCGTCTCTAGTTTTAATCACTCTGAGGTGCCTCGGTTTCATCCGCGTTACTTTGAAAGGCTTCTGGGAATAAAGAAGCGTCGCTGACGCCTCTCGCAGAGCGGCGGGTTTTCGCCGGGCTCAGACGCCACCGAAGTGCGGCGTGAGCGGCGCCGGCTCTGCGACATCGATAGAAGACGCGGGGAGAAGCTCTCTGAAATACAGCTGTCAAACGCAGCTATAAAGGTATAAACCCCGCTGTTGCAGCTTAGAGGTTGATTAAAGAGAGGCTTCAAAATCTGCGTGCAAGTGTGTCGAAATAGGACCTAATACTTAAAGTTGGTGCTTTATTTAATGCACTGATATTTAAAGTTTAGATCAGGAAGCCTGCACGATTGTAGAATGCTGTATTCTAATCGCTGCTAAGCTTAAAAATTCAATTAATTCAAAAGTGAAGCTCATTTAACGTTTTTGAAGGTCTAATTGTAGCTGTCTTTGAGTTTCAGGCACAGCGCTACCCATTTTGTTGGAAGCAAGAATCTGGTCAATATGAGCTGGGCTGTGGAGGAATGGAAAGAAGGCCTCTCCCCCCGAGTCCTTCAGAAGATCCACGAGCTGGAAAGTCAAGTCGATAAGCTTAAAAAGGAGCGTCAGCAAAGACAATACCAGTTAGAGACTTTGGAGGCAGCTTTGCAAAAACAGAAACAAAAGGTAACATAAAATGCTGTTCTCTGTGCCAAATGCAGTTATAAAGATTTATTATCTGGTTGTTGTTGGGGGATGGGTTAGTGTTTTGTTTCTTCCCACTGACTGACAGAAAAGGTAGCATAGAAGTATTAAGTGTTTATCTTCATTTTACCTTATACTCATCATATTCTCCCCTTTGCTTAGTTCTCATTGATTGTTAATAGAATTCCTTCTTCCTATCTGGCATGATTGTCCATCTCCACGTGTTCACGTGTACTTTGAGGTCTTCCTATGGCTCTTTATGACTGCGAAAATAAATTCTTTATTGTTATGCCTATTAAAAACCTTGATAATGAGGGGGCCTGCTTTAGATAACAAAGCTGCACAGTTGGCAGCATCTTCCTGTTTCACCTTGACCACAGATACCTATAATCTTTTACTTTGTTTATGTAATTCCCTGGTTTTTTCCCTGTAGAGACTGGAGTTTTGGGATTTGGTGTTACCTTTCATTTTTAGGGCTATAATTTTACATCTCATCTGACTCTACCCAGTCAGCCCTCTAACCAGGAAACCAGAGACCCTCTTGGTCAGGGTCCTGCCATGCTTCAGACAGCCATGATCCATTTGGTTCAATTTTGTTTTGTAATATTTGACTTCAGCTCAGAGGCAATTTGCAAAGGTTGCCTTTTATTTACTTTAGGTTGCTACAACTTTCTAGCGAATCTCTTAAACATTGTAGTTTTCTTTTGAGTTTCTTCCCCATGACTTTCCAGATAATTACTTCAACCATTCCAAGAAACTGCTGTTCTCCAAACAAAAAGATGCATTAAAACTCTCAAAAGCAGCAGCCAATACTATTTTTCAGTCAAAAGAATAACATTGTGCCAAAGATGAAACCTGCCCCTCAGGTGCTTCTCCAAGAGAGGAGAAGGACATCTTGACTGCCAGGCTTCATCTTCAAAGCTAAGACTCTTGACTTACTATACAGGACTGTACAATGATTATTAGTTTTTATGGACTGATGGATTTTTTGATGAGTTTGTGTCTAGTCAATAAATAAAAATTTTTAAAGTCACTCAGTTGAATTTCAGGAAATGTGGTTTGTTTTTTTTTTTTTTCATACCTGAAAATAATTAAACAATGTGCATATCTGAAGGTTTTCAGAATTTTGAAATGTTAGGAAGAAAATAACACTATGTAAACTTTGTGTTATTAAAATAATTGTAATTACACAGAAGTACAGAGAGGGCTTTATAATCTTAAAGATGTCTTTATATTCCAACTAGGTTGACAATGAAAAAAATGAATCTGCGATACTAAAAAGAGAAAACCAGAGCTTGATGGAATTGTGTGATAGTCTTGAGAAAGCAAAGCAGAAAATTTCACATGATCTTCAAGTAAAAGAATCTCAGGTCAACATTCAGTCAGGTCAGCTGAATTCCAGCAAGAAAGACATTGAAAGGCTAGAACAAGAACTGAAAAGGTGAGGACTTGCTGTGTCTCTAACCTATGTACAGTGGTTATTTTGACATGTTTTGATTGCTTAATATGTCTTTCATGGTCTTTCAGTTTCCCTTCATATCATACTTCATTCAGATTTTGTGACCGAAATCTCAAAATGTTTTTTATACATGCACATGCATATACAGACTTCTACATAAGCCTTTGGACCACTTGAAGCAGTTAATACCTGTAGTTCCTGTTTAAGTCCAGGGAATTCTGCAGTGTCATGTGAAAATAGAGACATTCATTTTGTGATTTTTTTTTTTTTTTTTAAACAAACAAAAAAGCTAGCACAACTGAGACACTTGGTAAAAGTAACCTGCAAAGAACTTGGAGTTGTAAGGAAAGTACATGGACAATTCACTCCTTAACGTGAAGTCTTACCAATAAAGTATGAGCACTGAAAGAAGGAGGCATGAAGATCTACTGGAGTCCAACAGGAAGCTGCCAAAAGTCGTGGGGCTGTGACTGAGTCACAGAATCCAGTTGCTTTAGTAAAGTGATGTCTAATTCATAACACCTCAACTTATAAACACTGCTATTGCTGAGGTAGTGTCTTGTGTACTGCCTGTAGAGGTGGAATGCAATTCATACAACAAAAGACTCTTCTGTAATGCAGACACATCTACCCTCCCTCAGCTAAGGGTGCTACACACATGGAGCACTTGCCCACAGTCAAGGGCGTGCTTTCATCTGTTAAACTTGCACTCATACTAGAGGCATCTTCCATTCTTGAATAAAAGGATTTCTGAAACTGTGTGTCATAAGGCTGTGTCCTGCCTATGCAATAAACCATTGTCCTAGAATGGTAATGCAGAATTATTGCCATGGAGAGGGGTGAGTATGGGATACCAGGTTTCTGGATGGTTTGAGGTATTTTTATTTGTTTGGTGGGTTTCAGTTTTTCTGGTTTGTTTGCATTTTTTTCAGGGCCTGAAGTATATCTGCTTCCTTTAACTTTTGCTTGGCATGCCTCATACATGTCCTAATAGAAGCAAATAAAGAGGAAGCTGTGTTGGTCTTTCTGTTTGGGTTTCTTTTTTCCCTTTTCTTGGTTTTCCTAAAAAGGGGCATAGTTGAAGCATTTGACTGCTGTGAGAAATAATACAACAAAATAATTTGTGGCACGTGGAAACACCAACTTTGTGCAAGGAATTGCGGAGATCCACCAAAGAAGGATCTAGTGAGGTGCAACAAGGTTGATAGAACCACACTAATGTTTTCTGTATCTGCTATCAAATGTTGGGCCAAAGAGATTGTGAGTTAAAGATATGTGCTCCATTTATCTATTCCCAAAATTAAGTCCAGTTTGCTGAGTTCTCTCCTTTCTGTTATATTATTTTACATAGCCGTCCACTACAAAAGATCAGCAGTTACTGCATAATGCTTGTTATTGGCAATTGTTTCTGGGTTTGTATTTAGCTGCATTTTGGTTTATGCTGGTACCTGATAATTTGCCACTTCATACCAACTGACAATCCACTGGGAGAGGAGTTCTAGGTGTTGTGCTGTAAAAGAGGGGAAAATGGAAAGGCAAGTTGTGAAGTCACTAATGCAATGGGCTAGATACAGCCTGGAACTATTTATTGTCTTCCCAACTTGTGCTGGAGAAGGAGGACAAAAGTCACTATGTAGCCTCCAAACTAGTTATATGGTTTCACTGGGTGGGCTTGTGAGCTTCATGCTCACAAAAGTCCCTTGAGTGCATGGTCTGCTGTGCCGTTTTGGGTGGAGATGTAAATGGAACACATGAAAACTATGCTGTCGAGTGGAGAACATTGCCTTCCGTTTTCATGAGGTATGCGTAGTTTTCTCAAAGCGTGCAGCATCGGAACATAGCATACAGGTTGTGAGTTTCCTACCATAAAGATACTAGCTGAAGAGTAAGAGTTTTATATTTTCAGTATTTACAGTGCTTTGGCTGTGTTTAGCTGGACCACAGCTTCATGCAGTGAGACCTTAAGCAGTTCCAACTGATTTTCATCTACATGGGGTTTGGTTTTGTTTTTTAGCTTTGACGTCTATGTAATTGATCAGATATGCTGAAACTCTAAATAAAATATGTTCTTCATATTTCTGTGTTACACTACCTCAAATTTTTCAGTGGATGTATTTTGACTTGATCTTTAAACTAAGTTCCTAGAATCATATGATGTATTAGTGTATTTTAAGCTTTTAAAAAGAGACAATTGACCTTTTAGTTTCCATTATTAATTTATGCTTCTGCTTCTTTCCTAAACAGATACAAATGTGAGCTAGAGAGGAGTCAGCAAACATCGGTTGCAGGAGGCGTATCACTCAGTGGCACTCCACAGCAAAGTTTTACTGCTCCTTTAACACCAGTTCAAAGTAATAATGGTAAATGATTCCTTTCTTCATCTAGCACAAAGAGTTGACTGTCAGTTTTCTTGGAAGGTGGAGTATTTTGAACATTACACTTGTACTGACTTGCCTAGGCCCTATTATACAGGTTATTATGAGAGTGTCTAATTTGCAGCACCACAGGTTTCAATTTTAAAAATTATTATTGCAGATTGAACACATCACAGATATTACATCTTTTCAGCGCTACATTGATGGACATGGAATAGTAGTAGGAATATCTATCAACATACTGCAACAATCTTTTGAATGCCTCTTCCTAGTGTCAGCTCTTCCCTTCATGTAGTGGGAGAAAATGTCTTTCTTCGTGTACCACAAGTACTTTAATTAAAATGCAGTCAACAGTCATATGTCTTATTCCATTTGAAATTTATGTTTTATTTAGGCTGTTATTGCGCATGATAATCTGCACAATTTATACACTATCCATTTCAAAGCATCACTTCTATCTTCAAATAGATTTAAAATATTTGAATGAACTCAAAAGCAAAAGGAAGTTTCCTTAACTGGAGAACTGTTCTGTAGCCAGACACCCTTATGCTTTCCATGCTGAGAAACTTTGATGTGTTCAATATTGCACATGCTGTTTACCTCTTTCTGTGCTGTGAACAAATGTTCTGTGAGTTTGGCATCTCAATCTTACTCCACTTGGGAATCTGATGTACTCTCTTACACTCTTGTTCTTTTTCCTTTCTTTATACATACCTGAAAAGGAGTGCAGTTAGTGGCAATGTCGAATATTCCACTAGGCATGGCACTCCTGAAATGAGGATTAGATTAAAATTATTTAAATAACTGTATTTAAAATTGTATTCCTGGGGAGATTTTTTTCCTCTGAAAGCTAGAGTCTTAAATTCATTAAGATCATTGAATCCTTGAACATTTCAAGTTGGAAGAGACTCATAAGGGTAAAAAAAACCTGTCTGGATTGGTTAAAAAACTGGCTGGATGTCCAGGCCCAGAGAGTGGACGTGAATGGAGTTAAATCCATCTGGTCATTAGTGTTGTTTCCCAGTGTTCAGTTTTGGGGTGAGTTCTGTTTAATACCTTTATCAAGACCTGGATGAGAGGATCGAGTTCACCCTCAGCAAGTTTACAGATGACACTGAGTTGGACAGGAGTGCTGATCTGCTGGAGGGCAGGAAGGCCCTGCAGAGGGATCTGGATAGGCTGGATCAATGGGCTGAGGCCAGTTAGATATAATTCAACAAGGCCAAGTGCCGGGTCCTAAACTTGGGTCATAACTACCCCAGGCAGCATTACAGGCTGGGGAAGAGTGTCTGGAAAGCTGCCTGGCAGAAAAGGACCTGGGGGTGCTGGTTAACAGCTGAACATGAGCCAGCAGTGTGTCCAGGTGGCCAAGAAGCCTGCGGTCTTGTGTCATACTGTGTCAGCAACAGTGTGGCCAGCAGGACTAGGGAAGGGATTGTCCCCCTGTACTTGACACTGGTGAGGCCACATCTCGAATCCTGTGTTCAGTTTTGGGCCTCGCTCCAAGACATTGAGGTGTTGGAGTGTGTCCAGAGAAGGGCAATGGAGCTGGGGAAGGGTCTGGAGCACAAGTCTGATGAGGAACAGCTGAGGAACCTGGGGGTGTTTAGCCTGGCGAAAAGGAGGCTCTGGGAGTGACCTTATAGCTCTTTTTAGGATCAGTCCTAAATAAATTCTTTGTCCAATTCCGCTTATATTTGGAAAATCAAGGAAATCAATTTGAAATCTCAAGGAAAAGATCCAGCCTTATTTTCTTGTCATTTCTTAGCAATATTAATGCTTTTGAGCTGCTGATAGGAAAACTTTAGAAGAAATCTGTATGTAAGTTTATATATATAACATAACACCTCTATGCTATATATATCTTTTTTATTTTTAATGCATGTCTGTATTTTTTAGAAAGGGATTAAAAAAATAAAATTCTGACCTTGGATCCCTACTTTTATCAGTTGTGTTTTCATTCTAATAGTCACTTTCAGATATCCCACCAATGTAGTTTGGGGTCCTAAATTACTGAACATAACGTATGTGCAGTTATTTCTTCCTCATGATGTGACACTTCCGATAGCTGTTCATTTTTATCATTCCTGTGATAGCAATAGGCTAGAAAAGATTACCTATGTACTAAGGCAGATTATGAGAAGTATTCATCATGTCTTGGTAGGTGCTAAGTTTGAAGAGCTAGAAGAAAAATACAAGAAAAAAGTACAAGAAAATAAAGAGCTAGAATTACAGCTGAGAACCATCCAGCTTAAGGTAAGTACCTCTTAGGAATGGTATGTGTGATATCTAAGAAAGTAACTACTGAGTGAATTTGGAAAATGAAGTGGAAAACTAGTGAAATACATTCTACATGGCCTAAAGTATAACTAAAAAAATAAAAAGAAAAAGAGAGAGAATTAATCTGTGTGTACTGTCATTTGGAAGTAATCTTGGAAAATTCAGAAAAGCTAGCATCTTTGAATAGTAAAGAAGGACATTAAAAATGAGAACATATCCTTCAAAAACTGGAAGCCTCATGCAAGCAAGGACAAAACAGTCACTTAAGCCAAGTTAAATATGATAGCATAATAAAATAGCCTTGAAAACTTGTAAGAAATAATTCATACCTAGAAAACAGAAACCCATAAATCGTTCAAACACATAGGCAGGAGGAACTGTATTAGCTAATCTCTGTGAACAAGATGAATAAGTTGTGAAAGCTCTCAATGAAAAAGCCATTGAAGAAAATGGGAAATAATTTTATGTTTGGTATTTACTACGTAAAGATTTAAAAACTTTTCTATATGAGCCTTTCCGGCGTTAAATCTGCGGCACAGCTTCAAATTGAAAAGTCAGAAATAGTCTTAAATTAGATTGATAAAATGAATAATAATAAAAAAAAATCACCAGATACAGGGAATATTTACTCATTAATTGATAGGGCACTGTAGTGTGGGACTACTGAATCACGGTGATTTGCAACTTACCTCATTCTTCTCTTGACACTGAAAGGGGGCAAGGATGATGGCATTAAAAAAAACAACAAAACCCATTAACAGTGCTGATTCCTGGAAATGTAGTTTAGTCAGGCCAACGTTTTGTCCTGGACAAATTGTTAGAAACATGAACCAGTATGTTTATTGATGCTTGTGTGGGTGTGGTGTATGGAGAAAAGATCAACCGTTTAGTGGTAAAGGGAAATCATGCCTCATATATTTTCAGGCCTTTTGAGTTTTTTAAAGAATAAAATCAGGGAATGTATGAGTTAAATGTTATTCAGTATGATGTTAGATATCCACAAAACACTGATAAAAAGGGAAAAATTTTGATAAGGAGAGATCTTGCAAATTTAAAGATTGAGCTCAGTGGCAATAAATGGTCAGTTTTGAAAGCTGGGGAACAATCAACAGAGAAGCCTGAAAAGGCTTGGTAAAGAGAACTGTGCTAGTCAACATATTCATTAGTGTTATGAATAATATGGTTAAAGACCACACAATATTTTGCAACACTAAATAACTGCAATAATTAAGATGGCAAGTAAAATTTGTTTTTTTTTAAAAAAAGTGAAGTAATGCATCTGGAAAACATAATTTGAAAAATGAATACTTGATACATTCACATTCCAAATCTAATTACATGATTCCAGGAAGCATTTCAGTAGTTATTGTGGCCAGTTCTCTGAATACTTCAATATTGTGTTCAGCAGTGATGAGAAAGAATTTTTCAGGAAAAGCATTAAGAACTAATGAGAAAATATTCTTTGTCCATTTATAACCAAATGGCTTTCACATCTTGAATATTCCTTGCCAATTGTTCCTCTCATCTCCAAACACATGGTACAAATGGATGGTACAAAGAGGAGTCAGGATCAAGAGAGGAAACAGGGAATGGTCATTTTCCTACTTTTTGTAAGGCATAAAGTACCTGCTCTGCATGCTCAGAACAAATCCTATTTTATAACACTGTACTGTGTTACACAGCAGAACTCTTTGTCACAGAGTATTGTAAAAAGGCCAAAATACAAATAGGTCCAAAAAAGAAAGTACACATGAAGTGTTTCAGTAAAAAATGAGTATCAATTTCCCCTTAATTTCCTGGATTCAAACTTATGTCTCAGAAACTCCATAAATGTAAATGGCATATAAGGGAAATGATTCCTGCATGCATGGTTAGGTTTTTATGCTCTTTATCTGTTGACAAGTTACTTTACAGGATTGGACACAGCATTCTCGACAATATAATATAAATTTCTAGTCTTGGCACAGTTATTCCTAGATAACGCTATATTGTCTCATTGCACTGAGAAGTCACACTGGGTATTACGTGGTTTAGGGCTTTAGTTTAAGAAAAGAGTAATTCAAATGAGAGGCGTTTGAAAATCCAGTAAAAATTCAACAGGGTCTTTACTGTTTGAGGTTTTGTTGGTTTGGTGGGTTGTTTTTTTGGGGTTTTTTTCCACTTAAGAAGGAGAAAAAATCCTATTATTTTGGCTCTGTTTAATTTTTCTATGGGAAGAGGTTGCAAGCTGGTACCTGGCGTATTTTATGATCACAATTTTGGGCTACTCTGCATTTATAAGTTTAAATAAATAAATCTATTTTGAATTTACCTGTATTTGCCCAGAAGAAATAAATGTGGGTAAAGTATCAGATATGTTAGTTTAGACATCTGGGTTTTTGCATCTTACTTGTGTCAGCACTTGCCTGCAAAAACATTTTGAAAACTTTAGGATGTGAACAATGGGATATCTCTTGAAAAAGACAGAAATCTGTGTACTTCACTTATAAAGATACATAGGTAAAACTACTTTTGAGTAGTTTTACCTATGAGTGGTTTGTGTTTATAACTATCATCTATCCTTGGCTACTTGGGCTCAAGTTATTTAATTTATATAGCTTAAAAAATATTTACCTGAATCAGTAGTTTGCGCTGGTGGATGATGTGACAGTGCAACAATATGAAATGATGATGACCTATTAGCTACTTCATAATAAGTTAGTTATTTAGTTATATGTTAGATATAGAAACATGTGTAAAGTTGCATCCTTTTCTTTTTTGGACACAGAAAATAAATCAGCCTCATTCTCAAAGCTCTCTGAGTCACAGAGAGATTGCTCGGCATCAGGCTTCCTCCTCTGTGTTTTCATGGCAACAAGAAAAGACACCATCTAGAAATCAAGAAACACCTGCAAGGGGAAGTTCTGCAGCATCCTCTTTTCTATGGGAAAAAGAAACAAATTCTAGTATAACATCAGAGAAGAATGAGTTTGACAACAGCTTTTTTGAGAATTGTAATTCTTCGCTCATGATTCAGCTAAGAGCACAGAACCAAGGTATCTGATTTATTTCTTTAAGACCCAGTGGCAGTCTCCCGTATGGTTTCATGAAAGCTGGTGTGCGGATAGCAGCGAGGTATTGAAATGAGTGCTTTTGCAAGGAAAAGAGAAAGAGACTTGTCGCCTTTGGCTGCTGGTGTGTTTATTGCCAATGATCAGCCAGTACTCAGAGGTTATCTACAGGCTGTGGTATCTTCTACGTAAGGGGTGTGAGAATCAGAAGGGAGCAGTTTGTATTTTTGGGGTGAGTAGGGGACATAATTTAAAAAGGAAAAATGTCCTTCTCCATTAATCCCATTGCTTAAGGAGCAATTCTCTTAAAACAGAGTTAGAAAACTTTTCAGAATATCATTACATTTTGCTGTTAAGTTCTATCATATTGCTTCCTTAATTTTGTATGCTCTTGAGATTTATGGCTAAGCAATAATTGTATTAAAAATTCAGTGTTTGAACGTGCTTAATGCGTAACTGAGTTGATTCATAAGGGATGCTACTGGAAACACAAAATGAAGTATGATGCAAAAAGTACAATGGAAAAGCAAGATACGGTCTTTCATTGCACATATAGACATGAAGGAATTCTCATTCCTGATACCTGATAGTCGTAAGAGAGCAATTAGTTGTTTTCTTCTGGAATTGGTGAACATTTGGTTAGGCCTACTATTTGGACTCTTTGGACAGCTTTTACACTAACTGTTCCTGTATTCTCCAAACTTTTCATTCAAATACCTACACATAACACAATTCAGGTGACATTTTCAACTTGGAAGCTATATAAATTCAGAAACAGGAAGACAGGATTTTTTTTAACAAGAGAAAATTAATTACCAGATAATAATAATTCTGTATAATGCTCCATGCAGCTGACTCATGTTTTCTACTGTAAATTAGGTTATGG
Source organism: Cephalopterus ornatus (assembly GCA_013396775.1). Taxonomy (NCBI): domain Eukaryota; kingdom Metazoa; phylum Chordata; class Aves; order Passeriformes; family Cotingidae; genus Cephalopterus; species Cephalopterus ornatus. Next base: position 492,572 of record VZRE01002360.1, read on the forward strand.
TTTTTGGAAGATAAGATAAACTCTTGCTGATGTATATTGTGACAAGATTACTTGGTTTAGCTTTGAGACATGAAAAAGATTAAAATATGAAATAGTGCATTTACAGATGCCCAATATTTGAAAAGTCTCTTGGAAGCAAAGACTCACAGTTGCCCCAAACAAATGTTTGTAATGGATATCTTTCCTTTTAAAAACAAATAAAAAATACAATAGATATGTCAAATGGCATGTTTCTGCATGTTTAAAACCAGCAACAAAACCAAACAAAAACACACCAGCAGAGGAACAAATTGTCTTTACAGCATTTGTTTCTGAGCTTGCATGTTACTGTGTTCTCACTAAGCGGAAATTACTGATTTAGAGTCAACTGTCTTTAAATCTTGATAGTTTTAGTCATTGATGTAGTAGCAGAAGACAGTTTAAACTTTTGTTTTAATCTGCTGAACATTTTACAGGGTGTCTACCTGTGTCAGGAACTTGGGTACTTATCAAATATACTAAATATTTTAGAAGATGTAAGACACTTGGAAATTTGAGTACCTGGAGGATATACCTTCCAAAGCAGAAAGTATCTTTAATTTTTACTGTTTTAAAATTCAGAGCTAAATTCCACTATTAAAGACCTTGAGCAACAACTGCAAGCTCAAGAAAAAGTGAACAGATCCCATATGAATAAACATCAAGAGACTGAGCTGGAGCTAGACAGAATGAAGTTGGAATTGACAGAGAAGGATAAAGCTCTGAACAAAACCAGAGATAAACTGACTCAAACAAGAACACAGCTGGATCAAGCTACCACACAGGTAAAATGCTGCATCACACATCTGACTGTCCTTACAATTCATTGCCAGTATTCGTGTGTGTCAGTTTTCACCCATTTTAGTAAGAACCAAGGTTCTCAAGACTTAAATTTCTTGAAGGATCAGGTTTTGAGAAGCATATCCTAGTTTGATATGTATTACCTGTAAAAACATTAATACTCGTAAGCAGTCGCCCGTTTTCTGGAAGGTTCTTATGCGACCTGAAGACGTATTTTCCATACTCAGGTAAGACGGACTTGAATTCTGAAAATATTTTCTGATCAAGTTACATAGAGCAACAATGACATCTGGTGGCAAGTTCTGGCCTGAAAGAGACTGTCCTGCGACTTCAGTGAAAATCAGTATCTGTTGCTTATACTACAGGATGTTGTGGGGGCACAGTCTTTGTATGGTAAATTGCTTGTGTTAAATAAAGTCTAGTTAATGCAATGTAAAGTCTAGTTAAAATGCAATGTAAGATTGAGAATAGATGCAGTTTCTAAATGGAATTTCACAACCTGATTCTAAGGAGTTTGGATTAATAGTGAAAAACCAATAGGATAGTACAATTTGCTAAGTCAAAAACTTACAGAGCATATATAAATAAAAAGGTATCTGGGTTTTTGTCTGTGTATAAAAATCTGAAATGGTTCAGGTTTTTGCTCATAATCATGCAAAGAAGAGAAGAAGGCCAGTGCTTAAAATAATTTCGTTCGAACTGCAGAAGGTAACAAGTAAGGTGTTTTCCCTTTTTCTTGATTAAACAAGTTGCATTACCTACCTAAAGTCCTTTTTCATAACACTTGACAAATTTGAAATTACTAGACAGATGTCATAATTCCCTGAATCCCCATATTTCCATCTATCTTTTTAGTGTTTTTTTCCCCACTAGTTTGATTCATCTACAGGGTAAGAAAAAAGATGTTTCTGTGTGTATCTTCCCTGGGTATAATAATTGTTATCCTGCCAGCAAGTTTCTTCATGCTACCAAAGTATATTGGTAAGCTGCTGTTTCCCACAACTCTCGTATTAGTCCTTAAATAACAAACGTTTGCATGTTTGCATGTAAACCTTGATCACTCTGCCTTTTCAGAGAGACAGCAACATTTGGCTATTGTTAGCTCTGTGAGGAACTGTTTTAGGGGAAGTCTCGGCTGGGAGTAAGGTAAAAGCATACTCTTGACATAGTCCATAGACTTCATAAAGGCATTGTCATCATGGTGAGTTTGTGAGAAGACAGCTGACTCAATCTGACATCTCAATTTCTCTGAAAAAGTCTATTTTCATTTATTTAATTCCCCAGATGACTTGATTCAACTTCTTAAAGGATTAGGATATTATGTATTTAGTTTTGCCTTGTTCATTTTCTACAGGTTTAAGAGAGATGAAATGTTTTACTAAGGAATCAAAGGAGATTAAATCCAGCAAAAGGGAAGGGGCAAGGTTATGGAGCTAGGAACATGCTTGGGGAAGGACAAGGAAGAGTGGGACTGCCACCATTTGAATTGAGGTGCAGTCCCTCCTAAACGTGCAGTACAGCATCTTGCCCCAGAAGGTTCCTTTGGTCCTGCCATTTGAAGGTGGCTCCTTTCTGTTCTGTTTCTTCTTTCTTGCATTGGAATTGGGTCTCTGTCTGCATCCCCTGGACTTTTGATGTAGAACCACACTGAGATTTTATATTTTAGTTTCCTGCCTTGTAGCCTGAAATTAATACTGGCTTGTATCTTGTGCACTTCTCTGTCACTAGTGCTGTTCACAGACCTTGACTACAGCACCGCCTCTGTGTTATCAAGTATTTGCACTTCTTGTGAGGTCTGCAGCCTTTCTGCAGTCAAGTTTCCGTGTCATCTTACAGGAGCTCATGAACCCTGCAGACTGTGCCTAATAACCTGCAATTCCAATACTGCTACCTACTTCTTATTTTCTTATGACTGCTGTTTCACTAACTCAATGAACAGCTCTTGTGGCTGGAAAAGGAAAGAGTCTCAATCACCCGTTGCCACTTTTCTTACTCTCTGGGGAAAAAAAAGTCCACATTTTGCATTAACAGATTCAGTTTGGAATAAAAATGCATTTTTCTGTTCAGGCAGTTAAGTGGGCAATGCTTCACTCTGTTGGGTGACATAAAATTTCATAATTAAGTGAGTTAGATAACAAGCTGACATACTCTTAAAGTGGAGGTTGCGTAGAAGATAGGCTACTGATTGTTTTTTTAGTTAAGGTTTAAATTGTGAGAAACAAACACTCTTGTTGTTGTTGTACACTAAGATCGTTGCCCCTTTTTTCCTATCCAAATCAATGTGCTGAATCACTCTGAAATTCAGTGGAATATCGAGTTATTTTCCATCTAAACATGTAGTTGCTTAGCAGTTAGCAGTCATTCTTTATTTGGTAGCAAACTGAGGTAGTGAAAATAGTCTGTTTTTAGTGCCAGATACAGTATATTTTTGTAGACTGTCAAAGACACTGATTTTCTGGAGGTGTTTTTATTATCACGTCTGTATATATCTATATATATATATTCTCACTAACATAAGCGAGTATGAGCTTAATATTTTGGATTGCTGAGAATTAATATAGTACCAGCTAAAGTTATGCTGGTTATATTAATGCTAGAACAATTGCAGTAGCTGAAAGCAGTCTTTTTGATATGAGTGATTATACATTTAAGTGAAAAATAACTTACATCTTTAATGCTTTTGTTGGATAACTAAATTATTATAGGTCCAAATGATGGAGCAAAAGGTGAAAAGATTGTCAGAAGAACTGAACTGCCAAAGACAAAATTCTGAGAGTGTTCGTCAGTCTTTAGAACAGAAAATAAAGGCAAAGGAAAAGGAATACCAACAGGTAAGGCAAGGAGAGCATTTTAATTTTGACTTCCCTAGGAGATCAAATCACTTGGCTTATCTTGTGTATCTGCTTTTCAGTTGAGAGATACTAAATTATACCTCTATATATACACACGCACACACTGATCTTTCTGTTTTCTGTTTATGGTAGTTTTACACTCATCCATACTTTCCCTAATAAATACTAGCTATTTGTTTACTGGATGTCTTACTGGTGTAGGAAGTGCTTGTGCCTCTTGTGCTGTTTTTGCTCTTGAGCAGAATGTAAGTGGTGTTGGCATCATTTCACAGTTATGATTGACAAAAATACACTGACCTGTGTGCAGGGGGTTTGTGCCTCTGGGACCCAGGGCCACATTGCAAAAAAATGTCAGCTGTAGTTCCTTCACTGTGAGCATTTTCTTTCCCTTTTTTTTGTTTTCCTCTTCAATTTTTTTTACTACTGACGGTATGGTATCGTGTCTTTTAGTGAAGCAGCTTGTCTGCATGACATAGCTATACTCTAATTAAAGAGAAGGACTAGAGCTTTGTTGCCTCTTCCCCGTCACAAGGATCTTAGAATTTGTCAGTAGAGAATACTGCAATTTTTGCATAGCTGTTATTGCTGATAAATATGCTTGGATTTTTTTCTTCACTGCTTTTTATTATTTTTATTACCCTCATGCCTCTTATTGCTTTATATCCTAATAAACCTCTAAAATCTCTGCAGCATCAAAACTATAAGGTCCAAAGGCATAGGAACAGACCTTATGAGAAATTGCAAGTACAGCTGTTTATCCTAATGGATCCCTACTTGCCATGTTTTAAGATCCACATGTACTATATTGTCTTTCTGTAGATTTCAGGAATTCTGTTTTGGGAATGCTGATTTTTGTGCAGCTCTTGTGGCAGCCCTTGTAAGATTATCTTGTTTCTAAGATTATCTTGTTGCTCAGTCCTATGCTAGATAATGTGACTATTTTCTTTTCATGAGACAAAAAAAATACCAACCTGCCAGTATGATACGTAATAGTGAGATGAACTTGTCCACTTGTACTGTAATGTAATTCTTATAAGAAACATATCTTTACTATGAAAAATTTTAGCACTATTACTTTCACTGGTTTTAAATTATTTTTTTCTCTTTCTGTGATAAGAATGTTGCATATTGAAGTCCTTAAGCAGATGACATAAGTCGGGTTAAGGCCATTCTTGCCTGTGTGACATTTACAGCTGGTTTTAAACTGTTGTTTGCTGTGTAAGACAAGTGTCTCTGAGCAGGCAGTACCTGCTAATAAAAATCAGTCCTTATTGCTCCAGTAACCAAAATAGAGACTTGTCGTGGTCATGTGTTTATTTCTTTGCTACTGTACCCCTGTTTTCTAGGAACTTTCTTGTCAGCAACGTTCCTTACAAACACTGGATCAGCAGTGCAACCAGCTAAGAAGCAAACTGAATCAGGAGCTACAGCAAGCCAAAAATGACTTCAACATTCTGCAGGCAGAATTTGACAAAGTAGGATTTTTTTTTTAAATATTAAAATTTGCTACTAGAACTGGTATTTAGTTGCCTCAACAGTACTGCCTTCATTTAATTATACCTAAAGGAAAAAGTAATTAATGTGGGGTCTTGTATTAGTGTTTTTACAGTTTGTATTAACGGTTTTGTATTTACCCTTTCTCACTGAAATATTGCATATTTAAATGTGAATTACAGGCTTTTAAAAGTTTGGGCCTAGTCCACTTTTTACAGGGAAGGAGATGTGAATGCAGACAGTGCAGGTAAAATAAATCAGTTTGAGAGAGGAGCAGCTAAGGCTGATCACAAGATACACGTTATGTAAAAAATGTGCAGAGGAGCAGCTTGATGGTAGAGCTGCTGATCAACAGATCTGTTGCCTTTGGAAAAACAGCACCTTTTCATATACTCCAGCCCGTGCACTCCTGGTACTTCTATTTTAGCTGTGCCACTCCTCATGTGATCCTGCAGAGAGCTGATAGAAGGCAAAAAAGAGCAAAGAAAATAGTATATGTAAATTAGCATGTGTATACATATAGATAGCCCAAGTGTTTGCGATTAGTTTAACTCCTTGAACTAGTTCTCCACAAAATCATATGAGTGTCAGGAGGAATATCAGTAAGAAGGAGGTCATCCACAGCTTTGGCAGCAACTAGCTATTAGAACATATTAGTTGTCAAAAACACACAATTTGCAGAAAGTTAGAAAGCAGTACAAGCCACCAGAGTGGGTGATCAGAAGACAGGAGTGTTTTAAAATCCTCAAAAAACTGGAGAGCACCTCTCAAGCAGCATAGCTAAATGAATTTCTAAAAAGGGCCACAAGTTCTTGAAAGTTATGTTGAGAAGCCCCACTAACAGGCAGTCTGAACTGAAACAGCATTTCCAAAACTGCCAACAGCTTTCTTGCAGGCTTGTTTTATTTTAGAAATATAGCCATGGGAATATATTCAGTCAAATGATTTCAGTGGAGGCTTCTTTATATACACATTCTTTTGTATATGCTTACCAAAGAAATTGATTTCATGGAGAGGAAAATAGGTGCCTTTTAGTTGTTTCCCCAAGTAGGGTAGTTTACTACCTAATAACCTCAGAATAGACTTTTTTTTTTTTGCTTTTTTGACCTGATAATGGCATTTCCCACCTTGTTAATCTGCAGCATTATAGGACTATTTTGAAAGAGCTAAAACCTGTTCATTTCTATAAAATCTGTGTCAATGGAGCAGTAAATGCAGTTATGAACCTAACTTTCTGATTCACATAGCTTAGCACAAAGCCCATTCTCATTTGTATCCTACACATATAATTGTGGTGATGTAGCTTCCAGTTGGATGTATTAATCTGACTTCAGTCAGTCTAGAAATGCAGGCATCTTAGAGACATACCATCTTTTTGGTCAGAGGTGAATGAGTGAGTGGAAAGGCAATATGTTTTCTAAACAACAGTAGAACAATCTTCATTTCATGTTGGGATAAAATAATGTAGTTTCATTTTGTAATAGAATGTTGGAGTTCAAGAATGGGAGTTGAAAGAAAAAAGTTATATATGCCTGTGAATACAATGTCCGTTTTCAACATTCCTACAGGTGATGGCAGTGAAACAACACCTGGAACACAATGCCAGTGATCTCACCCAGAAGCTGTGCAGAGCAGAGCAGGCTCTATTAGCAGCCGGGGCTAAGGAAACTGATCTGACAAAAAGCTTTGAGGTAACCAATGCAGAGGAGTATTTGACAGAACTAATACATTAAATTGACAATTAGTAAACACTTAATACTCTTGAGCATTTACTCTCATAGCATATTTTTCCATAAGCAATCTTTAAACACTTCTATGGGTTATCTTAATAATGTATCTTAGTTGTAGCAAAAAATAAGGCTTTCACTAATGTTGTGGAAATCAGTGCAGTTTTTGGCATTGGCTTCACGCTTAGGATTCATTGCTGTAATGCTGCTGATATGATTCTAATTCGGATTGGACTCATCTTTTACTAAATATAGGTTGTGTTTCAAGAGATTCTTGCTTTTGGTTCTTAAAAAAATGTCAATGCTTGTTTGATTTTAAAGGTAAATTCTAGAACCATTGACTACTGCTTTGATTCATATTGTCAAATTCAGTGATTTTGTACAAAGATTCACTATTATCCTCTTTAAAAAAAAAATAAAATGCATCTTTCTCAGAAGAGAGACAGTCTAAAAAATATATAGTGCTGGAAAAAATTTTCTCCCGAATGAAGATAAATTCAGAGAAGTTTCTGGATGCTGCCATACTATCTCATATTCACACATGTAGATACCTTTTAACTTTAAAGTCTCCTTTGTCTTCTTAGTTACATTGTTTTGTTTTGGTGGCAATTAGAGCAGCTAGACTTGAAATTGTTACAGTTTTGCCATTAGAGACCTCTTAATGCAAATTTTATCCTTTATTTGGAGAGTCAGTAGTAAAGAGCAAAGAGAGCTCAAGGTCTGTGTAAACATGTCACAGTTTGTTTTGTTTAAGCACTCTCATTTTGCTTATTGGCTGTTGTCATCAGCAGATACAATATAACCTGGCACAGTTTCTGCCAAAAATTTACCCGTCAAAATTCTCTGCAAAAACATAAAGTAAAACACCGGGGTTTGTTTAGATCATCACAAACATTAGTACAGGGTTAGTGTATTGTGAAATTTTAGGTACGTTCTTGCTGGCGGTTTGCAACGTCTGGGAGCAATCTCAGCTATTGCAATGTGACTACTGTTACAACAGCACTTCACATGGCTTTGGCCCAGCTGACTAGCACTCTTTTGTACAATTCCTAAGCACAGTTTGGGAGTTCACATGAGCCTGGGAATCTTCCCAGCAAGTGGTTTGATTAGAGCCACCTGTTTTGGAAGATAGAGGACTTTATGGTACAGATATGTTCCATGCCACTTGGCCTCGATGCCAGATAGAGGTGCTTAAAACCTATTTAGTAAATAAATCTAACCAATACCTTCAGGGGTAAGGCTAATCAAGACAATCTTTGTTCTTCCAATGCAGAGGAGGAAAGCCTTTGGCAAGCTTCTGTACATTCTTAGTATAATCTCTCATATTTCTGGACAAATAAAAAAAAAGAAGGTAGTTTATATCAGATATGTTACAGAATATGAACAGACATCAGTTCTATGCCCTTTCTATATTTGATAGTAGTTCTTTGAGATCCTGTTGTCAGAGAGCATCTAATTTGTGGAAAGATCTTCTTTGCTACAAATTCTTAGGAGTGCTTCATTTTATCTACCAGTCTTGTATCCATCTTACTAGGCTGTAACTATAGTTACAGTTTTTTCATTGTATTTGTTTATCTTGGTCAGACAACTGAACAGCTGGTGACAGTGATGTATTAGAATATGACCAATACATTTGTAAAGCTTAATCAGGGGAGATTGTAATATTTAAGAAATCAGTTACACTACAGTTCTCTATTTTAAAACTTGCACATGAAAAAGCCCAGTATGTGTCTTCTTCACTCACATAAATAAGTATACTGCAAAAAATTACATTGAATTGCTTCAAAGTCTTGGAGGTTTTGTTGAGAGTAGACTTTGTTTATAGCTGAAGAAAACAAGAGCGAGATTGGAATTTTTTCCCCTTTATTAAGGGAGAAATCGTTGCAGTCTTACACTAATTTTCTAACTCTCCAGTGGAGAATACCATTGTTTTCTGATGGTTGATCCACTGCTGTGTTTAGTCCTTACTGTATAACAAGACTGGTCTTCCAAAAAAGTTGCAAAGCAGATACATATGAGAGACATACAGGATACACTTTTGAGAGCATACAGGATATGCTTATTCTAAGGACTACTGAGCTTTGCAATGGTGACATCCCTTCCGGCTTCTTAGTTTATGGTTTACATTTTGATGGTGCAAGCAAGTCCATAACTGTTCCTGGAAAAATTGGTCAGTCAGTCCATGAACTGCTCATAAGCCCGCTCCATGGAGAGTTTCTGCAGAGTAATAAGTACTACCTGTGCATAGGTTCTGGAGTTTGCTTTGGTTTTTGCCCTTTCAAGGGACAATTGCAGAATGGCTTAGCTTGAGTAATGCAATGTACAAGTAAAATTGATAACTGAATTGAAAGCAAATCAATTCTTCTCGAAATAGCTTTGGAAAGTGTAAATAGCTCGTTGCTCTCAGATACTTAGTCCACCAAATTATGTTGAGTGCTGTTTATTGGTGAAACCCCATCTGGAATGCTATATCCAGCTCTGAGGTCCCCTGCCCAGGAAGGACGTTGACTTGTTGGAGTGAATCCAGAGGAGGGCCATCAAGTTGATTAGAGGGATGCTGAACCTCTCATATAAGGAAAGACTGGGAGAACTAGGACTGTTCTGCCTGGGGAAGAGAAAGCTTTGGGGTGACCTAATTGCAGCCTTCTAGTACCTGAAGGGAGCCTACAACAAGATGAAGAGGGTCTATTTGCAAGGGCATATAGTGACAGGACAAGGGGGAATGGTTTCAAACAGAAAGGGGGTAGGATTAGATTTGATATTAGGAAAAAATTCTTTACGAAGTCTAGTGAGACATGTCCCTGCCCATGGCAGGGGGTTTGGAATTAGATGATCTTTCTGGTCCCTTCCAAACCAAGCCATTCTATGATTACTAGGAATGTTTTTACCAAATCAAAATAATTGGACCTTTCAGCCATTTTAATTCCTTCAACTTTTTTTTTTTTCTTTGATAGATCACCCTAGATTTTCTAATGAACGGGCTTGTTCAGTTCATGTGCTCGTATTGCATCTGTGTATGGTGCTTTGAACACAAGGAATTTGGATGCTTGTAGTTCTTTGAAAAATTAAGATTGGTATAAAACTTTTTTTATTGAAATTTATGTGTAACTGGGTTTTCTGTTTAAACTGTGAGTAGGGAAGGCTGTGAGTAGAAGGGAAGGTAACTGTTAGTGACAGTGACAATTTTAATCATGTTCTGAGGGTGATCTATTTATGTTGTTGCAAAACCAAGCCTGCCAAGCTTTTAAATTTTTTCATCCAGGCCTTTACATTTCTTGAGCTTGGCTCTTCTGAATTGGTGCCTGTCTGCTAGTAGTAAATGGATGAATAATTGACGGTCTGTTTCCAATTGGGCCATGCCAGTTCCATGCCATCTGTTGTCCAGAGCACAGGAACTTAGAGAAAAAGGATGAGTTTCTTTAAAAGAACTTTTATTTGGCTTCCCAGATGAAATTTAGTTACATAATTTTTTGTTCTTGTTTGTTATTTTGTTATTGTTTGTTTGGGTTTTTTTTTTAAATCAAGTTATTTGAAAGAAAATGCTGTTAAATGGCAAAGCAACCATCTGAAAGTTTAAGCACTTCTAAATAAAATACTTCATGTTAATTTTGAAACTGTTGCAGGAATTTGTTTACTTAGCTGCTTCAGGACTGTAGCCTAACTTCACCAGCTCAGATTTTGTAGGATCTATCCTGGCCTATCTTTATCTCTTTGGGACATGTCATGTTGTCCATGCCAACAAGGGGCATGCTGACTATGTCAACGGACAGCATGTTTTAGATGCAGTCAATTAGTTAAGATTAAGTTCAGCTTATGTTCCCAAGCAATGCTTAAGAACCCTGGCATAGCTGTCCAAAGACTTACTAGGATCTAATGGAATATCTTTACTTAAGTGAATTGAATTCTTTGATCTCCTTGGCAATTCACATGAAATATGGTCTTACTTGGTTTTGTTTTAGGAAGTGAAGCAGGAGAAAAATCTTCTTAACTGTCAACTTGAAAAGAAATTGCAAGAGATCCACCAGCTTGAAGAAGAACTAAATACAATCAAGCAGTCTCTAAAGCAAAGCCAGAATTTTGCAGAAGAGATGAAAAGTGAGTTACAATTTTAAATTTTGGAACTCTTTTTGTATGTTTCCTGCAATAGCGTAAGTTACATTGTGAATTAAGTAAGAAGTTTCTGCTGTGGGATATGATCAGTGTTTTTTAAAGAACATTGAGTTTGTTGTAAATGGAAAGGAATTTATTGTCTATGAACATGTACAGTTCCTGAAGATACAAAATTCTGAAAATAATCAAAGTGTACTGAACTTATCAGCAGCTTCAATTTCAAAAGATCTATTTAAAATAGAAAACTTCTGTTTTGTAATTCCTTTATGTGTTTCACAGAGTTGAAAAAAATTAGGGAAATGCTACATAACCGTTGATATTTCAGTTTTTCTTGCAGTGTTTATTTTTAATTGAGAACACAGTTCTTCAGGAATTGTTGAAATACACCTTGTAGTTCCAGGGAACTATTTATAAAAGAGGATAGATTCCCTACTTCTTTCTGTGCATCCCACTTGTTTCTGTGCATCAGTCAAACTTCACATACGATTTCAAAATTAAGATTTTGTGTTTGATTCTGTTCCCCTTAATGAATGACTCAACTTTTCTTTCTGGTTAGAATTAGACATTATTTGGCAGAAAAGGAATATAAATGGAATATAAGGCAGACCCACAAGAATGTCACACACTGGAGTGAGATCTGCCCTGTTTAAAAAAAACAAAACAAAACAAAAAAAACCCACAAAACCAAAAACCACCTACAAGAAGAGCACTACTTTTTATAAAAGTTTGATGAAAGTGAGGTACAGAAACAACAACTCATTACACCTCAGAAGTAAGGACTGACTGGCTTGGAGTGCAGACTTGTATCAAACTATGTAGTGGGAAGCTGACAATGTCTGAGTACATAGTGTCTGATAGCCTAAGGTGATGTAAACATCCTTTATCCAGTGATACAACTTGAGAGTAATGCTTTGCAGTAGAATGAAAATTGAAAACAGTTAAAGTCATACTTAATCTAGAAAATTATCTGCAAAATTGCCAGTATTGACTGGCAAAGATTTGATGATATTTTCACTTACAGATAAGAATACTTTTCAGGAAGCAGAGCTGAAGTTACTGGAAGAGAAATTTAAAAAGCAAGAGAACTCCCTTTCACTAGAGAAGCTGAAAATAGCTTTAGCTGACATGGAAAAGAAACGAGATTCTATGCAGGACCTACTCAAGGAAAAAGATAATCATATTAAAGAACAAGACAGTAAAATACATAAAATGGAGGAAGAATCAGAAGCTTTGCAGAGGGTCATTGGATTCAAGCAGAGAGAATGTGACGAATTGCAAAAAGAGGCTGCTGCTTTTTCTCAATGGAAAAATGAAACTGATCATCTTATAAATAAACTCAAGTCTGAAAAGGAAGGTATGCAGGCTCATATTAATGACTTGGAGAGTTCCCTTCAAAGTCAGCAAATCAAAAATCAGGAGCATAGTGAGACATTCAGAATGATGCAAACTGAAAGTGACAGGAAAACCACAGAGATTAAAGAACTTAAAGATATGCTGGAATGTAAAAGTGCAGAATTAGAAGAACAAAAAAAGGCTTTCGATGAACTTGAGAAGAAAGCAGAATATTCTGATAAAAAATACTGTAAAGAGATAGAAAATATGTCTTGTAAAATATTCCAGCTTACCAACCAAGTTGCTGAAGTAGAAGAAAAGTTACAGTTAGCAGCAAGTGAAGGACTGCAAAGGGAGCAATGTTATCATCACCTGCTTGCTGAATATGAAAAAATTTGTCGTCTTGTAAAAGCAAAAGATACTTCAGAAATGACAGAAGATGGGCAAGTTAATATACAAAGTGGTCAGGATAAGACTGTTTCAGGCAATACGCAACTTGCAGCAAATAACTGCAACCCTGAGGATCACAGATGTGCGGGAGCTCTTCTAGAAGCAGGAAAAGCTAAGGATCTGGCCAATTTACGAGCGCAGATCTCTTCTCTTGAGATTTCCTTAGTGGCTCAACAGCAGCTGAATTCAAATCAGCAGCAGCAGTATGAAGACTTAGTGCAAGTAAAGGGTGAAACGGAACAAAGATTACTTGCAGTAGAAGAGATGCACAGAAGCTTTGTGACGGAAACTGAACAGCACATCAGTAACTTGCAGGCGGATATTTCAGCACGTCAGAAATTAGTTGAAAAAACTTTAGCCACTCTTGAGGAAAAGGACATGCAACTGCAAACTCTGAATGAAAGATTCGAAAACAGACAAGCTGAGCTACAGGATTTAAAGATCAATAATAAACTGCTTGAGGATTCAGTAAGACAGCTGGAGCTCATGTCTGGAAAATGGGATTCAGAGAAGAAGGACATGTCTTCAATGATTTGCTCATATAGCAAAAAAATTGATGAACTTACTGAAGAAAATGCAACCCTTAGGGATTTAAACAGTGCTTTAAAGCAAGAACAAATAGCTTTGCTGGAGGCAAATAAAAATATTTATAATAGTTTAAAGGAAAGAGAAGAAATAATTTCTGAAATGTCTGCAAAACATGAGGAGGAAAGGCAACGTATTGAATCAAGAACTGAAGAAATCAAAAGAGAGCTTGAAGTTTTGCAGGCAAAGTATAAATCTGTGGAAGAAGAAAATGGAAATGTTATGAGCATTCTGAGAGAGGAGACAATTGAATTTGAGCAAAAGAAAGCAAAACTAGAACAAGAGAAACAGGTACTTAGTGAGAATAAAGATATCTTACATAAACTAATAGCCTCAGAAGAAATAAAAAAGGATTTGGTTCAAGAACTTCAGCAACTGCAGTCAGAATTTTCCAATGTCCAACATGTTCCTTCTATGGAGCTTGACTGCTTAAGTCAGGAAGTGTTAAATGGCAGGGCAACACAACATACAATGCAAGAGAAATGTGGCCTTGTATTTCAAGGCAAGGAGCAATTGGGGAAGGAACTACAAACAAAACATGAACCTCTAATATGTGAGGTTAGTTGTGAACAGAGACTCTGTTTGGAAAGGTTGAGAAAGACCATGGAAGAAAAGGACATTGAGCTGAATAAATACCAAGTTAAACTTGAGCTTCTTCAAATGGATTTTGAGGACAGTGAACTCTCCCTAGAGAACTACAGGTTAGAAGTGATGCAACTGGAAACTGCTTTAAAAGGCGTGGAAGTAGAACTTGCTAAAAGCATGAGAGAGAAAGAGAGACTGCAGCAAGAACTACTGTCTGTTAAAGAACTGAAAACTTCAGATTTTTCACTTACTGTATTAGAGGAAGATGACAACTCACTGGGGCATAATTATAATAACATTTCCCAGAATTCTGGGAAAAAAGGAATGGATGAAAGTTATTCATCAGTCTTGCTGGCATCCTCTTTGCAGGAAACAATAAACCATCTGAGTGAGCTCGAGAAAATGTGTGAGAGGTTGCAGAGTGAGACCACTGCATTAGTCTCTGGATTTAGAGACACAAAAAACAATGGCATCACAGGTATTAATAAAGTACAAGAGGAGAGAGAGAACATTATGAATACGGATAGCAATTTAAAAGCAGAGAAAGCTATTCTTCCTGATGAACTTATGGATCAAAGTGATCACAGTGATCTGAGAATGTATTCTGATAATAAGGAAATATCCTTCAGACTTAAAGAATGCAGTACTCCTGACTACAAAGATTTAAAGTTGTCCAGCAAAGAAGTTAAGATACAGTTTGCTGACATAAGAGAGAGGCTCTCGACTTTCCAGAATGAACATGTAAAATTATATGAACAGTACTGCAGTATGAGCTCAAAGGTATGCAAGCTACAGTCTTGTATTGAAATACTGAAGGCAGAAAATTCTGCATTGTCGACAAGTCTGAGCAATGCTCATATAGATTCTCTGAGAGTGTCACTGTCCTCTAGCCAAGATGACACGCTGTCTAACTTAGGTGAAACTAAGTCCACATCATCTTCCTCAGATCTTTCTGTAAATCCCTATTTTATAGAAGTAAGTAAGGTGGATGATTCTCATAACAGTGCTGCCTGCAAATGGACAGAGGAAATAAATCAGCTGGAGAGTTCTGCAGAAGTAATTTCAGAGGGTACAACAAAAGCTTTGGTTGAAAATTGTCATAATGATCACAAATTGGACTCGGTTAGAGAGCTCAAGAGTATTACTCCTAGAAAATCTAACCTTGAAAATAGAATTGAAGAACTTCAGATGCTGTGTCAGACATATGAGAAGGCCATCAAGGTGCTTGAAGATCAATTTCATGTTCAAGAGAACATGAAAAATGAGGAAATACAAGAGCTGAAAGAAGTCATACTTTCTGAAAGGAAAGAGATAGATCTCCTCAAACAGCAAAATCTATCTGACAAAGAAGAATGGCAGCAGAAACTGAATAATGTGACTATGGAGATGGAGTGCAAACTGGCAGCAGAAAGAAAACAAACTGAGAATCTGTCTTTGGAGCTGGAAGCAGCAAGATTCCAACTACAAGTCCTTGATTTAAGTTCTCACTCACTGCTCTGCGCAGATATTGAAAATGTAAGTAATTTCTGACATGCAAATCAGTTTTATGTAAGTCTTTTGATTTATGGTCAGCCAAATTTAAATTTTGCAATTAAAGCTGTTTAAAATTATGTCCCACAGAAGCAGTACTATTCTTTAGAGAAAGCAGAAAAATAATCCATAGCTTGAATTCTTGTTTGTGCATCACGGGGGTCATGAGGTAAAAAAATTACAACAAAACCAACAAGTTTCTTCTATTAGCGTTGTGTAATAATTTGCACTGCTTTCTTGGTTTTTCTTCAGGTCTATGTCAGTATGGACCTGGCTGTGTTAGTAGTTTTGCATGAGCTGTGTGTATCTGTACTGTGCTTAAACCTTTAGACTTTTCATTTAACATGGTCATTTAAAGATCCACACATTTCCCACGTCCCTTCACGAAACAAGCAGACTAGGACTGCTACCACACCTCTAATTCTTTCAGTATCATCAGCAACAGAACAGAATGAGCTGGCAGCAAAACAGTTAACTTTCATTTCAGCCTGAATTTCCTCAAAACACCTAAGGGAACAACAGTCTGGGAGTCAGTTCTGTGGTTTTTTTTTTTTTTTTAGTCCTGTAGGTGGCGTGCAACCAGTGAGCTAGATTTTGCTGCTCCTTGTAAGGAGTGACAGAATCCAAATTTATTCAGAACGGTAAAAAACCAATTTAGTAGTATTAGACTAATTACCCTTAAAAATAAACGGAACACGTGCATTTTCTGCTTTTAAGAATTCCAGGTTTTACCATTAAGTCCTATGCAAGTGGCCTCCAGTGACCGGTCAACGCAGACTCACAAATTAAAGTTTAACAATGCTCTTAAAGAGCATCTTGAATCTCTACATTTTGGGCAACTGTGCAACACTGAGCAACTGTTCCTTGCAGGGAAGAAGATCTTTAACTTATATGTGTTGCATGCAATTCACATGGCGCACCCACACTGATACATAGACACTAGAAGAAAGAAATACTCTTCCTTACCATCCATAGCTGGAGGTTTTTAAAGATGGAGTACGCAATTCAGATCTTTGAGATGCTGCCTTTAGACACAGTTCTTTTGTGGAGTCCTCAAGTTTTGAAGTTACACATTTTTGTTTCAAATGAGAGCATCAGGTGGCGCCAAATACAAGCTCTGCTCTGACAGACAGTGGTGATTTGGAAAAGGTATTGTTTGAGGATTTGGGCTTGTGTCCCTTGAAGACTCTCTGGTGTCTAATAGAAGGTGAGCAGTAAATCTTGCCCCCTTATTGGCACTAACAGTTTTTCGCTTTGTCATGCAGACACCTATTGTCCCAAAATACAGAGGTATGCGATACCTTTGTACTTAGACTTCTTGTAAATTTGGCTGAAATTTCTCCCTCAGTATCTTTAAGCCTTTTAGCCAAAGATGCATGTGCGTATAAATAAGTGTAAATCCCTCCCGTAAGAAAACAGATTGTTAAGTAGAGAAGGATGCTATCTATTTATTTCACATTAACAGGAGCTTTACTGGTTGAAGAAAACTTTTAAAAAGTCACCTTGTTCTTTTCTTATATGTATTCTTTTTTCCCTCCCTTTCTTCTTTTAATTGACTGATTCTTAATCCTTGCAGAACACAGAACAAGAAAACAATAGACCTTATCGATTGGGAGTGCCTATTGAAAACTCATCTCTGAAAAGCAATAATCTTAAACCAGTACTCATTGAGAAAATGGCTGCAGGAGATGCCTCTGTGTGTGCAAATGTAACCAAGACCACTGAAATAAGATTAATGGAAGATTATACTGAGAAAATTTCTGGAGAACATGCGTGTTTAAATACGTCAGGAAAAATAAACAGCCCTTCAGTCCATGGCAATGCATTGTCATTTTCCAACAGTAGTTTTTTGGGTGCTGCAGATTTCTATGAAAATCAAATAACCACTGAAATGCTTCAGGAAGAGGCAAAACAACAGACTGCTGAAAATTTGAAGCTGATCTATGAGACAAAAGCAAGCCAAAAACGTGTTGATTTAATAATGCAAGTTGAGCAATTAAACTCAGAGCTTAACTTTGAGAATGCACGATTAACTTCAAATAGCTCAGCTTTTACAGAACTGGAGGAAGCTACTGCAGTTGTTAAGGAAGAAAACTGTGACATAAAGGAAAAACACAAATCAGTTTCTGTCAATAAGCAGCAATTATCTCTTCAAGCAGTCTCGTTAGAAAAAGAACCTGTGAATGTAAAGTCTGAGGTGGAGTTCTACAAAGTTAGATCGTCTAATGCAGCAGACATGCCCGATGATGTAGAAATGACAAAGAGAGATTGTCATGAACAATTTCTTGCAGCTGAAAACGAATGTAGGAGTCCAAAATCTGATCAAGTTAATACTGAGAACCATGCCTTGTTCATAGAGCATGACATCGAAATGCTTCAGGCAAAATGTCAGCAATCAGAAAGGGAGAGGGAACTTAATCTGAAAACTATTTCTAGCCTTCAAGAGCACCTTGTTTCAGTCACAGCTGAAAGAAACCATATTGGCCAAGAACTGAGTATTTTGTCTGAAAATAAAAAAGAACTGGATCACAAGTATCAAAAGCTCCAAGAGAAATTAAGAGAGCTAGAGTCAACTAAGGTGGATTCTACTGAATTCATTAGAAGCTTAGAGAGTGAAGTCAGGACACAAGAAAATCTGCTTGAGACTGCAAAATCTGAGGTAAATCAATTATCAAATGAAAAATATCATCTTCTTCAGAAGCTGCAAAGTTTAGAAAATGATGCTGTGTCTTTTGCCTTAGAAAAAGAAAAATTCCAAAACGAAGCAGCAGATTTGAAGAAGGAAAAAGAGCTGATGGCAAGAGAATTGGAAATGATGCAGAGTAAATTATGTTCATCAGAAATGGAAAATTCAAAGCTTTCCAGATCTTTGGAAAGCTTGTTAATGGAAAAAGGTGAACTTGCTTCAAGACTCAGTGTAGCACAGAAAGAAGTAGATGAATTGCGATGTGGAATTGAGAAGCTGAAAGTAAAAATTGAATCTGATGAGAAGAAAAAACGCCATATTGCTGAAAAGCTGAAAGAGAGTGAACGGAAAGCTGACTCTCTTCTGGATAAAATAGAGAGGCTTGAAAGAGAATTGGAGATGTCAGAGAAAAATCTAGAAGATGCAATTATTCAGGTGGAGACTGCTAAAGCAGAGGCAGAAACATTAGCAACGGAGATGGAAGAGGTGACTGAAAAGCTAAAATGTTCTAACTTACAAATTGATGTCCTCACCTCACAGAAAGAACGTCTGGCTAAAGATTTAAAAGAAATGCAAGAAAAATTCATTGAACTAGAGTCTTCGAATTTGACTACAGCAAAACTACTAGAAGAAAAGGAAGAAGAAAAGATGCAAATCAAGGATGAGTTTGAAAATACTGTGGTATTGCTGAGATCTGAGCTCAAAGATATGAGTGAGAAATTGGAGTTTTCATGCAAGGAGGAAGCAGACGCTAGAGCAAAAGAGCAAATCCTGATTAATCAGGTGGCTCGTCTTGAGCAAGATAAAACAATACTATTACAGCAGTGTCAGGAAATAAAAAATGAAAACATCAAATTGGATCAAACGAAGGAAGTACTTGTTCAAGAATTGATGGACTGTAAACAAAAGCTGAATGAAAATGTGCAGGAAAATGGTGCTCTTCAAAAGCAGGTGAAAGAAACAGAAGACCTGTCTTTACAGCTGACACACATGCACCATGAGCTTGAATGTTGGCACCAGGAAAAAAAAGGGCTGCAGAATTTGATTGCTGAGTTGAAGCTGAAGGAGCAACATTTTTCTGATAATGAGACTTGTCCGGATTTCCTGAATGTTCTAAAAATGTCTTATAAGGACCTTGAGAAGGAACTGGAATCTACACTTTGTGAAAAGAACACTTTATGTACAAAGGTAATACCCTTTCCATTAGGGTAATGTTCCCTTTTTAGGAGTGAGGATAAAATGTCCTCTGGGTTTACCACTTCCTTAATAATTTATATCTTAAAATAATTTTAACTTTTACAATAAACATCCTATTTTTAAAATTATAAATAAACAATAAACATCCTATTTTTAAAATTATGTTTTCCATACGATCATGAGTTTTCATTGAAGTTAACAGAGCTGGAAAGTATGGCATTATTTTGCATGGGATGAATGAAAAGGTGGCTTGAAAGTAGGCGTACAAATTTAAGTAATCAAATAATGCAGGATAGTTTCCTCTTTCCTGTAGAACAAAATGAGTTAAAACAAGTTGATATTGGGTGACTGTGCTTTTGTGTCAAGAATAAATACTTTGGGAGCTCAAAAGAAAGTGAAGCAACAATTGGACAATTGCCATGTGAAAACCTTACCTGGCTATGACTCTTGCTTGGAACTGGACCTACTATAGGAATAAAATAATCCATCTTTAAAACTTCTTGTTGCATATAAGTAAACTCCTTGGATGTCATGATGCATTTATTAAAAATAATTCTGGAAAATTTGATTTCAGGTAAATGAACTGACTGAAAGTCATACTGAGCTGCAAGTCAAGCTAAATAACACTGAACAGCTGATTTCCAAATTACAAGAAGAAAGAAATAAGCTTGCTGAAGAAATACAGTGTGTTCAAGAACATTCAGAAAAGAACGAAGTAAGTTACTCTGTCTTTAGTATTTCTGTATTCAAGGCCAGATGCTCAAGTACAGTAAATGTGCGGGAGTCTGGCCAAGGGAGCTGTGATAATGTACAGTATCAGAGGTTCTTGCTTCCAAATTTAAAAAAATCCAATGTTCTCTTCTAAGACAGAATGATTAGTTAACAGTTTCCCCTCTTCCTTCTGTCAAAACTATGTTTTCTTGGCATAAAGGCCACAGGTGGATGGATATCTAGAAATTTTTCAATGTCAAGAAATTATCTCTACTACAGCCATTCAATCATCAGACTGAGGAAGTCAGATAAAAAAATATAACATTTCACTTAACTACTTTCAGTGTTCCAGTAGTGCTAAAGTACTTTCAGGATAAAGTCAAGGAAGAAACAGTTTTAGAGCCTTTATTTTTAATTAATTAATATTTAATTCTTCGAGGCTGTAGACAACTGTAGGTCTTATTTGTGAACAATATTATGTCTTTAAATCAGTTAGTGTGGTCTTCTCACCTACTAACATTATCTACAAAATTTTATAACCAGAGGCTTGTTTCTGTTGTGGTGTCAAGGATTTCCAGTGGGAAAAGAATCTTTTTCTTCAAGTTACGTAAATCCAATATGGAAATACAAGCCACGTGTCTCAAAAGTACAGTCATAAAAGTGGATCAAAATGAAAAGGCTTAGAAAATTTCATCATCTTAAAGATGGTGAGGAAAGTGACCCTTAGACTCTCAAGTCACTCTCAGAGGGATCAATGGTTGGAGAGGTTAGGCTTTAATTTAGGCAGTGCTGCTGTATTTAAGTGTTGGCAAACTTGCACTTGGTTACTTTTAAGGAAACCTTCCTTTGCCTCCTGTTCTACCTTTTATGTTCAGATGTTCCATTCTTTGATTACACTGTGTTTAGCCACTGTTAATTACTTTTTTCTTACCAAATTGTTTTTGGAAATTGAAAAACGCTTCAGAGGTAAAGTCAAATAGTTTAATCACAGAATCATAGAATCAGCCAGGTTGGAAAAGACCTCTGAGATCAAGTCCAAACCTTGATCCAACCCTGCCGTGGTTACTACACCATGGCACTAAGTGCCACATCCAGTCTCTTCTTAAAAACCTCCAGGAACAGAGAATCCACCATTTCACTGGGCAGCCCGTTCCAATGCTTGATTACCCTCTCTGTAAAAAATGTCTTCCTAATATCCAACCTAAACCTCCCCTGGCAGAGCTTGAGACCATGCCCTCTTGTCCTACTGCTGGGTACCTGGGAGAAAAGACCAACCCCCACCTGGCTACAACCTCCTTTCAGGGAGTTGTAGAGAGTGATGAGGTCTCCCCTGAGCCTCCTCTTCTCCAGGCAAAACAACCCCAGCTCCCTCAGCCTCTCCTCACAGGACTTGTGCTCGAGTCCCTTCACCAGCCTGGTTGCTCTTCTCTGGACGGTTCAACTTTTTCTCCATTGAGATGATTCCAAATACCAAGGAATGTGCTGTTATATTTACAGATTCAGCTGCATCTAACTATATCAGAAAAAAATGAACTGACTAAGAGTTTGGAGATGGTCCAGAATGAACTGCAAGAAAAAGAAAGTGAAATGAAAAGAGAAATATCAGAGTATGAAGACAGACTACTTCAAGCAGAGAAAGAGCATCAAGATCGTCTGACAGAAGCAAACCGAAAGGTAAATCAGAAAATGGGAAGAGAGGTGCTGTGAGATTTTGATTCAGTTCTATGCATTTTACAAAATTTTGCTGATCCTATTTAAAAAGAAATTATTTTGGTTACAATATTTCCAAACTCTACATATACTTATCTTGGAACTAAGTAAGTGTTAAAATAACTCTTTTCCATATAGTAAGCAGTGAAAGGTGAATTTACATCACAATTTAGCAAGCATTTAGT
Organism: Cephalopterus ornatus; assembly: GCA_013396775.1. Taxonomy (NCBI): domain Eukaryota; kingdom Metazoa; phylum Chordata; class Aves; order Passeriformes; family Cotingidae; genus Cephalopterus; species Cephalopterus ornatus. The sequence goes on from VZRE01002360.1 coordinate 514,545, forward strand.
TTATATATAAATTTATCTGGGACTATGAACTTGAAAATTTTTTGGTAGGAATGGGGAAGAAAGTTTGACCACTTCAGGATATAAGAGCAAATTTGTTGGAAATGCATTTGTCAGCCATGCTATATGCAAAGAGCCACCAACTTTTCTGCAGAAATGTCTATGAACATTGAGGCCATTAAGACAGAGGAAAATAATTTACTGTAATTATTTCTTAATAATTTTCATTCTTGTTAATATAAAGTAGATGTAAGAGCAAGTTACAGTAAAATATAAGGACTTTTTAACAGCAGACTTCTTAGAGGCAAGATTCTAGCATTCAAAATGTATACTTAAGATGAATTGCTCTTTCAGTTTTAAACTCCTCGAAAACTTTTAACTTTGCAGTGGAATTCCTGTGGGTTTGTGATATGCTCTTAGGTACATCTCTAAAATACAACTCAATGTCCTTTCTAGTACCATAGTAATTAAGCATGTTTTCTTTCTCTAGAATGAAGTAGAAATTGAGGCCTGTCACGAGAAGATTAGTTCACTGGAGCACTTCATCAGCTCACAAAAATTGGAAATTGAGCATTTGAAGTCAAATAAAGAACAACTAAATAATTCCCTTAAAGAAGCTAATCAAGCCTTAGGAGAACTCCTAAAAACAAAGGTAAGAAAAAACCCATAAGCATGGCCAATTACTTGAGATCCAAGGCTGTGTAGAAAATAAACATAGGCTTTTGAGTGCTGCAGAACTTTGGCTTGACTTTGATACAGCATTTTTCTTATTTAATGAGTTGTTTTTTTTATTTGTTGTGCTTCAGTCTGTGATGATTTCTGGCTCCAATTCTGTACTTCCATTTAAGGAATGAGTATCTCTCTAAAGGCACTCTTGAAGAAACATAGTCAATTAAATTTACTTTCAAGTAGACACTGGATTACAATATGTTCATCTTGCTCAACAGTTCCTTACACTTAGGGCCCTCCACTATGGTGTTAATTTGTTTCATAACAACTGTCCAATGACAGAGTACTGTAGGATGTGTGCCAGTGACAGAAAACAGTACCCATGGTAGTGTAAAAGTAGCATAGAAGGCTTCCAGCTGTGCTCACTGTGTGGTGTATGCACACAGGTTGGTACCAGACTAGATAAGCAGGGAGCAACCCAGGAGAGTGGGAGAGAGTAGAAAGGAATGATCTGCTGCTGGGAATAGTATTTTTGAGCTGGAATGTAAAGTGCTCAGAGTTGTCTTGCCTCTGTAGTAATAAGGTGCATTTGGGATGAGAAGAAAGAAGGAGATTTGGACTTAGGAGAGAGCACTTCAAAATTTAGAGAACTGGTTTGAAATCTGTTATCTGGAAAGCAGCACTCTATTATACCATGCCAATGAAGTGATATCAGTTATTTATTGCTCTCTACAGCTACCTGAAAGGATGTTATAGCAAGGTGGGAGTCAGCCTCTTCTAAGCAAATAGCAACAGGACAAGAGGAAATGGCCTCAAGCTGTGCCAGGGGAGGTTCAGGTTTGACATTGCAAGGAATTTCTTCACTGAAAGGATTGTCAGGCGTTGGAATGGACTGCCCAGGGTCATGGTGGAGCCACCACACCTGGAGGTGTTCAGCAGATGACTGGTCGAGGCACATAGTGCTATGGATTAGTTGATAGGGTGGTCAAAGGTTGGACTCTATGATCTTGGAGGTCCTTTCCAACTGTAATGAATTCTACTGATTCCATTTGACACTGTAATGTTTAAATGGAAGAATTATGTTTCTGATGAAGTAACTAAATCTCTTATTTTTTAGGCTGATAACAGTAACATTTTAGTTCAACTGAAGAAGGAAAATGAATTTGCCCACAGTGAAGTGCAGCTGTGGATGAAATCCTGTAAGCAGATGGAACAGGAAAAGGAAATGTTGCAAAAGCAACTGGTTGAATGTGACGAACTACTAAAGAAGAAAAATTTAACTATGTCAAAACATAAGGAAGAAGGTAACTGAATCTAGATTCAATCTTAGTGCTTTCTTAGCAGTGCATTTGTTTGTAAATCTTTAATGTTCCCTAAAATGTCCACTTGCATGTGCAGCTCCAATACAGAGCATGATTCTTAGGTAGGATAAAAAAGTACAACTGCAAATTTGTCAAACATTTTCAAAACCTAGTTAATATGTTTCTTCTCTTAAAGAGAGACAAATCTGGGTTATGAATAAGTATTCTATGTATTACATTTTTGTGGTTAAAAGTGATTTACGGAAGGAGAAGAGTATTTTTCTTAATAATTAAAGTTTATGTGCAAGTTCTTTGATCATTTTCCAGCAAGCTTTTCTCTCTGATTCTCATGCTTTGTTCTTTATGCTCTGACTCATCTCATGAGATGCACTGTGTTGTAAATGATACTTCGAGAAATTTAGGGGTAGAAACTTGTGTGTTCAGAAGGTACAAAATGACAAGGAAAACATTTGCCCATGCACTGGTCAAGGATTCTTTTCAAAATTTGCATGTTTTCTCTATTTAACAAGTAAATTATTATGTCTATCATATTACTGAATTTGTTACACAATCATTTTTATAGGTGCACTGTTACAGAACATATAGAAAAATTAAAAGATGTGTGACCGTTGCATTATAAATTCCTACATATGTGTCCTTTTTTTGACAGTTATATGAATAATAATGGTTTTCTTTGAAAGGTGATGCTGATGATGCCATTACAGAAGAAATTAAGTTAAAACTGGAAGAATTACAGGAATCTACAGAAGTGAAGACAAGAGAAGCAAATGAGAACTTGGAGAAATACTGCTCTCTAATTGTTAAATACTATAAACTAGAGGAAGAAAATGAGACGCTAAAAACACAAGTGAATTTGCTGAGTGCTCAGCTGAAACAGCCAACAAGTGATGCTGTCAGCACTCCTTTGCAGAATTCTGATCACCCATTAACTGTAAGCAATCAGTCTGTCAAAGAGATAAGGTCAGACGAAGATACTACTAAGCTTTCAAATAAAAGGCAGAGATGCGAAGACAACAGGAAAGACAACAGAGAGCCAAGATCTCCTGCACCAGAGACTTCATCAAAAAAGAAAAGGAAATGTGATATCTCTCAAAATCTGCTGTGTCAGGAGAACACTGACAGCAAGCTAGATGGGCTTCCAGAAGTAGTGCAGAAAGGTATTTAAAGTGTTTTATAAAGGCAAACATTCTCTGAGTACAGCAAGTGTGCTTTTCTCCTTTGTTTGTTGAATTAGTTTCACTGTGTGTTAATCTGCAATGCACTAAACCGATTAAAATTCCCTGAGTCAAAACTGTCTTGCCCACAGCAGTAATATATTACCATCTTCATGAAAGTTCAGTTTCATTCTGCTCTGAATGCAATGAAATTAGGTAGCCTGATATGCCATATAAGGGTTTACTGTAGCAGAAAGTAGTTGAGAAGATTGTACAAATCAGGGCTTGAAAAATATATTGTAAGTTCAACTACCTAGTAAGTAGCCCTTTATAATAAATGTCATTTCAATCATTAAAGGACAAGCCATAGGGATACTGAATTGCCTCAGCTTTGGTAATCACTCTCAGAAGTCAGGATTTCTAAGGCTAAACATTGCATTTCATTTTCTTACCAGCATTACTATTTTTCTTAAAATATACCTATTCTGAGGACGTATGTTCCAGTTAAAGTTTGACTTTTAGGCTAGATAAAGAGATAATAGACAATCTATAACATTCTAGTTCTGCAAGAGAAAAATATTAGAAACCAAGAGTATCGTGTCATGGTATCATGAACTAACAAGGACATATTTTCAGACTGAAGTTGTCCTCCACATAATAATGTACCTGTAAAGAAAAAGACCAAACACTTGTTTGAAATTTTTTTCTGTTCTAATTCTCTGGTTGTATTCCATGGTTTCCAAGTTCTGCATATGAATTTTGGAATACACATGATCTATTCAGCAATCTTTTTGATCCATTTTCTTTAATAGAACAAATGACTGATTTCAATCAGCTATTTTTATTCCTGTTGTGAAAAAAAAAATCCGTTTGAGAAAGTTTAATTCATTTAGCTGATTTTAATAGCAGCTGTTTATTTTTCAGGATTTGCTGACATCCCCACTGCCAAACCTAGCCCGTACATCTTGCGTAGGACAACGCTACACCTCAGAACCAGTCCCCATCTGTCTTCCTCAAGTGAGAAACAGCCTTTGCCTAAACAAGATGTACAGAAGTGCAGACCAGATCATCTTGGTGAGCGCTCCTGTCCAACACCTGGTGGCAGCAAACCACAGAAGGTAACTTTAAAAATTTTATCTGGGTATGAAAGTCGTGGGGAAAACTTACTTGGGAAGATGAATGCATTTAGTGAATGCATTAAGTTTGAGGACACTATCATCATTCTTCATGTCTCTCAACCATACAGCGAAGATCATAAATACTGAATCACTAAAACATGATGTAAGTCTTGTCCATGCTAGCAATCTGCAAATTGATTGTGTGGTGTTATTTGTGACCTCATAGGGAAAAACCACTGAGAAATGTAAATTCAATATAGGTATATTTTCAGTTTCTTATAATGGATACTAAAGAGCAGATATTCCTTATACTGTGGTTTCTTAGGTTTCAGAGAAAGTGAACACCAAAGGGATTAACCTCTGGGAGTTTGAATTTAAAGTTTTCTGCAAGCAACTTTTCTTGGAATTCCAAGTTACAGATGCTATAAAATAACCACAGATATTTGAGATGCTGTTAAACATGTAAATAGGGAACATTTAGATAGTAAAGAAACTATCATATTGAATGTTTTTTTTGTTGGAAGGGACCTTAAAGATCATCTAATTCCAACTTCCCTACTGTGGACAGGGACACCTTCCACTAGACCAGCTTGCTCATGCTTCCAGATTTTGATGTTATCAAAACAGATAAATACTACACAGTTAGATTTTGGAAGTGGATTTTTATTAAAAAAAGGTTAGTAACTGAAGTTTACATTAACTTTTCAAATATTTTCAGTAATAGACACACTGCTGAATGTTTCATAGAACATCAGAAAAAGGCATTCTTTCTAAGCTGATGCAAGCACTTTGCAGATTATAGAAAAATGTTCCGGCTTTACAACAGAAATAAACTTTTGTTGTCCAAAATCTCCTCCAAAGTTTTTAAGCATGCTTTCTCAAGCTGAGCAATAAGAGAACAGCTATTAGATATTGATAGTTCTTTATATGAGGGCTACATAGAAATATGTCAGTAGATAAAAATTCTTCCAGTTAGCCAGGTTACACAAAAGCACTCTCTTGGCAATTGGTGGAATCTGCTGCACAGCTTTTTGGTTTTCTCTTGTTTTTTTTTTGTTCTTGTTTGTTTTGTGTTTTTTTTAAATGCAGTTATTTTGTATTAGCACATAAAGTGTGTTGGCAAGATACCAAAAGTAAGTAAAGGCAAGTAACACATAGTTTAGTGGATGTATAGATTTTAAGGCCAGAAAGCACCGTTGGGAAGACAGGTCAGGTCAGAGCCATAATTTTTGTTGGAACTATAGCCACAGAAAATCTGTATTTTGCAGTAAGAGTGAATCCACTGAATTTGGATATATTGTTTCAAGGGATAATTACCCTACTTGCCAAAATTTGCTGCTTCGTACAGATGTTGCCTGGAGGTCTGTGTTTTATTACTGTTTCATTAAGTGATGCCAATAACTTTTATTTACACTCATTTATGTATGTTTCCCTGTAACGTTAGAAAGAAATGATGTTGCTTGTAAACAATCTCAGTAGTGCAAAAAGAAAGGAAGCCTTGGTCACAGAAAGCTGTATAGTAATCACCTGCCAGCATGGTGTAAGCTTGTTTTAGGCTCTTGCTGATCATATTAAAGGTTACAACAAATAACGAGCAATCCATAATAATTTTTTTCTAATTTAACTGGGAATTTCCCAAACAGTCCCCCTCTTTGTCTAAGCTTGTATTGTCTAGGTTAAGGACAGGCAACTCCTCACTTTGAACTAGATAGGAAAAATAAGGATTTCAAGGTTGTTTTTTTCCCCCCTCAAGTGTAAATATGCAAAAAAGTCATCAGTTCCAGGAATTCATGGCCTTCTCTCTTGGATGTTGCTGGACATGTGTGTTTGTTTTGAAGATGACGTACATCTGGGAATCTCTGGAGGAATGTTCATAATTTCATTTACTGAAACATTTGTTTCATGCTTTATGTTAATACAGTAAATGGTATCTCTTATTTTAAAAGTGAAATAAACTTTGTTTCCTTCTCTTTGACAGGTACTTGTATGTACTTCATTTTAAATATCCAGCTTCAAACTGTTACAAATTTCTCAAGGTGTTTAAAATGTGCCTGTCATTTTCATACACAAATTTATTCATTCTTCTATGTGAATTTAATGTAGAATTTAAATTGACTGCTTTGACTGCACATCTGTTAAAATGTGAAAGCAGTGGTTTCTGTCCAGATGTCAGCAAAAAAGTGACACCCATGTTTTATTTTTGCAGAGTATGTACAGAAAATTGCAATACAGATCTTGGTACATAATACCAGATACCTTAGTAAACAGATTAGAAGTACTTTCTATTCCTGGAGTAACTTTTTTCTGCTTCTAGCAAATAGCTTACCAGCTGTGTAACAGATATTGCATCTTGCACCACACCAAAACAACTGTTAACAAGTCTCATTGTGTTGCATATTCAAAGTGATAAATGTCTTAAAAATTTTTTTTCTGTTTTCGGTGTGTCTGTGTTTTTTTCCAAATCCCTAGTATTTAGGCTTTTGCAGCAAGTCTGAAAGCTAATATGGTTTTCCATTACCAGTAAACAATGATATTTTTGTTTGTGTTACAGGAAAATGATGAGCAACAGTCCCAAGCAGTAACAGTTTTGCCACCAAAGAGTTCTACTTCAAGGTCACCACTTTGCCTGTGTAAACAATCCACAAAACCTCTCTCTGATAATACTAGGGAGAGTCATATGATGCAGAAAGCCAAAAATTCTCTAGATGAACAAGGATTATCTGAGCAAGATGAGCAAAAAGAAAATTGTAAGGTGCAGTAAATTGGTATGGACTTAATCACAACTGAGAATAACTGATGATAAAAGTTTGTAAGATAAATATTAGAACTATATAGAGGGCACCATTTTCTCTTATCCAATGATTAATGATGTATGGGTTCCGTAAAGCTTGCTTTTGAATATTTACTAATACCAGTAGACACTCAAACTTGTAAAATAGTAATGAACGGATATAATTGTAGAACTATAATTGTAGAATTTTCTGTAAATAATTCTTTATAAATCTGTTAAAAAATTAAACCATGGAAAAAGCAGACTTCATGTTGCCATGTAGTTCACCGTTGTCATTTTTTCTGTGTACCAATGGTTGATTTACAAATAAAAAATAAACGCAACTAAGTATCTCTAGAAACATTAGCTTCCAGGAAAAATGAGGCAAACATTATTGGACGATTTAAAATGAAGCATAAATGACATAATTTAAAATGACGTAATTTCTAAATGCAAGACAAAATATAAAAACAGATGTAAGATGCATCCAGTGCACAGGTCTAGTGTGCTGTGTCTTGGTATCCCTTCTTCCTGATGGAATAGTATTGTGCAAAGGGGGGTGAGACATGGTCCAAACAAAGCCAAAGAATCTTCCTTGAAACAAAGTCTGTTTTCCCTGAAACCAAGCATCTGGCAAACCATCTCTTTGTACTTCCCAGTATGTACTGGCTTTGACCATAGCTGAAGTTCTTACAATGTTAATCTTCACCTCTGCAAACTGGGGGTGAGTACTTTGTACCTGGCCAGAAAGGACACTGTAACAACACGTCTGTGCTTGTTCCATGAGCAACGGCTGTCTGCTCCTCTGCAGGTCACCCTTCACCCTGACAACGCTTAACATCAAAGCTGTCACTTTATATGAAAATCACCAAAGACTTCTACCTGGTGTAATGAGAGTGGATGTGTTGGAAAAATGGTCAGGTGTCATGAAATACCTGCATAGAATGCCCTGAGTTAGCTCCTTTTCATTCAAGAAAAATCATATTTGAGATACCTAAAGACAGTAATTTACCTGGAAATACCATTTAAATAACTCCATCTAGAACATGAAAGTGCACTTGAATTTAGGATGATTCATTACGATATGCTTACCCTAGCAAACCTCTACTTTTGGATTTCAAAGGTCTAACTGGGTTTGCTCAGTAGCACAGAGCAATTTTATGCTGTAGAAAAGAGTGACATCAACTACATCAGTCATTATCCAACTGAACAAGACATGACTTTGTGCTAATTTATATTTCTTATGCTCACCTACCCTGGCCAGGTATAAGAAAATCAAGCTCCTCTACATGGGCAGTAGTGCCCTAAGACTGCAAGATGCACAGCAGGGAGGCATTTTCATGATGTTGTTATTCTGTCAGAAAGATGTTTCTCCTTTCAGCAAAAGTGGGTAATAATGTTTTCTACTTGAAAAAGATTCTTTAAATAAAAGATAATACCTTTGTTTCAATTTGAACTTTCAAAGTGTAACAATTGCTTCTGTGATGAGACCTTCTGCTTGAAGGTGAGTTAATTTCATGCTCAAAGCAGAGTGTTTTTCTCTTTTTACATATACATACACACCATTATTGTGCCTTATTTGCAGCGTTGTCTGTTAGAACACAGTCAGTTTATGAGAACAAATTATCTACTCATCAGTCTAACTGAAAAAAACTTTAAAGAAATTTAGCATTTGTATCAAACGAGTAACAAATCAGACAAACAAAAATACTTTGTATGGTTCAAAAGAACAAAATCTATGATATGAGCTATCCTTCATTAACTAGGTTTATCTATGGCTGGTGTAGGATCAGTAAACCTCGTGGCTTTTTCGTAAACATCTCAAATTGTTTTTAACTTAAATATTAGGTAATTAAAACAATCCTTGTGGCACTATGCCTAGAGGCATCTTCCAGAGAGATTGAAAGGGGCCCATCTTAAAGGATGCATTTTATTGCCTCATCTTCTGTCAGGATACTGACAAAGCTGCTTGTAAAAATTAAATTATTTCAGACAAGATTTTATGTGGTGAACTTGTTTAGGGATCATCTGTGAAATTAGCAATTTTTAAAAAAATTAAGCCTCAAGGTAGAAGCATGGATGTGAAAAGGCACTAGTAGCGGACAAAAGAAAAAACCCAAACAAAACTGCTGTGTTTTATGTATCCCAATCATTGTTTTTCTATTTTAATCCGATGCCTTGAAAAGTGTCCCACTTGGAGCAGAGTGTGGAAAAAACATCTATCTTTAGAAAGCTGTCTAATCTTAACCAGACAAATTTAAATAACTATGTTATAATGAAAGAAGTGAATATCATCAGTAAAAGAAAGGATTGAGGCTTTAGTCGTTACACATTTTCCTTACTTGGCCACACTTGTATTTTATAAGCGTTCAGATTTCATTAAGTGTGAAATGTTTGCATTTTGAAAGATTATAATGCCTATTATCTTTTCAGTTACTAGTATGTATCGGAGTACTAGCTAGTCTTAGCTTTTTGACATATGAGCTGATATAGGTTAAGATTTTAAAGAGATCTTAGATTAATGCCTAAGTCTCTTGAAAGTGGGACTTAATATCCTACATCCTGTTGCAAACTGATGAGATTTCAGGTTGCAATTCACATAGGGAAGCTATGTTGAAAACTTAATTTCCAACCTATCTGTATATCAAGCATGCTGAGGAAAACAAAACCAAGTGCTTCATCAGGATTTCTCGTGGGATTGTTTTGTCAACTATCTGTAACGAATGAAAGGACACTTGTATCTGGCTTTCTATTCTGATTGTGAAAGCCCCTGTTAAGATGTCTTTGGTCTCTGGTATTGTTCTCAGCATGCTAACCTGGCTGTTGCCATAGTGATACTGTGTTACATCACGGGAAGATGCATTAGGTGGATCTCTTCTTCATTTTCCTGTTTACCCAAGGTTTACACTGTAATTGGTGTAAAATCTAGTTTGCTGTCCCAACTGATTTTGAATGCTCTCTGAAATGCCCAAAATTGTGAGTTAAAAGCACATTGCAGGAATGCTGGCGTCCTTTTGCCATATGCCCTCACAGCTGATGGAAAGGTCTGGTTGGTTTGTGACGTTCAGCTCTTTCTTCAGGCTTTGAACTATTCTTCTCATTTTTACCTAGTAATGAAAGAAAAACATAAAAGGAGATTTGTTTGTCTGCTGCTTGTCCATGATTATTATTAAGGGACAACAGATCTCTCATATGTCAGAATTCAAAATGTTCCCAGGTCATGTCCTGCCCCGACTTCTGGAGCCCTCTTGGCTCAGGGGTGATCAGGAGTTCTCCAAACCTTGAGTGCAGGAACAGTACAGCAGTGGCAGGGCTCAGATAGCCCTGTGCTTCCTGTGGCATAGCCACAGTCTAGTTAACCACCATTTGGGTAAAGTTTGTACAAATTTTTTAAAAATTAATCCTTAGTAGGCGAAATGCCCTTTATTGAACATGGTCCTGTGCTACTTTCTTAAGCCTTGGCTTCCAGCAGATGCTCTGCACTGCCCTGCAGTTCCACCCTTGGGTGCAGTGCTGCCATCACTAACGTCTGCTGGCTCACAGCAGGACCACTCAGAGGGGTCTGACAGTCCAGTAACAGCCGGTGGGAGGGAGAGATGGAGCTGAAAGAAGAATCACACTCTGGCTATCCAACTTACTAATTTTGTTGATGTGCCCTACAGTTGATGCAAGTTAGTAAAGTTTTAAACAGAGAAAGAAAAATATTAGGAGGAGCAGTGGTGAACAATCTGAACACTGTACAGTAGGGAAGGCAGTGCCGCTCCATGGCCTGGGTGCCAGAGAACACTCCAAATTTGTCCCAGAGCTAGTTTCACTTGCCTGATCCTTGTTCCTGCTGTTTGAGATTTCAGCTGTCTAACCCTTAAAATGAGTCCACCTCCCTCTGCTTTTGCTGTCTTATCCTAAATAGCCACAAATTACAAAAGGCTGCCAGTAATTTTCTGCAATAAACAGCAATTGAAAACAGCTGTTTTGAACTTCTTAAAGATGTTGACAACTGAATGCAAGGTGGACTCTGGAGAAAGCAGACTGCAACAGCGGTATTCAAAGGTAATGTGTATTTGCTTTATATATGGACTGGTCTATGTATAGTTCTTGTGACAGGAGATGATCCGTGTATGTATATGTGTGAGCGCATGTTCTTTGACACACTTATAGGTACACCTAAGCACTTATTTCAGTGTAGGGTTCAGAAACTATGGAACTTAGAAAAACAGGATATTGCTATAAAATAGCGAAATCTGCTTAGCTTTTTGCATGGTTTTATTTGTCTGCCTGGAAGCTTTTTTAACAGCTGAAAAATCATGATCTCTATTGACAATTCAGCTGTTGAAACACTTCAGTGAAAGCTCTGATGATAGATGGGTGCACAGAAAAATCAACAGCTTTCTGTATTTTGCTTTTCTGCTACTGTGCTTCATAAATTAGACAGATGAAAGCTTAGTGAGAGTCTGCTCTGTACTAGGCGGTGTTTCAGGGTTCCTTTATTTAGGCAGCCTGCTGAGTACCACATAAAATCAGTGTAAATACATTTGATCCTGTGAAAAAAGATTGACTTTTTCATGACAAGTGTGTACCCACATCAGACTACTGACTTTTTCAGTTTTAGAAGGAAAACAGGGAAGTGGGAAATTACTGATTGTGCTTGGGGACTGCTTCAATTTTATTTTATTTTTTTTAGTATAGAGAAATGGAAATATTCTGTGTTCTTTTTACCCTCAAGTTGAAAAATACTCTGTTTTCAGCACTATTGTTGGTATTTAAGGATGTGCATGGCTTTAGGCACTGCCTGGCATTAAGGGATGGAAGATTTTAATTCTCCTGATGGGAGCACAGTTTGGATTAAATTAATTTTGGATTAACTTAATTAACTTGGATTCCAATCATAGAGGCTAAAAGTAGTAAAGGAGATGGCCAATTGGATTTTTTTTCTTGTCAATATCTTACGAGCAATTACAGAGGGAAAGAATCTGTTTTGTGATTCCTGAATCTTCTACTTGCTCAACTGCTTGTTTAACTTGGTTAGCTGCTCTTCTACCTCTCTTTTTATACGAGTGTTTTGTGTCTGGCTTTTGATATTATCTTCAGATCAACAAATCTACTGCTGAGACAGGCAGCTACCCCTGAAAGTATTCGTTTATATCAAAGAATCTGAATAACAATGTCCCATTAACTGCACATCCCCTTATGCGGTGTTTTCTGCGTATGTGTAGGAAGGGTACTAAATTATTTGTTCAGGTGTCTTGATCCCCTTTGCTAACTTCTTTGACAAATCAGCATGCTTGTGTTGTAAGCATCATTTTAATGTGCTAAAATGACATGGGAAAAAATGAAAGGTCAGTGAACCAACTGCAGGGAAGACAATATAGCCTTAAATGCTCTGCCAGAGCTTCTAAAATGTAGGTTAGTTGGCGGGTTGAGTTCACATTGTGTTTGGCTACAGCTTAGAACTAAAAACTGGGGAAAATAGTCTTCCCTTTGCTCTAAAGCTGATAGTTTGAAAAAACACACAGTCAACCTAACCTGTTGTAGGACTGGTGCTGGAATAGCCATATTCCATAGCCAGATAACTGGTAAGAGGTTGTTCCATGCTCTGATGAACACTAACAAAGGAGAGCAAGCGCTCATGAAGATTTTTTTCCCCACTTGTTTCTTATCCCATACCTCTTCATCAGCAGAGGAAAGTGGGGGATTTTGCAGTCATTTTAAAGGCAGTTCTCCTGGTTTCAGCCACCACACTTGCTATTTCTGCATTGCTGTCTAGGGTACATTGAAAAAAATGTTGATGGGAATGTAAACGATTGCTGGCTTGCTGTAGCAGGCAGGAGGATTCCACAAATTCGCATCGTCCCTGTGGTACACTGGAGATACTTCTATAAATTCAGTAATGTAGCTATGATTATTCTTCTCCTCGCCTCCCAATTAACCAGTACTGCACATATTGTTCCCTGTCAAATATCTTATTTTGTCAGATGCCAGAGAGCAGTGTTGTTCTCTTTTCAAATTGCTGGTTTGATTTCTGGCAGTACTTGATTGCTTTAAAATGTGCTTTCTGCATCCATTTTCCTCAATACTTAATTAACTGGAGAAAACGACTGAAATGAGGTTTCAGTTAAGTAGGTGTTTCACTTTTGCCCCCACTATCTCATTCATTTATTTCCTCTAACTCAAGTAGTCTCAGAGACTTTCCTTTGCAAGAAATTTTGCAGTCCAGATTATTTCTCTTTTAGCTAAACCCTCCTGGAAAATCCCGTTCTGCAAAGAAGCACAGAGGCAAGACTGCAGAAGAGGTGGTGAAAACTCCCTGCAGTAAACTACCCTGGAGCAGAGCTTCATGAAACACATTGCATAAAGCAGCAGCAAATTTACCTTCTCTTTGTAAGAATAATGTGGAAGACTGCCACATTATGGCTTAGGACTGCAAGTAGTCCAAGGTTATGCCTACCACGTACACAGGTTCTTCAGAGGTAAGACACCAACTTGAACATCCAGAATTCGTTGGAGCAAAACAGGCCTTTTTTCCATGTTTTTCTGTGACCCTGTGTGTTTCTCTATTTCAGCACTAAAAAGAGCCAAGACAATTGTAGCTAAATACATGAGTGATCCAGTGTAATCATAATGGGAGAAGGGAAAATGGTGATGAAATCTGCAGTCCATAGTTGGGATTGCAGATAGTTAAATCAGCAGGCAAACAGTTCACCTATCTTGAAAAATACATGAGTCTCAGTGGCAGATGATTGCAGAATGGACTGAGAGTGCCTGAACAGTGTGGTTTGACTTCCTGAAGACTGAGAAAATTGTTAATATTACCGTAAGAATGAATCAAATGGAAAACAATTTATGGGCTAATCAATTAGGATTGCTAGAGTATCCTCACTGAACTTTGCCTTATTAGGAGATGATAATCATGATGGCCTTTTTGTTCTGAAGACCTGTGGGTATTCATGACATGGAATGGAGTCTAGAAGCTGCCATAGAGAAAGGGAAAAAGGATAGGCAGACTGAGGAACTTACTGGGAATATTTTAAAACTCTGGTTCAATTTGAAGATCATTACAATGGGCATTCAATCTTAAGCACTTTAACAGAAAATTAGTTGCTCTTGTTGAAACTTATTAAAGACAATGAACACTCTCCATGAGCTGGAAACACTGGAAACGTCCAGTGCTTCAAAAAAAAAATCACTTTTGTAGCTCAGCATACCAGTGTTCAGAAAATATGGAGCAATACAAACTCCTTGTGATAGGGATCCAATGGATTCCTCCATACACACGTGTCTGATGACATTTGCAGTCTTCAGTATCTTATTCTTTAGAGAAGTTTATGGCCATGATAGACATTAAGAAATACCCAGGAATAATGAAAAGAGCAACTTTAAAACCTATTCTATGACTCTAAAAGGATTCTTACAATAATTTCTGGACTAATACAAAAGTTACTAAAACCTATTAAAAAGGCTACCCTTTGTAAATATTATAAGCTAATTTTTTATCTTCTGTGTTCTGTTTTGCTGAGTTGACTGCTACAGTGAACCTTCAACAAAAGGGAAAAAAATCCAGTATAGCAGCCAAGGCTATGGAAGGCTGTGAGCGCTGTGAGCCAGGCCTGCACGGTGCTGACCCAGCAGATTCAATCCCGTGTTGTAACTATGTGAGTTAACTGTGTTTTAACTATGAAAGTTTCTCCTCTAGATCTCATTTTGAAGCTTGGTGACATATAACTAAATCACAGTTTGGTGTTAGGCTTGGTTTTAGTGACTGAAGTAACCAAAGTTGTCAGCTATGCAGGTGTGAAGAGTTTACCCTACACATGTCAACTGGTAGTGAGATGGACCATGTTTACATGATACTCATCCAATTTTGCAATTGTCTCCATGTATGGAAACTCTGGTTTCCATAGGCAGATACCTGTGTACTTGAAGAAATGGCTGTTTGCCACTGCAAGCACACCTCTGAATGTGCATATGAAATGGGGAGAGCTACACAGTATATACAGCAAGAGCAGGCAGTGAAATTAGTACATCTAGTTGAAATTCAGAAGAAATTTAAGAAATTGAAATTAAACCATTCATGCTGGAATTTCTAAAAAATATTAGCCATGCCACTTTGCCAAAATAGAAGATTCCTACTTTAAGTCCCATGTGGAGGAGAACTTGTTTCACAGGATGTTTCCCTTTCTGCCTGTGATGGGGACAATGGGTCAGTACTGGTTTGGAAGAAAGTTTCCACATACCAGATCACTGACATTTTCTGTTGTGAGAAGAATGAACTTGGGTCCTGTGCTCATCTCAGAGCAGTCATTTTCATTTTTACTGGTTTACTTTTAAAACTTTCCCATGTGCAGTATCTAATTACAGGACATTACAAAATTCTGTATTTAAATGGTAGTAGCGCACAGAGCTGAAAGAGACTGTTGGTAAGTTGCTTATTCACTTTGATGATTAAGCCACTAATTATTGCATTAGCATCCCAAACCACACTTGTTTCTGGTGTATCTCCTCCTAAAGCAATCCCACGAGACACGATGGTCTAAGTAGAAAGGGTATGGCGCTTGAAGAAGGGAAGGGCAAAGAACATGTAGGAGATAGTGCCAGGGATTAAGCAGAGTTTGCTTTCTCCCATGTTTGCTTCAGTGTGACTCAAGATAGTGCTGGGGTGTGGCACATCAAAAAGGGGTTTTTTGCCTTAGAAATACTAAAATAGACCTTTCCACTAATGGCTATGAAAGACTGTATGACACTTCCTGCCAGGTCTTATCACTGAGGCTGTACTCACACAGTAATCAAGGGAAATAATTTTGTTTGGTTAAATAAAATGGCCTGTCAGCTTCCACATCACTCTGGTGTTCAGCTGCCTGTGCTGTTCTATGTTCCTGTCCTGAAATATTTGCTAACACTGCTGGATGCCATTCATCAGCTGTCTTCCATCTTCCCCTCACCTGAGATAAAACTTTTGGTGTCGTTACACTGCATTTTTTTAACCATGAACGCTTTATGATGCTCCTAAAAGCAAATACATAAACCAAGTGTGAGATGCTACTTTGTGTCTTTGGAAGCTTTTGGCTTTACGTGATAAAATTCCGGGAAATAAGTTACTTGAAACAGTCTGCTCATTGGAAGACTGATGGGCACTGGATCCCTTACCCCTGCAGGTACTGTTTAGTTTCCCATCAATTCCTGAAATTATTCACTTAGAGGCCCATTTCAGAGGCTATTTCAAGCCCAGGAGGGACACTTTTTCCACTTTCCTGGATTATAAGAGCTACCCTCTTACCTATACCTCTTAGCAAGGACCAGTATTTTTTTTTTTCTTCTTAAGGAAATATTTTTCATTGAATTGATGACTTCCTGAACTGTATCTGAGTATGGATCAGTTTCTGTAGCAGAAACGTCCTCCTTGCACTTCTAAGGTTATAAAATGGCTTGATGTTGGATTTGAGCAAGTGGCTAAATAAAAAGAAAAAATTTTTACAAGCTTTCCTGAGTGGAGACCATTTCATTACTACAGAAAATGGAGGAACCTGTTTGCTCTGTGAAAATTTGTTAGAAAAACTCTCCAGTTACTTAATTAGTTTTGTAGCTCTAAAACATAAAAGAATGTTTGAATGTCCAGGCCTGGGCAGGTGAAAAGAAGCCTCAGCTGAAGATTTCTAAGTAGACCACCGAATGCAGCCTGCAGAGGTAGTCAAACAGTGTGAACAGCAGAAATAAATCTTGGTGGAAGAACTGGACTCTTTTTCCTGGGCATGCTATTTGAAATTGCATCTTCTGAAGCAAAAAAAAATTAAAAATTGGTTCTTGATGAATCAGATTGAAAATTACCTTGGGCTGGAGTCCAGTGATAGAATTGCCCTCTGTGCCTCACTTTACACCCATAATTATGACATGCAGGTATGTAGAGAACAGCGTCTAAGGTGAAGATGTCAGTAATTTTAAAAGGCTCTTGTCTTTGAGGCACTGTATTTCCTATATTCTTTCTTCACTGTCTTCTTTGCTATGCAGTTATCTATTTTTTCCCCTAACAGAATCAGGCAATTAATTGCATTCTTCTTTCCCTCAGTCACTATGTGATATCCCATTGAATGTGTAACCTTTTCCCTGGAAGAGCAATGGTGCTACTCTCTTTCTCAAAGCCGGAGAAGAGGCTGCAGGTACCAAAGCCATGGATTCTCTGCTAAGTGGTGAGGATTGCTTGGCTGTGATATGTGGCCAAACAGGGATGGTGGGTCAAGCCATGTATTTGGATGGGTTTAAGCACCCTCATGATGCATGAATTGGCAGTAGACCAAAGTGGAGGTTGTTTTAGGGAACAGATCTCAGACACTGTGCTGGAGTAAATGCCAGCAGGACTTGGAGAGGGGTGTGTTGGTTTTGGATAGTAAGCATACAGAAGAGCAGAGTCCAGAGAAGGAAGTACCCAAATAACAAGTTGGCAGGCATCCAGGATGGGTGAAAAAAGACACTGCAAAGACCTTGACAGATGTTTTCATCTTATTATTTTGTCTGTCTGGTCCAGAAAACAGTGATAGCAAATAAAAAGAGTTTGGTTTGAAGACAACGAATTAAAAGGGAAAAATATGTTTTTGTAGGACAAAAGTCCACTCACTGTGGAATTCATTTCCATCCACTGGCCAATTCACTTTTAAAAGCCTGAAAGCAATTCAGCTTCCTTTACTTCTCTTGTGGGAACTGTGCCTGCTCTAATAAATGTCACCGCTCACAAGCTTCTCCTGGTGTAAGTTATGCTTATGCTTCTCATTTAATCTTTTCAAAGAACAATTCTTTCTCCTGTATGCTGTGTTCTTCTAATATAGAGAGGCAGTTTGGTTCTTTTTCCTTTCATCATTCCATGGCTAAACATGCAAAAATCTTTAAATCAATTATTGGCCAATTACTTTTATTCCTCTTTTCCGAATTTCTTTAAAGTCTTCAGTCAGTATCTTTATCCAGGAAAACACCAGGCTTAAGCTCTACTCAGGTTCAGAACAATGCATTCCTAGATATCAAACATGTTGCAGTAGGACATATGCATGTAGAAATCTGCTACAAACTCATCCTTCTGGAAGGAACCACGTACCTTCGGTTTTCTATTAAAGGTTTCTCAGCTCTATCTCTAAGGCAACAGTTGACCTTACAAATATGCTCAGCATCCTCTACTCAGATGTAAACTACGTATCCTCTCAAACTGAGGTGCAGCTGCTGATTTTTTTCCCACAAACCAACTTAAACGTCTTTAATTTCAGCTCAGGTCATTCCTCAAACACTTTTTCACCTACTGACTGTCATTCAGCTCAGAAACTAAACAGTTACCAAAACACCATCTCTCCCCTAATTGTAGCACTTTGAAAGACAAAATAACATTCTGCATTCCAATTATTTTATAATCCCTCTGATTGTTATTTATTCAATGTGCAAATCATGCGTGTAACTCCCACATGCCTAGTGTTGAAGAAAATACAATACTAAATGCTTACAAATTTGCAGGAATAAATTGGCAAAGGTAGCTCCTTAAAAGCCACTCTATGCCAGTTCCTCAGATATGTTCCCACCTGAATCTCCTGAGGTTATACAGGCTTTGGAGTGCATGTCCAAGTCCCTGACCATGAATCCTTTGGGTCATCAGACTCGATGTGCCTTCTTGTATACAGGTCTTACAAGTCAGATCTAGAGGAGGACTGGAGCATCAAATCACTCTGAAGGGTGGAATTAGCAGTGGGACACAGGAGAAGCATTGGATGAAAGAGCCCCATGACCAAGCCCTGTGCACTGGGCAGGGACCCCTCAACAAGCAGCTGGCAGGCAATGCGAGTGGAAGGCTGTGGCTGAGCTCTTGCACTCTCTGTGGATCTCACAGGTCTGCTGCAGGCCCTTAGGAATGCATTTTTATTTCGTTTTCTTTCCTTTAATACAGACACTTTAAAGAAGAAGGAATTCATATTATCAGTTATTGGGAAGGAGGAAAACCTAGTGCCTTTTAAATGAGTGCTGCAACCTCAGTTTGCAGTGCTAGTGTCTCCCACTTGCCTCCTACTATCTAGCTAGAGGAATTAGTTCAAAAGCCCAGCTGAGTCATCTGCTGGAGTGTTGGATTTGGGTTTTCTCAGTCTGGGGAAGGCATTGGAAGCTGCCTACCACACTTCATGGGCAAATACTTCAACTGATCTGGAATAACAGCAAAGACAAAGATAATGACAACCCCACTAACGCCACCTTCTCTGTGAATGACATTTAAAAGGAAAACAGTGTGTTCCTTACAATTTTTCAAAGAGCAGTTATAAGCCCTGCTCTCAGGAGAGGACTCTAAACCCTGGATTAAAACTGACAAAGGTGCTTCCACTCATCCTGGACAAGACTTGTAGAGGAGAGAGACAGACTGTGGCTGTATACTTGTGCACAACATTTCCTATTGTCCCTCCACAGGCCTCCTCTCTCTTAGCATGGGAGATGTTCAGATAAGCATTTTGAGGTCTGTAGTTCGTAGTAGGCACCACATGGGGAGACTTAATATTGGACTTAGAGTGCTAAGTTAGGTGGTGATCAAACTCCTAAACACAAGCTATTAAAACACAAGGTTCTTCTCACTGGATCTAGTCACAGCCTACAAGCCTCTCTTGCTCCAAAAAATGGCAGTCACAGCAAAAAAGTGCTGCAACAAGCACTCTTCATGAACAAGTGTTGTGTAATGAAAGCCATTCTGCATGCTAACTGTATTGTCTGTCTTTTAGAAACCTTATTAGAGTAATACACAAAAATATACAGAAAAATCTCTTTACCAGTGCTCCATGGAAAACACCCTTATTGATGCTTTTGTAGAGGGAGTTTCTTCTTGCCTTTTATTAAACTGTGTACTAGTCGATCTGCCATAAATTGTTGCTCAGCATTGATATACAACATTTCTACTGGAGGTGACAGAAGATTTAATACTAGACGTTTTTTGCTCACCTCATCAAGGTTATGCCTGTTACTTTTAATGTGCATTTGAAATACATCTTCTAATGCCCTTAAGGAAAAAAAAAAGGAACATCAGTGCAAAAACTCCAACTGTTCAAAGGCCACAGATTTTTAAAATGAAAAATAACCACTCAGCCTGTCTTTCAGATCTCCTAAAATGCATCCCAGCTTTTCATTTTTGCTCCATCCCCTCCCTATCCCTACTGTACTTGTAAGTAACTAAAATATTAAGGATTTTAAGTTTGCTGGATATTCTCGTTCCAAGTGCATGCAGTTCGGAAGGAACTATGCTAGGGACAGATTTTCATGTATATAATTCCAATTTCTTCTTCCACACTTAAAAAAAAAGTAAGAGTATTGGTGCTCCATCACAAGGTAATAGTTCTCTGTATTTTGGTGGGGCCTAAGTCTCTCTTGTTATTGTCAAGCACTGTCCCACCATGTTAACTGGATCAAACTGCTGGTGGTACTGGGGTGCTGGGCAGTACTGCAAGCAGCCTCCTAGATTCATTTATAGGATGAATTCTGTAAATTCCTTTGTCCAGTATACAATGGTACTTAAAGAGGGCTTTTGAACTGCCTCTAGCCAACACTTTTTAGACTCTGAAGGTCATTTGCATGATCCCTTTGTTCTTGGGTCTCCTTTTCGGGGAAAGTCTCCTTTTCTCCTTCTAAGGAAAGCACCGAAGGTTGAACTTTCATGTCAGTTTTCTTAACTAGTCATACTAGGGAAAGAGAGATGTCTTCACAAAGTGGTCTCAATATTTTTTCCTATAGCTCGGACCAGCTCCAAGCAAAGATGTGCTTACAGTGATGAGATTTGGTAAAAATAAAGGCATATCTGATCAGGGAAATTTGGTCTCCAGATTCTGCAATCATAACTGAGTTAGGTCTGACTCAGCAGTTGCATTTTCAGACAATTGTAAAGCAATTAAAATATCTGCAATGAACTGCAGGGCTCAGCAGAGCTGGTTTGGTTGCATACTCTCTAGTGGAATTGGGAGGGCATTTATGACTTTAGCTGTAGAAAACACATCTAAATAAATGGCGACTTTAAAATATGTGTCTATCATATTAATCCTGTAGCAGCAGGTTAGCTAAGGCCACTAGTTGTGTCTTTTCTAGTTTGGCACAAAATGTACTTAGAATTTCGACTTCTGATTTAAAATGAAAGGATACTATTAATTGCTCACTTCTATTCTGCAGAGCAATTAAGTGCTGCTACTAGAGATGACCCAAGAAAACAATGGATGATTTTTCACGCATTTTTATGAACCTTGTTTTTGAGGAAAGCGCACACAGCAATTAAACAGCCTCTATCTAAAAGTCAAGAGAGTGGTCCTTTCACCCTACAGGCCTAAGCACCGACACCTTGGAGCCCCACAGTGTTCTGATTTGGACTTAGTGTGAAACACACACACGCGCACACACGCACTCTTATCTTTTCTTTTGACTGTACATATGGGCAGGCATGACACTTAGTGAGCTTTTCAAAATCTGTTGAGTTGGTGTTTTTCAAATCTACTACTGTTCCTCCCAGTATATCCAGAAAATTCACTTCTAATTTGGGCCTTACGTTTGTTTGAAAACTGAGGTACATAGAAGGAAGGAGGGGAACTCTTACCTTCGACTGATTGCTCAGAAAATAAACTAATGGCTTGTGTCAATGGCCACTTAAATTATTATTTTTTTAAAGAGGCTTAGGGATTTTAACTCGAATCCGCTGGATTGAAAGAGAAATATCTTGTAAGCTTGAGCTCAATTAATTTCAGGGTGTTAGCACCTCTTTACCATCAAAATACTGCACGTGACAGAGACAAAAATCTTAAACATTGAGGTTAAATCCTCTGTCAAAGGCAGAATTTTTCCCATTTAAGATGCAGGCCAGGAAATCGCACAGGAAAGGGACACACAATGTTGCTGCTTTTAGCAGGCCTGTAAACAGACCTGTGGTTTATCCCAGCTCTCTAAATATTAGAGATATGATAGATTACTATTAGAATGTACAGAACATGAAACCAGAAAGGATGCAGCACTAAGACACCAGCAGCACTGGGTGTGTTTCGCTCTAGCCTTTATGTACGGATCATTAGCTCAATAGGACATATATACTAAAGAAAGCAATTATTGGATTGATTTATTTTGCTTTTATAGAAGGGAGGAAGAACTCTAAACACAGAATCTGGATATGATGCACGTTTCCATGGAGGACTCATTGTTGTTCCACGGTTTGATAGCTCAGGTTTGACTGGGAACTGGAATGAGACTGTTGTAACAATAATGTCCATTACCATACTGTATAAGGGAACGAGCTTTAAACCAGAGGCAGGGAATATAATGTTTGCATGTTTCTACTGGAATTCACTGGGAAATGTGAGGCTGGCTAGAAATATTTTCTGTTCAGCTACTCGGTTTAAATTATGACTCCTATAAGGTACAGTCACAAAAATATTCATCAAATTAAACTGATACACAGTTAGACTTTTCTCTCATTAAAACCACCAGTTCTTTACACTGATTGAATAATTGGTCAAAATTTTGTTACTCAAAGGAATAAATATGAAAGGCAAAGCACTTACTCTCTCTGATAACAACTTCTAATCAAAATATCATTGGTGAGATCTTGGAGAAAGCGAAGATAATCTTCTTCTCTATATAAATACAGAAGCTGTCAGCATCTTTCTTTAACATACACTGAATGCAAGTAAGGTTTACAATACCATCCAAAGCAGCAGAAGTTTTAGAGTAATTAAACTAGCTCAAATAAAGACTTTTGCCAGCCCATTCAAAAGTGATGAATCTGTTAACTAGTCTGCATTTTTTTACTATTCAGGGATATAAGTTTTAAAATGACAAATTTTGACAGCTATGTTGGTCCACTCCCAGTTTCTTTAATCCATTAATTTCATTCAACAAGAACATCTAGGCCTTTTGTGAATAATCAGTTAAAAATCTTTCCAATGAACAAAATGGAGGTATCAGAAGATAAATTACTATTAATATTGTGTATTTATTAATTGTTCTTAGCATATTTATTTTGCCTACAGTGAGAGGAGTGGCATGACTAAGAAAAGCTCTTCCAACTTTCTGATTCCACGTTTCCCAAGGAAGTAGCTGAATCCCACATTCCCAGGAGAGTCCCTCTACTCATTGCATACAGCCATTGGTAATTGGCTCTTGTGCCTTGTTTTCAATTTTCCACCAAACTCCTACTTTAATATTTTGACATGAAACTTAGAAACAGTTAAAAGTGACAAACAAATACTTAACTTACTTTTCTTCAAGTTGTAATCCTGGAAAAAGTGGCATTTCAGAATTTTGAATCCACAATTCATGGTTCTGCTACAGAAAGGAAAAGGAGACAAAAGCAGATAATTTGTTTAATTATCTTTGTATTAACATTATATATTTCCATTCAAAGTACCAGGGGAAATGATCTGATTTCACATCATATCAAAATCACAACAACATCACATGCCAGCTCATGTGAAATAAACATCTTGAGAGTCAATCACATAAATAATGAACAAGTATTATTGTTAGGTTTGTTCATGTGAGCAGAAACGGAAACAAGCTTGTACAATCTGAGAGAAATGATAAAAATGCTACGAAGAAAATAAGAAATTCTGACAAAACTGAAAATCTTTGCAGACTTCGTACTTTTTCTTTAGAAGGAAATGCAAAAATACATTTGTATCTTTGAAAGAGTATTTAGAAAATCAGATTGATATCAAAATTATCTTTTGCTGTGGCTCATCAAATGAGAATAGGAGCTTCTCTTGATAATATTGTTAAATGAAGGTTTTGGTGGTTGGAGCAAGGAATCAAATAGTGATATCTAGCATAGGGCTATCACAAATCACGCCTGTGGTGCCTTGGCTGAGCTGTGTAGAAATCCAACATGGATTCTGTAAAGGGGTGTGAGGGCCAAGGAGTCATACTAAACTTCTCTATCTTCAGCTATTGCTTTAGTTACTGTTAAGCTGCCCTCGTTTTGAAGAGCACTAAAATTCATGAAATCGATCCACCATTCATCTCAAAAATCCAGATGACTAATGGAGTACAACTTCCAGACAAAGTCTTGTACAAATACTACAGTAGTGACCATAGACTGAGAGAATAGCACTTTGAACATTTATGGGCTCCGAGTTATTATTTGTATGGACTGAAAGGCTGTAAGCCAACCAAAAAGAAAGAGGTCAGTCAAGAAGGGAAGAGCTCTGCCTTCAGAAGAGCAGATTTGTGTTGGGATACAGTGTTTTTCACATTGCATAATGCCTCATTTGTGTTTCTCAGAGAGCCCAGTTACTTTAGCTGTTCCTATTTTATTCACAGTGTCTGTTGACCCTATCTAGCCCTGCACGCTAAGTTTCTCAATTGCATTCTCAATAGTCATTTCTCCTAACATGATTTAATTTTTTGGTTTTGCTCTTAACATATATTCCCCAAAGCCAATAATATTCCATTATCCACTTCATTTCCACATAACCAGGACACTTTTGTGTGTGAAACAGTATGTTTCACTCTTTTTTCTTTGTAACATGCTGAGTATACTAACCTCAACTGGCTGCTGAGAAAAGTGAACAGAATTTGGTCTCACATGTGAATCTTCCAAAAATCTGAAAGATTAAAAGAATGATGAGAAACAGTTATGATTCAAATGAGGTGTTTGAAAGCAAAATTACTTAACTTTGAGCACTGATATAAGTACCTGTGCAACTCGCTTTTCTTTTCGTTATTGATATCTGATGATTTAAATGATGGTCTTCCAGAGGAGAAGCTCCTTTTTCTGGAAGGAGGATTATAATATCTGTACTTTACAAGAAAAGATTGATGTGATGTCTTTAAGATCCGAGGCCTAAAACACTGCTTCTTTTCTGTAAAGTAAACTGAATGTTTGTCAAGGAGGTCCCCAGAGTATGTCTTATGAACAGAGTTCTGAAATGGCTTCTTCATGTTGCAACTGCCCAAATGCACGTGAGACCGCAGACGCAGCGAAGCAGATGATCTGTCTGTACTGCGAACAGGAGTCTGAGACAAAGCACATGGAGGACTATTTGGGATAGACTTTCTTGCAGCAGGAGCTGACATTAGAGTCCTTGAAGTGGACTTCTGAAATGATACAGAGGAGGGCTGCTCTCTCTTTGTTCCGGAAGAGTTGTTCTGACCAGATGTCAAATACGGGTGACCATTTTCAAACAGTGACCACCTCATCTGTAAGTTAAAGAACAAAACTGACAGAAAATCACAAAAGAATTCACTGAAGACAGTGTCTCCTACAAATTAATTCACACAGGAGGAATTTTAAGAAACTGTTTTCAAACTGAGTCAACTGGTTTTAACTGGTCTAATTGATTTACTTTATTTTGGGAACCGCAGTTAGGAGTAAAGCAAACCTGTAAAGTAAAGCCACTGTGCTTGAGCTAGTTAACCAGTCCTCTTCCTAGTTTCTTTTTCTTTCCTTCTCTTTACAAGGTTGAGATTTCTAATGGCAAATAGTCTTGTGAAATTACAGGAATCCCATTTTGCTTGCCAGGGCTCACAGAGGGAGAACAGGAGACTTCTTATTTCCTTGCATATTGTGCATTCTCATCTATGGAATTCATGACTCAATATCAGTCTCACAGTCCCTCTCCAATGGCATCTTCTATTCTCTCTCTGTGTATGCCTGTGCAGGTGTGAGCATGACTCCATCTCATGAGTTTGAAGTCAAAATAGAGCCACTGATTTCCTCACAAATATCTTAGGCAAAATTGTGGCCTAAGGTATTTTGCTATTTATCTCATTAGGAGCCAGATTTTACAAATCAAAATAATGCAAATTTGAATTGGATGACCTTGTTTATAAACAGCATCATTTGTAATCTAGTGGTAAACCAATCTAAATATAGTCTGCTGAGGAATTTTTGTCCCAGAGAGTTTCTGGACTATGGCAGAATGAAATGTTTGGTAAGAATTTGTCTAATGAGGTGAGGTCCACTCCTCTGGTGAAGAACAGGTCTACTCTCACTAGTACGAGGTTGTATAGTTTCTAGTATCTGGCAGAATACACAGAATTAGGAATAACTACTTCATGGTCTTGCTTTTACAAGCAAATAACATTCTGAAATTCAGAGGGTGCTGTAAAGCAACGTAAAATTATTGCATTGCATTCAGTAGGAATAAAAAAAAAATCACTGGGATTTCATTCTCTTGGCAATATTGTGTACAGAAGTCATCCTAATAGGAATGTTGTCACACAAAACAGCAAATCATTTCAGTAAATTCACTCAGTGTGGGCTTTTTCCTGGGTTCCCACGTAATACTCTGGGCTTGTGAGTGTCATGCGCATATGACACTACCAGAGCAGGGACACATTTTAGTCATGTACATGTAGTCATAACATGAGTATCTGTCATTGTAGGCCATGAAGGGACTGCAGCAGTGCCATGGGAGGACAGCTGCCACTTGGTAAGACTGAGAGTCAAATATTATCTCTGCTTCACTAGACTATAAAAAGCCACATGCAAAAAACCTGCATGAAACTGTGGTACAGGCACTTCCCAGCACCACAGAGTACAGCTAACTAAGGGGAAAATGGTCTTATTCATGTGACTCAGCACTACCTGTCAGAATATCACATACCTTCTGCTGGTTTGGAGAAACACTTCTGGAGTTGAATGGTGTGGCAGGAAGACCGTGTACACGATCCTTCTTATATTTTTCAAGGGTTTGAATTAGTCTGTCTCTTTTCTGTTGATCCTTGTCTGTACATGCAAAGATGAAAAAAACATCCCTTTCCAGTTTAATCAATGATCAAGTCACAGAGTATCACTCTTCATACTTCTTTTAGCCAGTGAAAACTATTCTGTCTCCTCCTCTTAATATCAAGTAGCAGACAGAGAATGCAATCATACTACTTTCTACATTTGGCTCTTGCTGCTTCCATGCTCAGCACACATTTGAATTTGAAATCAGTGAGAGCCAGGACTCCATTACATCACTCACACAGTAAGTAATGAGCTACTGGAGGGATAAAAGAGCATGGTAATGTTCTGTTTCCACCCCTTGCACATTCTTTCCCTTATCCTACACAGAAGCTGAGGCAGGTAAAACAGAAGAGCTGAGGCAGTAGAGTGAGAATTCAAGTCTACAAACAAAGAGTTGGGTGACCAAAGTCAGGCTGCCACTGTGTTCTGTGCAGACTGCAACGCCAAGAAAGTCTGCTTTCCGTATTGGTTAAACTCAGGCTGAGAAGAGTAGGGTGACACTTCTGCTAGCCCCTCACACACTAAAAGAACAGAACAGGCTTAGTCTTTTGGGACTGGGACAAAAGAAGTGGTGGGTGACCCATCCCCAAAGTGTTCAAGGCCGGGTTGGATGGGGCTCTGAGCAATCTGGTCTAGTGAAAGGTGTCCCTGCCCACGATAGGGAGGTTAGAATTAGATGATCTTCAAGGTCTCCTCCAAGCCAACCCATTCATGATTCTGTGATCTTCTGATCTTCCTGAAAATATGCAAGTGAGAGCAGAAATAAGAACACCTATTCTTTTAAGCATTATTGCTATATAGGATATTATATAATTTAATATGGAATATATTATACATTAAGTATTATAAAATAATAATTACAAAACCTGGATATAAGAAGGGGCTATGAGTTACCCAAGACCACAGAAGTCCACAGGGGGATATTCATTAAAGATGCAAAGCCTTTCACAATTCACCAGCTTCTGTCAGAACCTTACTTTTAGCAATGCAAACAGGAATGATACATGATCAAAATTTTCAACTCTTTTACCTGCCACATTCCTTCCATACACAGCTCTGAGAAAAGGGATGTGAATTTTCATGTGCAACAACAATTTCTCTTTGTAGATGGTGTTTAAAAAATAATAGCCCCCGCAGTTCTAGCTGAAACTAGGGACTCACACACAAAATATCAATAAGGTGGGGGGCCCACTGAGATCCTACCAGCTGCATATGGCTCTTTTGAGTTGAAAATGCAGCTCTGTCATACTTCCCTGGCCCTATGGAGCTCTGACATGGTGGTAACACATGTCAATACTGCCAGGCAGGCCAGCAGAGAAGTGTGCTCTGCTCCTTCCCCTGTGGGTGCAGCTGCAGAGACTCCTCAAACATGTAATTCTAGAGGGCTGGAAAGGCTTCAGGAGGGCTGCTGAAATGTGACTTCTGGTAGTGTGATGATACTTTGACTAACACTGACTAATTCCTGCCAAAATGCACGACTGGTTCATGATTAGCCCAGGGCCCCCTTACACTGCTATTGGGACAACAGACTAGAACTTACAATGTGCTGCAAATTTTTTCCTAGTAAGAAGCAACAACTCCTCTGAAGTGGTGTAATTTCAGGGCATCACACTAGTAATGTCACAGAATAATGCTCAAAACCTGGCAAAACAGCATTTGATAATGATGGGTTTTTTTGAAGGGGGAGATGCATTAAGCTGTATTTAGTATTGCACATTTCTGACTTAACAGAAGGGTTACAGAGTTTCTGATAGTCTTAAAATAATACTTCTTTTGGAAAAGAAACAGCTGAAACTTTTTTTTTAAAGAAACCAAAACGCTTATATGCTGAACTAAATGGTTGGCTCCTCTGAAGTTTGTGAGGGGTCTTGTATGGGGCACACCATCTCTTGATAATTCCCCTCTAATGTGGCCTCAAGTCTGCGTCCTATTCATTGAAAAAACCACATTTCACTAACAGCTAAAACCAGTATATAGTCTCCCGAGGCATGTAATCTGGCTTTGCAGTCTTGCATAGACATGAGTTCATAGCATCATCCTATTAAGAAAAACATGTTGACAATGCTAAATCCTATTTGGATGACTGGGAAGCAGGATTATACAACTCACTGGAACAAATAACAAAATGTACTTGCTCAATCGTGTTCATACAGAGATTACTGCCTTCCCCATTTATCTAGGTTTGCATGGTGCCCAATCAAAGTACTCCCCCATTTTGATTAAAGACTTTGCATTTTGCACTCATATGAAAAATAACAGACAAAGCAGCTTGATGTGGTGTTTGTGCAACAGTGCCACCAGGCAGAATACCTGGCTTCTTTCATGGCAGTGCCAATGACTTGAGAAGCCCCGAGGAAAAGTCTCCTCATGCCTCTCCGCCCTTCTGTCTGAGCACAGGTGAGGCAGGACAACAACTGCCTATCCAAGGCACAGCAGAGCCTTCAGCTAGGCTTGCCAAGGACAAGAAAATAAAATGTTCCAGGTCAAAGAGCCACAGCTTTTAAACAGCCTTTGTCTAGTATTTCACTGATATTTTTACTATAAATATGGGTTATAAACATGCCACATGGCAGTAAGCCTATTCAAATAAGTACTATTCCACTCCATTATAGTTTCATGTTTTGAGTAGTTAGCAAAAGCTCCTGGGCAGAATGTCTCACAGCAACTTTCCTTCCCCTTACCTAATCAATGCCTGGTTTCACTGACTGCTGGGTTTTGCTGTGCCACAGCCAGGTGAGACTGTCTGAAGGGTCTTGCAGGACATCCTGGTTTGCTGACACGTCTGCTAAGGGATTTATTTATCTCACCACCTGCTCTCTCCAGTTTCTCTTTTCCCACTACTGTTTTTCTCATTCATGTTTTTCTCTATGTCCCTTGTAAGATCAAACATAGGGAGGTATTCTTCCCAAGCATGCCAAGGCAGTGGAAGGATTAAAAAAAGGTTT
Organism: Cephalopterus ornatus; assembly: GCA_013396775.1. Lineage (NCBI taxonomy): Eukaryota > Metazoa > Chordata > Aves > Passeriformes > Cotingidae > Cephalopterus > Cephalopterus ornatus. Next base: position 544,216 of record VZRE01002360.1, read on the forward strand.
ATTTCAGATGCAAGGACCACTTTTTTGTGATGTGGCACAGCACACTGGGGTTTCAGGGGCAAAGGGCGAGTTCCTGCCCCCTCAGGGCCCCTTTATCCTCTCTGTTTCTCCCCTGCCTTCCCAAGGCCTCTGTGCATGTCTGTTAGGACTCTCCTCTCACATATCAGAGAGAGAGGCTGAGAATTTCTCTTGCTGTGTGGGGCGGGGAAAGCGCCGAAACTGCCTTTGAGAAAGAGTTACCACTTGGGCAGAAAGCCTTCCTAGAGAAAACCGAGTTCCTAACTTTCTGTTACAAATTCTTCCAAAATTGTACCTATTCCTATACCCCTTCCCATGATTCCAGGGCTGCTGCCTCTCACCTGCTCCCAACACCCACTGCATGCAGTGCTCCAGGCTGCTTCCTTTCCAAACCTCTCCCCTCCTGCACTTCTTTCCCTAACGTGACCTTGCCCAAGAATCACCTGGCCTGCTCCCCACTCACGAATGAAGGGGCTAAGAGTGGAAGTCATTCCTGAATTTTCAGGTCACATTCATGGCTCTCATGTACTCCTTGCAGTTCTATTTGGCAGGCAGCTGTGACCACACCACACAGAGAAGCCTGGCCCAACCACGTGGTCTGCTCACAGTCGAGAGCTACATAAGGAGAAAAGAATCACCTGCCTATTCTGTCATCGTCCCAACGCTTTTTAATAACAGCTAGCAATGACCAAGGGACAAAATAGAAAATAAAATGCAAACTTTGCATGATAGCTGTTTGAGCTTTATTCTTTTTCTTTTAGGAAAGCAAAAATTAGCCCTCCCTTGCCTTTTAATCTCATGTCTTAGCTGAAGTGTTTAGAACTGGCTGCAGTTTATGGTTAAAACCATAGCTGGGAATAATTACTTGGGGGGGGGGAACTGGCAAGGTTTGATCTATAAGGGCATATAATGATTCAGAGTGTCAATTGAATCCTCTCAGGACATGATTATTTTTATTCCTGCAGCAGCCAGTATCTCTTGACTACCTTTTTGATGCTTCCCAGGGAATAGAATCATGTGGTGTGGCCTGTGAAGCAGTTATGTAGGCAAATGTGTTCAAGATCCTTTCTGTTAAACTCATTTATTTGCTAATTTATCGTTCTGTCTATTGTGGCAGGAATTAATTTATCAGTGCCACAGTACAATTTCATTGGTACTTGTAGTGATATCTGAGACTTGTCAATGTGACAAAAGTACAGAAAATAAAAGGGATTTAGCTGTAATCTGGCCTCTATAAAACACAGGAAGATCAGATACAATAGCCCTCACTCTGTTTTCCTGGCAGTTCTTGTTGCTTGACGTTTGATAAAATGTCTTGTCTCTCCTGTGCTGCTGTGTCAAAGTCCCGTGTACAAAATGAGTGAACACAAACTTACTCAATGTAGTAGAAGCAGTTTAGCAGATCATATTGGCCGACTCAAAACAAAAACTAAACACTTTTTTTTTCTTTTTTTTTTCTTTCTTCTTTTTTTTTTTTTAACTAGTGCCTTTCAGTTCTACTTGTCTTTATCTTAAGTAGGAAGAACAATCAGCAAACACCTTAGTCTGCTTCCACAGCTGCCTCCTAAAACAGAAGGCTATTTTCAGGTCTAAGACAGAACATTATGGCCCAAGTATGAAAATGGGATATAGAGCTGGAACAGGCTTCCCCAAAGTTGTTTACCAGATGTTACAAAACTCACTGATTACAGTTAGAAATAGAATCCACACCTTGGCTCTTGCCTTCATTTTTGCCTCAGAGTGGGAGTTCTGGTTTAATTCCTACCAAGTGTTTTAAAACTTGGCTGATGTTTAACTCCTGATGACTTTTGAAACAACAAGGAACTTTTGAAGGACTGTGGGGAAAAAAGAAGAGCAAAAGTGGTGAATGCCAGTCTGGTATCAGTCCTGAGCATAACAACTGAAAGTCTGTTACAAGGCTTGTTTGAGCTAAATAATGTGAGAAACACCATTCAAAAAGGTTAAAAACAAAACCATGCTAACTTGATAAGAAAAAAGAGAGATTTTGGCTGTAGTTGAATGAGATAAAGTTGTTGCTTTAAAAAACTTCTGTAAACTCCCTGGCTTTGTTCTGCATGGCATTTTGACTAAGAAATTAGAACACTAGAAAATTACACTTGTTTACAAAATGGCTAACTGGCAGATCTGAAAATCTAATTAAGCAGTAAGGCAGGTGTTTCTAATGCAAGAATAATTTTTGATATTATAATATTAAATTATTTCTTTCAGTTATCTGAAAGAAAACATATAATCATTTCTCATAAAGCTTGAACAACTACATTTGGGGAACTCATGAATAATAAAGTGGTGGTTTACTGTGACAAAGTGATGTGCATCACTTAATGATGTAGATGTAGGGAAGCATACACTTTTCAGCAGGGATAATGGAACATCTCCATTGTGAAAACTCAGGCTCTTACTTACAGAAGGCAAGTCTTACGTGGGAATCAGTGTTGCTGAAAGACATCCATGCCTTCTTCTAGGTATACAGATGCCTGTATTTTCCTACAGTGACAGTGGAGACAAAACTAGTGTAGTATCATTGCCTATCAAGAGTGGGAATCTCAAGTGTAATTACAGGGAGCCTTTACTGCTGTTTCCTTTGACAGGTTGCTGTCGGAATTATATATCCTGCTCTAAAACTTTACTATCAAGAAGCATTTACAAATTGGGAAGGATGCAGAGAGGATCCATAAGAATGATGAACTCTGGACAACACTCTTCATAGAGTCAGATTTAATGAGTTGAATGTATTTAGTTCTGCCAAAGGATGGTTAAAAAGTAACTTTATTCCATCTTATGAGCACCTAAGGAGAGAAAAGAAATTAAACAGTATAAATGCATCCTAAAGGAGAGACATTTGTTCCTCTTGGTAAGGTAAGTTAGCATTTGGAACACTTTAATGAAAAGTGCAATGTAATTAAATAAGGTTTGGACATAATTCTGAACCCTTGCCCCTCGACACTCTAAAACAGCAATGAATGGAGAGAAGACTTGGGGGAAAAAACAGGCCATATAACCACAGCAGTTTATTCTTTCTGTGTCTATGAAACTCAGAGGTACATGTCAGTCATCAGAGATCACCTATGAACTTCTCTGAAATTTCATTTTTTCTCAATTTTTGCTACTATTGTTAATTGATATAGTTTCAGATTTTTTGGCCAGTGCAATACAAAGGGATAAAAAGACAGTTACTCATGATGTTCACCTCTATGGGCCGCATTCTGCAGTCTGCACTGGTAATAGTTTATCTGGTGGGGGGACTGCTTATTTTGGCATTTCAGAGCAAACAAGACCATTGTTTCAGCAGGAACCAGTGGTAAGTGAGGCTCAAGTCCTTAGATTTTATTTCAGATGCTCTTTGCCATGCTAGCTGTCCTTATAAAAAGCCTACAGTGGGACATTAAACTACAGCACGTGGTGTTTTTTAAGCCCCAAGCTCTGGTTCAGCATTATTTGTTTTCATCAATATATAAATGCTGCAATGCTATGAAGCAAGTGTATAACAACAATTTTAAATGGGAAGAAAAGTCTCTAAAACACCAAACAAAGCCAGAAAACATTGCTAAGTGACACTGCCTGTTGTTCATTGCCATGTTGTTGTCTCATCACATGCCAAATTCTGCACATTTTGAAACTGTGAGTGCCCATGCTGACGTTAACAGGAATTTCCCCAGGAGGAAGGTAAGATGTAATCAGTTCTCCATAACCAACCACCCATTCCAGCATTTTTGAACTGCTTGAAGCCTTTGGCCATAACCTACATCTGCTCTGACTGGTGCTGACAGTACTTGACACAATTTTTTGTAGACCACACCAAAATAAGGACAGAACACACTTTCTTCTCTTATTTGAGCAAAGACACGATTTGACATTTGTTACACTTATGTAGGGGAGGTAGCCTGCTTTTCTTAAGCTTTTAGTGAGTATAAGTAAGGAATTCTAGAAGCTGGTGTACAAAAGAAATGTCAAGATGCTTCATCCCTGTTTAAAGTACTGACTGATTGCTGATGTATGCTACTTTTCCTTTGGCAGCAGAATGCAAAGTTAAAATAGTCAGTGCACAATGGTTATGACAACACTTCTTTTCTCTACATCCTCTGGTAGCTCCCACTACCCTCTTCCTCCCTTTTTACAAATACTCCTTTCAACAGCACCAATTCTGAAACGGATGGGAAGGATGGTTTGATGATTAAAACACTGTGGTAGGACTTGGAAAACTATCATTTAATTCCGAGCTCGACAACAGGTTCCAGTGTGATCACAGGTATGTTAATTAATTTCTGGTGTCTTAATTTCCCCCCTGTAAAAGAGGATGATGGCAAGCATCTACTCTGTTCTAGCTGGTGCATCATTTTGAACAGATACTCTCCGAAGATGATCTCGAAATGTGCAGTGCCTACTGTGAAGGAACTCAGATCCTGAACAAAGCTGCCCACATAGCGGAGGATTCGAAGTGTGAGAAGAAGAATTTATGAACCAGATCAGTGGTTTAACCATCAATAGCTGAATGACACAGTGTAGTCATACATCAGATATTCCCTTCATTGCAGCTCCCTTTTAACGGTGATATAAGCATTTATTTTTTACAGGCTGCAAAACTTATTATTAAAAACCAGCTCACTAATGCTCCATAAACCTGCAATGATAGGAAATTGATGTTGGGCTATATAAACACATTAATTTTCACTGATTGCTAAATCATCCATTTGATTGCCCAAGATTCGTGACAACTAAGGCTCTACATTTGTAAGGATAAAATTATGTTTATATAATTGACTGTATAGATTATTCACAGAAACCGTAGAGAAAATGCTGCAATTTTGTATGTCTTTGAACCCTTTGGAGAACCAGCTTGTTCTTTTTCACAGGTGTTACGGTCTTGAAAATCACAATGCAACTTCATTTTAAACTGGCTGAAATCCAAATGGAAATTATCATTTTGACTAATGTCTGTCTCATGCCGAGAATTAGAAAGAGCAAAACATAGGTTATAAAAAGTCCACTTTGTGCCATATCTAACTACTTAAGTACTCTGCTGATACACAGAAAAAATTCCTCTTAAAGAAAGCTACTATTCCTTTTTCCAATTACTAAAGCATGTGTTTCTGCATACACTTGTTTGTATGTCTGGGTTTCATATTCACAGAAGTGACTCACAGCGCATGAAGCAATTATATGATCAACACTCCACAAAAGGTGAACGAGTGACATGGCCTCCTGTACTCATGTATAATATTACTTGTAATTCCTTTGGGTAAGTGTTTACCCTGTACTCCTAAAAGTGCAAGGGAACTGTGTAAAACATACAGTGGTCTGAATAGCTCATCTTGCCACTGTTAGTAGTTTCACGAGTGTTTTCTCCTAGTTTTCTGCCAGCTCGTCTGGGACAGCTTCATACACACATCAGCCAAGGTTTCTGCTCCCCTTACTGAGCAGAAACTTACTCAGCCTCAGGAGATCTGACTCAAATTCGGGCTCTGTGAATCTGGGGCAGTACCATGGAAATAATGGCTACAAGAGACTTATGCTTCCAAGGTCCAAAAATGTAATTCAGCTGCTTAATAATACTTATTATTACTTAATTATTACTCCCTAATAACTGAGAAATTTGGAGGACTCCTGGATACCACAGTTAAGTTTAAGTCTCGGGCTCTATGCTCTATAAATAAAGTACCTGAATTCAAAGAAAGTTACTGTGAGTTTTCTCCTTTGTTCAAATAGAAACAATGTCTCATAACATTCCCCCCCCGCCCGAACTTTCACATTTCCATTGCAACAGGAATTCTTTTTTTTGATTGCTGAGACACTCTTCTGAAACCTACTCACTGGAGTGTTCAGCAGCATACCTTATGCTCTTTCCAGACTCATTAGATGCTCTTTCTAGGAAATGTGGCTTCTGCTGAGAGTAAGAAATGTAAACATCCTCCTAGGCAGACACTTGGGATGGCCAAGGAATCCTTGTTTTCAGAATAGTTTCATAAATCATGCTGTTCTCATGACTCTTAAAGCATCTCTGCTTAAATTTTATCTCCACAAGAACACTTAGGATGATGAACTATAACACCCATATTCCTGATCTTGAAACACCTCTGGCTAATCTGCACTTTGTCTATACAGATCTTAATCTGCAGTGCAATGCTACAGATACTTGTGAAATGGTGCACTTGATTTATAGGAAATAAAAAATTATTTACAGTGTTTTATCTGCAGTACATTTATTCTTAAAATGAAACAAATCATTGCTCACTGTATTCTTTTCTGCCTTTTCAGAACTAATCTTCGTAGCTGTTTGAGTTTTTCTCTTTAATTTTATAGGGTTTTGTAAGTCTCCATCACTACCGAGTGACCTGAATTTTCTTTTTAGCCTACCACTGAAACGTGTGGTATCCAACACAGATCACACATTTGGAAAAATCCAACACAGATCACACATTTGGAAAACAGGGTTACACCTATCTAAGTGTATGGATTGAGAATAGGTAAGAAAATGTATGGCATCAGCATGTGTATCCATCAAAGTTCTGATAAATGTCAAGGTTCTAAAAGCACACCACATTTAGTAACTAGCAATAGCAATAGTGGGAGATAGTTGTGGGAGAAAATTGTACATGAAAAGAAGAAAACGCTGTGATCTTGTACTAGGCAGAAAATTAGTTTTGTCCTCCCATTATTCTAGTAGGCTGGCAAAAAGCCTTAATTTATTTTGTTTATGCAAATGATATTTGATTATGCAAATGACAAACAGAGGCCTATTTTTGTAGGCATAAAGTAATTTTATACTGCTCAAATGAATTTGCACATCAACCCCAACAGCAGCAATTCTACCTCCATTGTGCTACTGCCCTACTTAACGCTTCAGAAGACATAAGTTCTGATGCATATTTTCATTGTGACTTTTAAATTTTGAGTTTTATTCTTCAAGGGATAAAACTTCTTCTGCAAAGACAGACATTTCTGGAGCTAACCTGCCAGAAAAAAGACTTAGATCATACACAGAACCTTTTAGTGAAGATAAATATTAAATGACAAAGGTGATTTGCATTTCCCTGGTGGGCTACTGACAAAAATTGTATTGGGTCCTCACTTTCACTGTTATGGCTTCTATGACCTCCAGGCACCTTGTACGCGGTGTGGGCTTCTAAATTAACAGTAACTGCACAAAACAATATAGTCCTGCTTAGTTCTGTAAGATGAATACCTTCCTAAGAAAGCAATTTAACATACACAGATAATGTTTCCCTCTGATATATCGTCTAGGAACTTGTTATTGTGGCTAACTCAGCTGAACAAATTCTATGTCCTCTTGATATTTTCAAGGGGGTGAGATCCTATTCCTCATGCACATTTGTGTCAGGATCATCTCTCTGTCAAATTAATGTTCTTAGAAAACTTCCATGGCCTTTCTTGCTGTTACTAGAGCACTGTTTTCATAAAGTGATTAATACAAAATACTTATTTTGAAATTATTGTATAAAAAAGCACTGAAAAAAGAAAAACACGGTTGAGCATGAGGAGTTAAAAGACAAAGGTAAGAGAGTTTTGACTGTAATGTGTTATGATCTTGTTCTCTTGTTCTTGTCTCATGAAGATCTCATGTGCTGCATTTTTCTGAATCTTTGTGGGCAAGGGTTACGTTTGCCCTCTTGACTTGTGCGTATTTTGCTGGAGCAACTGCATCTCACCACTGCCTTCGAGCTATCTTTGCTTCCAAGTACATTACACCCTGCTCAGAGCAATAACCTACTGCAGGTCTCTGACACATGGTTCCCACTAAGCATGCACTGTGGAAAAACAGACGCTTTCATTTTTCCAGCTTTTTGAATTTCATTTTAAAATGGAGGGTTCTGTGCAGCAAGTGTGCTGCCTTGCATATAACTATCAAACAGATAAGTAGCATATGCCTCACAACCTGGTGAACGAAGAAAACTAAACACATTCCAAAGTGAAAGCTACGTTTCCAGGGAAAGGGATGAACGCTTGCCTTCTTATCAGTCTTTCTTCCTTTCAAAAAAGGAAGGGCAAGAGAGACTTTGCCTACACATCGGGTCCTGCAGGCTCCAGCCGAGAGGTGGCGTTAAGGTGCAGTGCAATGTTCTCCTACCGAAACCTCCTTTATTCCTCAAAACCTGTTTGAGCGGTAGTATGCCTGATACCCAGAGATACACGAAGCAGTTAAAGAAATGAAAAATACAGTGTGGAATATCAAGGAATTCAAAGGGCCAGCAGTCTGAGTTAAGACTGGAAAACTAAAGCAATTTATGCCTCCAACAACCATGCATATCAGCGAGTTAAGCTGGTAACTCTGCAGGTCAGAGTGCGTCTGTGCAAACATGAACCAAGTGCTAGATACAGCTATTAAGTTAGATAATAGATTAGATACTAGATACTGCTGTCTTAACAGTGATGATGCGTATTTTTGGCACATACATGCCTTTTCAGAACACCATCATAAAAGAAGACTAGTATTTCCAAACCAAACAAGTGGAGCCAGACCTATTTTCAAAACAAAACAAAATAAAGCTACTCACATTTAACACTGGTATGCAAACTCTTCGGTGCAGATGAGTCAACAGCAGCTGTATTAACAAAAAGTAGGTTCAGTCCAATGAAACACTAGCATAACAAATAATCATATCAAAATGGGTAGAGACGAAAATGATCATCCTAAGGTGTTGAATTCCCTGTGGGAATATGATACCAGACTGTATAATATTAGCATTATTAATAATATACATCTACAGATCACCAAATCCTGTTGTTTCCCCATTGATGTGGAACATTTTCTTACTATTTTCTTCTATTATCTTTGCCAGTGGTCAGGTCTCAAAAGCTAGCATAGCTTAAGTGTTGGAAAGTGAGTTGAATTATACCAACTACAAATATAGTTGCAATGACATTGGATGAGGACTTGATCCCTTGTCTATATCTGTGTAAAAGCAAAAGGTGAGTGCCTCAGCAGTGCTGTTACTGGTTCAGTATCAAATCTGGGTCTGAATTTTATGGCTTTCGACCATCTCTACTTAGATACAGAAATTAGACTCAGTACAGCTGCATTTATTAACCTTAATTTTAATTTAAAATTTAAGAAAAGATTTTTGTAATGGCATCTACTGTTACCCAGAAAGTTGATATTTCGTGGATGAGTAGTACAGCTGCTATCAGACAGGGGAAACTGCCAACTGATGCTCTAAGAGTGTGAGTCAAGTTGTCCTCAGGCTCAAGGTCATCAGTTTGTCATCATCTTTCTATCAAAAGGAGTTATTTGAATACACAATTACATAGGCAGTTTTGAACACCAAATATTTTGTTATTTGGTCATTTGGTTTTCATTGTAAAATGAAGTAAGCTTCAAGGAATCAAGCCCTGTCACTACTGCTGCACAGTCTTCAATAAGTCATGTGTCCATACAGAAGATGGTGAGGATGTTAATGGAGCTCTATGCCAGATTGTATATCCCTGTATATAACTAAGGTACCTGAGGAAATACTACTTTTGACTCTGGAGGGAAAATCAATCACTTTGAAGTTCAATATTCCAGTTGCATTTGAAGGACACTGACTGAATTTCCATCTTTCACTTTTGTGATTTCTGTCAAATGTCACAGCAAACTGGAGTTTGTACAAGTGCTCCAAAGTTTCAGACAAGCAGGGCTTGTTACCATCTACAGTGAGACCAAATATGTTGTATTTTAAAAAGCAGCCGTATTCCAAAAAATTTGAGAATATTTAGAAGGATACTGGAGAAGGCCTTTAGACAACTCTGACCAGATTTTTCAGAGGAAAGAAATTCTGTAATCTCCTGTAAAGATGTACAGAACATGTGGCAAATCAGCAATTCAGAGCATCAGGTGAGTACAGAAAAGAACCCTGACTTTCTTGCAATATTGCAATTTTTGATATGCATGCAAGAATTAGCTCTACAAGGAAAACCTGTGTGAATGAAGAACACTATAATAAGTAAAATAGGTGGTTTAAGATTAAAGGTTCCTGCTATAATACACTCCAAAGCTGACTTTTGAGAACTCTAAATTCAGATTGTGAAACACCTAAGAATTAGAAATTTTAGCCACTGAAAACTTTGATTAGCACCTACTGTGAGAAACTCCTTCCTGACTGATTGAATTCTGCTGCAGAGAAGCAGGACTGACATTTGAGAAAAAGAAAATTGAAGCCTGTTTTGGAACAAAGCATTTGGCTCCTTTTATGCTAAGAATAGTGTGTATTTTCTTCTGAGCTTTAGGAATGTAATAGACAAAAAGACTGCAAGAATCTCTGTTACTTTCCTTTTATTTTTTGATCTTTGCTCCCTCATTTAGACATCACCAGTTGAGAATAAAATAAATTTCAATCATATATGACAGTCTTTGCTGCTCTTAACTAGTCCTGATGGTTCTGTATATTTATAAGCAATGCACTAGAATGTGAATTCTGCAGTCCCTAGAGTTCTCTGTTTCTGTGATATTGGCTATGTAAAAGCAAAAGTCACTTCAGTTCAGAAGTACAGAGCAGCAATCCAGCCTCCAGCTCCCAGTATGAGTGGGATGATCATGAACTTTAGCATGGTGGAGGTCATGAATCTTTCAAAGAGTGGTTCTGATACCATGATAAAAAGATGAGCTATATTTGAGTCAGGTCATTTTAAGATGACGCATTTGGCACCGCAAATTGACAAAAGGATTGATCTGGCAAAAAACCCACAGCAACAACCTAATTTATTGTTCAACACCTATGTGTTATTATAAAGCTCACTGCATGTGGTCAGTGAATTGTTTGGTTAGAAAGCCTGGTGAGCCCAAGGGCTGGAAGTCCTGCAGTAACCTAATTACGGCTATGACCATTCAATTCCAGTTGTTTCATCTGCACCTGAAGCACCAGGAAGTTTACACAGCTCCAGACAACTGACGGAGGATATTTTTCTTTAATTCCAAATTCTGTTTCTAGTGGCTTGCAGCTATTTGCAGGAGGGAGAATATTTGAAGAGGCCTCAAGAACATAACTACATGTGGTTAATGGAACTTCCCTCTAGGTTACTTAGGACTAATACCGTAACCTTCTAAACATCAAAAGATGTAACCTCCCTGTTACTCTTCAATGGTTTCTTCCAATTAAACAAATACCTATCCTAATGTTCTCATTTTACCTTTCCTTTTAGTTATCAGCCATATACATCTAACCAGAAATTATGAATAAAATAACACAGGGAAATTAAGCAATATTTCCCTTCCTAACACGAACTTGTCATTTTGACTCCATAGACTTTACATCTATAAACAGTTGGGGTTGCTTCTCCCAAGACAAAGTTACAGTTCCAACTGAGTGTTCTACGTATCTCTTAAGGCACACCATGTCATGCCTCACTTTTAAATTCTCCTACGCCTGTCGAGTTAGCGACAGGGAGAGGGAGGAAAGAAAGGGGAAGAAATTCAGAAGCCAACCAAAAATAGGGACAACCAACATATCTTTGACTGTGATTTTATCTTTTACCTACAAAGCTACTGTGGTAATTAAAGACTTTAAGCACCTTTGGCAGACATCAGTTTCTTGAAATGAGCAGCCATCTGATCTTGAATGATGTACTGGTTGGAGAGCTTGCAGGAAAGTCCAGGAGAAAAAGCTGCAAGATGAAAAAAACTGAGTTCACTCAGTGGGGCAAGCAATGTTTCAGGTAATAATGGATCTGAAAACATTATAATGTTTTCATTTCTCTCCTGCTTGCAATAAAACCAATATTCGTTCTTATATTTCAAAAAGTAAGAACAGCACAGAATGTAACATGGAAAAGTGGTGAATTATTCTCAGTTTTCATGTTTTTGAATACCTGAGAATTATGATTTGCAATTAGGTACTTATAAGCCTTTGATATTTTTGAACTCTAGAGAATAACAGGGGATCTCAGTGTTTAATATCTTATATAATAAATATAAATAAAATAGAAAAAATATAAATGTAAAAAAAATAATAAAGCATTTTCCTTTTGAAAGATTTAGTACAAGAGAGTATTAAATAATAGTAGAAAGCATTAATACTATTATTAATGCTAGATAGTATTATTAGAGGATATTACAAAGTACTGCAAAAAACTGCACGTTAATATGTCACCTCTTGGTCATACCAGACCTAACTCTGGCACTCTACAGTTAGGAAAATGGACTGGATACAGACAAATACATAATTCGGGCCAGAAAAGGAACCAGAGCATGGAGCTGAAATGTGTTACACACCGACTGACCATAACACTCCTCTGAATCTCTAAATAGCAAGACTTCTCAGATTCAGAAGAATTTGTCTCTGTGTCTGACCTAAGCTCACTAACCCGGGAAAAAAAGTCAAGAAGCAGATAAACATTTACTTGTTTTAAATTTTAATGTGGCAGTGTGGCTGAGATGGATAATTTTCTTTCAATCTGTTTCCAAACAAAAATATTATCTCTTTCTCAAATCCTCTCAATTCCTAAACAGACAGGATTTATAGATGGAAAGTTGCTAGCACATTATATTAAAAAATCACCAGAATACTGGAGATCAGAAACCTAACATGCCTTTGGCTTTCCATCCATGGGCCCAGAATGACCCTCACACTTAAGATAATCAGTCCATCCAACCTATTCAGATTTGGTTCTCTGAGCCAGAAAAGTAAATGATTGTTTCATTATTCATATCCCCAATGTACCATTTCAGTTAATAACTTAGTTTCATAGTTTTTATTGTGTTTTGAAAAAATAGGAGACTTTGGGTTGGGAGTCTGAGAATCAATCCTTTTAATCAGTTTGGCTGCATACTTGCTGTGTTGCTTTCTCTTACCTAAGTCTCCTGCCTACCAAGTGAGCCAGTGCTACAAACTGTTTTTCACTGCCAAGGAGTTTGACTGCATTCAATTTATTGTGTTACCTTTTGAAGGAAGAGCAGGACAGAACACCTGATGCTAGATTTGTTGCTTCGTTTAGTATTACTTCCTCAGGTGCTCCTGCAAGTAACTCGAAGCCTACCAGGAGGGTGCTGACATGAAGACTTGATTTCAACAGCTTGTCCAGGAGCAGCAGGACATCCCAACATGACCAGCTACAGAAAGGTACTGTTACTTCAGCTCCAGGACCATCCCTTTGATTGTTCATCAAACATGTAGGTGCAGCCAGAGTGCTTACACCGTGATGTAAGGAGGTGCAGAGACATCAATAGAAGTAATGATTCTATGTTTGCTACAAAGCAATGAAGAACTTGGTGCAATATTGTGACCAAAGTGCATTTACATTTTGTCTCAATTAAATTGAATATGAGTAGTACAGGTACCATAATGGAATCCAATACTTGCAGCAGACAAATACAAAGCTCACATACTTTCTAATCATGAGCATTTACCATATGTCCAATTTCATTCAGGGAAACCACTTGTGTGTCAATACTATACTACAGAAATAAAATAGTTAAAATCAGTACTATTCTGTTTCAAAGCTTTTATGTGCTTGAGAACAGTAGTTGTTCACTCCAAAACTTCTAAAACTTAATTTTTTTTTTCATTAATTTTGCCAATTGTTCTGTAACCTCCTGCTGGCAAAAGCAACTGGAACAAGCTCTTCAGTAATGTACAGCACCATTCCTAGCTGGTGGAAAGTGGGGCAGCCCTCCTGAGTTCAAGGAATGGCAATACCCTAAATCACAGCAGCTAGAGTCTCTTGTCAGTAAGGGAAAGAAAATAGTATTTTGGTAAATGCCCTGAATCTTTCCCTGATTGGCAGTGACAAGATGATTTAAATATATGCAGTGAAAAAGACAGCATGACAGAAGAACGAAGTGATAATCTAAACAATATCCAAAGATTAAAAAGGGATGGAAAATCCATTTATAAAAAGAACATTCTTCTCAAAATGAATAACCACCCCAAATTTGAAATGCTAAAGATATACAAGGCACTAGTAGTTTAATCTAATTTTTGTCTCTCATAAAATCTAACTCTATCCTGTGTCCAGAAAATTGCTAACATTGTGCAATAAGCAGCATTGTGGTTATTCCTATGTAAGGGAAAAAAAAAAAGGCAAATTATTTTCTTTGCCAGAGACTTTCTGTTGAACTTTGGTAAGTCATTTTTTGTTCTCATGTCTAAATCTCTCTGAAAAGAGAATCTGAAAAAATACATCACTTTCTCAAAGAAAAGGCTTTAAGAATAAAAACAATGAAATGGGGAGATTTAGGGGGTGCCCAGTTAAGTATCTCCCACTGTTAGAGAGGGTTATCTTATTTGAGCTCTCTGGAAAGTTCATACTTTCAGACAAATTTTCCTTATGTTTTCTTTGAGTAACTTCGAATTGAGGGAAATGGGAAAAAAAAATTTTCTGGAAATTTTAAGTAGCCCTCTGTCGATGGTGCAAACACACATCAGGTCAAATTGAAACAGCCCTTTTGTGTGCTGCTATGACAGGCAATATTCTTGAGCCCGTATTTGCACAGAATCCAAGTTTTGTATTTTCTGCTGCCTTGCAAAGATCTCATTTACCTGCAACATTCAGCAAACTGCTTGATCTAAGCTTTCAATGTTTCAGAGTTCCAGCACTTTCTATATACAAGCACAGTTCTACGGACAGAAAGTTGTCTGCTTTTGAAAATCTTTTCAAACTCTGAGGACTATTGTCCTTTCAAGATATTTACATGTTGCTTCTACGTATGAGAAAAGATCTCCAGGTAACCAAGATCCAAGAATGAGCAATAAAAAACAGTGACAACTCTCTCAACAGTGATGCTTTTTTATTTCCTACTTTGAAATTGCCTTCTTAGCAATTTATTACAGTCCTGAACGTGTAGTTGTATGGTGACTAATTTACCTAGTTTCCAGTGATTGAATTGCAAGAGATTACTTCTGCAAATCACATCTGGAAAATATATCACGTCTAGAGGTATAATGTCATATCATAAATCCAGCTGTAGCAGTATTAAAGTTTGACTGATACCCAGTGACAATGATAAAACATGTCTTTTCCTGAAAAACAAAATATGTTTTTGAAAAACAAAAGAGGTGACTTTGCTCCTCACCAGACTGCTGATTCAAAGCCGCTCCTTTTTGCCTTATAGGAGTAAAAGCCTGTTCTCGCTAACATGCCAATTATTTTACTCTTTTAAAGACGAGTATAACTGCTGTGCTGCTCTGCTACAAATAGTTTATAACATTCCAAACTGCTAATTCCTACAAGTGGAAATGTTACAACATGGAGCCATATGTACTTATAACCAAATAAAAAACTGTTCAGGGATACTGAAACCTCAGAAGTGTGGAAATACCCAATTCTTGTCTACCCTTCACAGTATTGGCAAGTGGGAACCATCTCTGCAACATCCTTGGCTTTGCATGTAGTAAACTGGCATTGCAAGGAAAGAGCTATCTTGTATATTAGCAAGATATTAGCAATTAGCTAATAGCTAAGATATTAGCATTATCATTAGCAGTAATTCACATTTATGGTCCTGTGTCTCTTTGTGTCTGGCTACTTCCTCATCTTGTATTTAAACCCTAAATTTGGAGGGGAGAGGGGCCATCCCTTTGCTCAGTGTTTGTCTCGTGCTTAATAAGGTAGAACAGCTGCCCACCGTGCAGGTAACAGAGTAACCACTCTGACAATCTCTCAGCGGAGTGACCCAGTCAATGGCTGACAAATGTTTTGCAGCTCCTCTCACTTCAGTTCAGTTGCATACTTGTCTCAAGCTGCTCCCCTCCTGGCTGAGTATTTCTGCCTATTTTCAGCTACAGGAAGCACTGGCAGGCATTGAGCTCTGGCTTATGCTTTGAGCATCGAACAGAGGTTTCTCTGCTTCTGTTCCCTTCAGAAAATACATATATATCACTTCTAGAGGAAACCAGCATGACAGGCTGCTGAGGTGAGGACACAGTAGGTGTCCTCCTCATGGTCCTTTCGGGTTCTCTTGAAAAGGTGGGAAGAGGAGGATGGTAGGACGATACCCTGTGGGTTCTGAAATGCAGAGGTGCCTATTTACAGATGCCTCTGATTGCAGCTGGGCTTCATCAAGCGACAGACAAAGGCCAACAAGGACAAAAATGGTGGGCAGCGGTGCTGGTGGTGGTGGTGCGTTTGACAGCATTTAATTAAGGACTGAAACTATATTGGACTTGGAGAAGGTATAGTGGAACAGCATTTCTGAGAAGGGAAGTTTCAGGCAGAACAGCTTTCCAGTAGTTCTTCTACAGGTGCTTGGCAGAGATCCTGACCAGGAAAGCTGCTTGGCTAAACTAGAGAGCTAAGATTTTGTAATAGCAGCTATTAGAAAGACTTACCTGCTTTATACTGTTTCAATAATAAAATACGTATTTTTAATAATCTCTTTATAGTCAAGCTGTTAGTCCGAAATTGGAGCACTCAGGCACCTTTCAAGTAATAATTTGAATACTTACGGCTACTTTTGAGACTGAGGTGTCCTCTGAAAGGTCCCATCAAGGAGCAGGTAGGCACCATGGCTATCTGGGACCCTTGGTAGGGAAGGAAAATGAAAATTTACTGATTATGTATTAATGAAAACATGGTCCTATGTGGACTACAGAACAGTCACCTGCTGGCTACAACTGATATAGGTGTGAAAAGGCTGGCACCTTCAAATTTACTTTCCCTGCCAGATCACTTCTGTTTGTTTTAATCCCTACCAATTAGTGGGACCCTTTTGAGCAGATACTTTGAGAGAAAATTCTTTACAGCAGCATTAACAGGGCAATTTTCTACAGGCCACAAAAATGAGCCATGGCATTGTTCTAAGGTCACATATTTTGCAATATGAAAGATCATCTCTGCTAACATAAATCTTCAAGGCAAAAGAGGGAGCAGCTCAGTATGTTACTGTGCTGCTTGTGCCCAAGGGAAGCAGTGGGGAAAAAAAGCACAACATTGAATATTTTCTAAAGATACCCAACAAAATAGGATAGGCTCACATCACAGTAGCCAAACCTAGAAAAGCCAGACTCAACACAACAAAGAAAGCAAACAAGCCCCCTCTCATTTCAAATTAAGGGCAAGTTGCAAGAAGACAAATTCCACATACACAGAATTCCACCTATTTTATGAAGATGTCCACTGCTAATAAATGAATTCATCTCAGATGAGTAACAGGGTAAATTTTACAGCTAACAGCTAAAATGTAACA
The DNA here is from genome assembly GCA_013396775.1 of Cephalopterus ornatus. Lineage (NCBI taxonomy): Eukaryota > Metazoa > Chordata > Aves > Passeriformes > Cotingidae > Cephalopterus > Cephalopterus ornatus. The sequence goes on from VZRE01002360.1 coordinate 561,368, forward strand.
GCTGAAAGAGCCTTGTCTCAATTTCCAAAGCCACATAGGTTCGCAGGATTCAAACAGACACAGATTCGTAGGAAATCCAGAAGATTTCAGTCCCTACCAATCCAGTGGTATGGTTTTCAACACAATCATGTTCCTAACTCCCACTAAAATCAAGAAGAAGCTGGTACCTTAATTTGCAAGTCTGATCATGGAGACTAAACATTAGCCCTCATTTTTAACTTTGAACTTAGTGAAATGATTTGTCCATATGCAAAAGTGCCAGCAATAATTTAAACTATAATTTAAATAGACTTTCATCAGCTTACAAACTGATTTTGATTCATCTTAAACCTACTCCTGGTAAATATGAAGCAAGTCAGTCACCACTGCAATGTGGGTACATAATCTTCACCAGATAAATCTTATCGCTTTAAACTCCACACTTAGAATTCCATGCTTCTTAAACAGTTAAGTCAACTGGCATATAGGAACCTAAAGTTCAGTAGCTTTATACTCCAAAGGGTTGTCTGGCAGCAGAAGTTGCTTAATTGTGAACTTATATTTGCCAGATTAGATGTGACAGTTGTAAAGGAAATATCTCCTTAGAGATGATCCTGAATGTCAAAGGACATACCAAGTGCCATCAGAACTAGAAAAATCAATACAATTCTTCCTTTGGTTTCAAGGCAATGTTGTAATTTGGGGGAGGAAACAGGAGTGTCTGACTCTCAAACAATGAAACCTTTACTTTTGTTCTCATACATATATTTCAGAATAACTTTTGGTTTCAAAGGCATTGCTGCAAGTTCACAAACCATGTGTTTATACCTATAACCAAAACCTGAGAACATAGACTTTAGAAGTGATTACAGGTTTTGGATCTTTATTTGGTGACACCTGAAAAAGAGGCTGTTTTTTCAGAGTGCACTCCTTCTGAAATTCAGGCCTCACCACTGGGAGCTTAGTTTTTGGCAAAATCAGCTGTCTGGGAGAGACTTTTTAAAGGTAAATGATGCAGGTAATAGAGAGCATTATAACAATGTTCTGAGAAAACAGAATCTGCAATGATTATGAGCAGTGCTTTTTTTTTTGTATGGGATTCTGCCACCTTAGACTCAAAATAAAAATGCTATGAAATAAATGGGAACTGAGTAAACTTTATTGCTTTTCTTCTGTGCTCATATTTCTAATTGTCATGGGTCCTTAAGTTAATAAAATCATCAAAAGGTCAGATTTTTTTTTTTTTTGGTCTTTTGCAAACATCCTTCTGTAGTCACAACAGGATATGGACAAAGGAAGTTACTGCTTTCAAATCCAAGGTAACACATCAAAACATTTGGTTATTTTTTAAAAATGTTATTTATTTATATAGATTCCTTAAGCATTTTTAGTCATGTTTTGGAAAACAGTGGAAGTTAATCATAGCTTCATATATACTGGCTAAAAAATCACAGAATCACAGAATCCACCAAGTTGGAAGGGACCCACCAGGATCACTGAGTCCAACCCTGCACAGGACTATCCCCAAAAGTCCCACTGTGTGCCCGAGTATTGTCCAAACACTTCTTGAACTCCGTCAGCTTGGTGCTGTGACCACTTCCCTGGGGAGCCTGTTAGAGTGCCCAACCACCCTCTGAGTGAAGAATCTCTTTCTAAGATCCAACCTAAGCCTCCCCTGCCAGAACTTCAGGCCATCCTCTCAGGTCCTGTCACTGGTCACCACAGAGAATTAAAAAATTTAATTTAAAAGCAAATTAGTCTAGCTTCATCTCACTGTGTATTACTAATAATAATTTGTATTATTTAATTTATTTTGAAATATAAATTATCCATTACTAAATCTTTATTTCTTTTAGCTTTTTCTTTTCTTTATGTCAAACATAAGGCATGACAGATAGAAGGATTTATATTGAAAAGAGCTCTTAATCATGTGCAACTTTAGAACAGACAGTAATTCTTTATCTTCTTGTGTCCAATCCTTCTATTTTGATCAACAATTACCTCACTATGATCTGAAGTAGAAAAACATCAGTGGGAAACTACTCTGAGTGAGGACAGATAAAATGGAACAAGCATGTATCAAAAATTGTAATTGTTTGAGCAAAGTACATTTAATTTAATAAGCGTATGCTATGTGTAACACATGATGCAGGCACTAAACAGTTGTTATGATGGAACAAAGTCACAATAATGGCAGATCTTTAACTACCTAATCTGTTACAGGAGCATTTACAGCAGTTGACTCATGCAATAATGTTGCTGTTGTTGTTTGAACTCTGGTGAGTTCCTGAAGTTTCAATCAGATCACTGTCGCAAGATCTGTACAAATAGTCAAGCACTCATTAACAGACCCAAAAAGTTTATAACCGAAGTTTGCAAACCAGATAAATAGCAGTTGGGGAAAAAAAAAAAAAAGGCATTGTCTTCATTTTAGAGGCTGAAAAAGGTTGTTTTGTTCATTGTGACACGATGAGAAGATTTAATGGCAGAGAAATGCAACTTGATTTTCTGATTATCAGGTCAGTGCCTAAACTTCAGGACACTGATTTTCAACTTTATCAAAATATCTAATATGTGGAATTTTTGTTCTAATGAGAAGAAACACTGCATAGTTTCTGTAGCTGCAACCATTTTTGACTTACAGAGTCAAAAATGCTTCTAGGAAGCTTTCTTCTGGGAGTGGTGCATTTCCCCATAGAAAGCCATACAAAAAGGAAATTATTTTCGGAAGAAGTATTTTGAAAACTAATGATATGATAGGAAAAAAACTATTGTGTTCAAGTTACGATGATTCACTGGGGTGGTCCGATACATATGTAAGGTGATGCCACTAGCGCTATACTCCAGTTAACTTCAAGACCAGGCCTTGAACAATGAGCACCCTTTTCCAGAGCAAAGTGTCTGATAGCGAGACAAAGGAACTGTCTGATGGAGTTTCTGAACAAGAAAGGTACAGTCTCTTAAAAGCAGTTATTTGACAATGTTCCTTACATTGTCAAAGTCCTGTGGGCTTTACACATAGACTTTGTAAAGACATGCTTTAGAACTATTGCTAAAATAACTCAGCACCTATTCAGATGCTATAAGTCTTGCCTTTTCATTCATTCAGATGCTATAATTCTTGCCTTTTCTTAGAATGAAAACAAATAGCATACAGCCTTTGAAGGAATGGTGTTAATTTTTGTGAAGCTTTTAATTTGAGCCATAGTAGACTGAGAGAGAGCAGAGCTTCTGCCTCATCTCTGCTTGAACTCAGGTATAGCAACAGAAGCTGAGTTTCGGGATAATTTCAGAATGGAGGAACTTCCTTAATCCGTCATGATTCGTGTATAATGTTAAACCTGTATAAGACACAGTAGGGAATCTACACTGCATACTCAATAGTTACCTACCCAACTATAAATTAAGCCCTGATCTTTGAAGTCATTAGTTGAGGGAACAAGTCCCAGTTATAACAGTGGCTCGTTCCTATTTAATAATGTGTTTTGTTGTCATGATAGTCTCCTCAGTTTCTGTGTATTTTCTGTATTTCTATAACACCTGAATCTGTCTCCTTAAAGAAATGCTGCAGCAGTAACTTTCATTTGTGGCAAACTGATTTAATTTCACTGGATTATAATAGATAAATTCAATTGGTTAGTGTTATACTTTGCTATTTTACATCAATGCACAGTTCTTTTAACAGGAGACCCAGTCTGCAAATGAAATGGAAGAAAAACCAGGTCTTTCTTATACCAGAGAGATAGATACTAAAATGTTTCACAGGGAACTGTACCCATTGAATATAAACCACAGCACGCCTAAAAAGGTGACAGTAAAGTGCCAAATAGAAGTTAGAGAAAAGAGACATGCTTTTTTACATTCTAACTAATAACAATGCACAGACACAATCTGACATTGCTACTGGCATTCACAGAAAACATAAGACAGACTCTTTCTGAATATTTTGAATTATGTACAATGGAATAGATTAAAGCATACAGCTAAGCAGTTGCTGCTGTGAGAGGACCATTCTCCAAAAACAAGGGGTTTGATTCTGTAGCTTTGTACTCGCCTCCGGTAAGCTGCTGAGCATCATCAGCTCCAAGATTTGAGGGCTTTGTGTGTTGAAGAATTTGGCTGCCAGTACAAAAGTTAGTGACAAGGGCAGTTTTTAAGAAGGTTCCAATGTCAGTCTAGTCTCCTGTGCTGTTATTCACCATTGACAAAATATCCTCTTTCACACAGTCATACTTTTGGATTTATCACCACATGCCATAGTGGGTTAAAAATTGTCCATATATGAGGCCATTCCCGTTGATGGGAATATGGAAAATTTAGAGTGGTTCTGGAACAGAGACAGTTTTGGTCATACATATTAAGCAATGGAATTTATGCTTGAAGTAGGGGGTTTCTATTAATAGAGTAAGTTAGGGTAAAAAGAAGTAGATCTTCATCCGCACAGGAATACAGAACTATAGTGCCTAAGATATGCATATTGCATTTGGTGTTCAGACTTGATTAACAGATACGCATTATTTGTCAGCATCCTAAAATCCACATTAATTTCCCAGTGGACTGGCATCACTCTGGGTCCATATGGACTGGAATCACTCTGGATCCGTATCTCAATACCTGCAGAAGCCTGAATTCCTTGTCAGGCATCAGATATGGAACTAGTATTTGCAAACTTAATCCAGAATATAAAAACAAACCCAACTTGACTATTGTTTCTGCTGTACTCTAAAGCTGGCCAAACCATTTCTAGAAAAACAGGATTTTTGTGGGCATTATTTGTTAGTTTGCCAAAACAGAAATATTTTGCAGCAAAGAAAAAGATTTCACTGAAATTCACAAATAAGGCCTGCAAGGAATCCTGCCAGCTGCAGGAAAGCAGGGGCTCCCAGGACTTACGGCTTCAAAGCAGTCACACCATATGGTCTCCCCTCTGTTCGCCAGTCCAACACCTGCTTGTTTCCAGGCCCACCAACTCTGTGGAAGTAGCAGGGCCAGCCTCTCACTCTTGTGAACCCAAAAGCTACATGTCACATTTTGCCTTCCTGTTGAGCAGCAAGAAACCTGAGACCTTTGAGAGCTCATCTGATGCCCATACTCTGAGTTCTGAAGCCCTGGGAGACCCTCCCTTGGGCTTCTTGGGACTCACTCTGGTACAAATAACTAAAAAATGTGAAAGCCCTGAGATTTGGGAACCTACTAGACAGAACCTCCAGATTCAATTAATTTAAAAATGATCTATGTAAAAGCACAAGCAGAACAGTTTTAATACACATTCTAATAAGGCACTATTCATTTTCCTTAATTTTGGACCTTCCTATGGAACAGTTCTGTCGCTCAACTGCCTCTATTACAGCTTCTCATGCTTGTATGGGATGAACATTGATATTTGTATTTGTGGTATTTAATTATCTGATATCTTCAACAGCATGATTAACTATTAAGAGCTGGAGGCAAATTAAGCAACTGTTAGAGTTTACATAAGCGATACCGTAGAGAGCCCCTATGAAGATATGCACGAACCCAAACCCAGGCCATTCTCCAGCTGATCAGCAGGATCCAGTTTTAGCAGTGTTCTTGTCAGCTGCAAGGCCCCCTCAAGGGAGCAAAGACACTCCTTTTCAAATGCCTTTGCTGTCACTGGGTGGTATCCACTTGTAGCTACAGAGAAAACATGGAGAAGCAATGAGAGACAGATGAAAGCAAGAAAGATCAAGGCAGTCTTTCATCGAATTTCTTTGATGTAAAAGGGAGATGTTACAGTTTGTGTATAAATACAGGCAGAAAAATAAGAACAGAAGACAAATAATAAGAAAACCATAAAAGCATGTGGAAAAATTATGGCTCTGCTCTTTATTCTCTATCGCTTGTCATTAACAAAACAGAACATGGCTTAACTAGCATTGTATTTAAGGAGGTTGTCTTTCTTTTTATAAGAGCTCAGACATTTTTACTCACTTCTGCATGTCATTTCTGGGTAGCTGCATATAGATCAATTATTTCTTCTCATCCAGGACAAATTCATAATTTCCTAGTAACACTTTCAAGATCCTGAAATAAATAGAAGGAGCACCATAATTGTATCAGTCCTTTTATCTCAATTAAACAGCTGAGGGCTGCTCAAGTACTGATTAGCCTATACTCTTGCCCTGCAGGATAATGAATCACTCTCACTGGGCTTCTCATGGGCCAGAGCTCATCTGCAAATTGTTATAATTTACATGGAATCCAAATGAAAGAACTTGACAGCAAGGAGTCTATTCATTAATATAAACTTTAGTTGATGAAGAACAAATTGCATAATTGCCTGAGAAAGTAACTGAGCTACCTCTCAAGTATGCAGCCATGCTGTGGAAGCTCATGGATTTCAGTGGGCAACACAGTGAAGTACTTATTTTAATAAAGGCAGGAACTCTTTTTTGGGTTTCTAAAATAAGCGCACTGTAAGTGAAGCACTTCACATTTATCAACAAGAAATATGGCCCCATCCTGGGCAGGTAAAAGCAAGCTATAAATAAATTTATTCTGTCTCTGCAGATGGATATGAACCTGCTACTGGCACTTTACTTCAGTTATTTTAGACTTCTTTGAAAATTCAAGCCCTAAAATCACTTCTACCCACCCTATTCCTTCCAAAAACCTTCTCTTTACTAGAGAGAACGCTGACTTTCACAGGATGGGTGCAATGAAGTCTCTCCCTTCTACCAATGCCCAAGAATCACCTTGGACATGGTCTACACCTCGCAGTATCCTTTTCTCTACTGACTGGGAGGTTTGCAGCAGCATCCAGCCAAGCATGTGCAGCCTACTCCACCAGCATGCTCTGCTCTCCCCCAGAGCAAGCAAATGTTTTCTCTCTATTCCCTGTGAAGAAGGTCGAGTGCTGAGGCAGTGGAAATTTCCTGGAGCTTCAAATTGCTATGAAGGTTCTGCTGTCATGACTCTGCAGCAATGCACTGTCAGACTTCAGGAATATATTTATAATTAGTGCCTAACTTAGAGCATCAAAGACCATGATGTGTACCTTTTCGCCTTCCAATCTGTCTCGTCTACTTAAAGCAGAGGTTGAAAGTTTCTCAGGGCAATAGTTGTCCTTCACTCTGTGCAGACATGTGCCTCACAAAATGAGTCTTGATCTGCCACATTTAAACACTAACTCAGCACAGCCAGCAAGTCACGAGAAACAAGCTAAGTACAAATAAGCACTGAAACATGAGATGGCTGCTGCTGGAAAACTGAGGTTTATGTGTCCACCACACTGGTCAGCCAAAGATTGAAGGGCATTTTCCCACAGTGGGCTGAGAAAAGAAAACTGGAGGAGGAAGACTGTTAAGGGAAAGCATGGTGTTCTTGTCCTTTTCTTCCACTTTCCCAGGCACCTACTTAAACCCAGCACTGGAGACATATTTGACTAAATGAACTGCTAGTCAGACTCAGGGCAGCACTGGTAAAGTGTTTTGCCACTTTGCAGCCTCCTGATACTATATACATATAAATTCGAAAAAACTGTTCAGACTCAGTTTCTTCTGCCTGTATAGCTTGGCTGACAGTTTGTCTCCACTGTTTTGAGCAAGATAAAGCCACAGGCTGCATCAGGGCCAATGACCTACAAACAGAACAAACCCTAACTCTACCAGTCTTGCACGTTTTATTTACTACTTGGTCTCCTCTTGCTTATAAAGGCTGAAACTGGAACTAATGCCCAGTGGGAAAAAAAGAAAAAGACAGAGCAAATGCACTCTTAATTAACAGGCCATCACATAACATATTCTGTTAATTGTATCCCAGTGCTTAGGTGCTGAGGAATGTCAGGACACATCTGAACTACATTAATTTAAAATTAAGAATGTACCTTAAAAAAAAGAAATCAAAAATATGAAAGACCGCAGAAAAGAATATTTAACCTGAGCAGTTGGTAATTGCTGTCTCTCCTCCCTTGAGTTTTAGATATTTTTTCCTTTACTGGACTTGATTTCCTCTGCTCATGCACATGCTTTGACTTCTTCTATATGATGTGACATTGAAATGTTATCGCCTGACAAGGCAAGAAATTCTGAAACCAGCTTCTGTTCTATACAGTGAAGAATTACTGAATTTTCCCTTTTTTTGTCAGGTATAATGAATTGTTAAATATAACAAGTGTTCAGAACAGTTGCTGAAACTACAGTGTTACATGAATGAACTCCATGAATAAGTCTATCATTTATTTTGTTAGGACTTCAACAAGAGAATAATTCCATCCCATTAAACTGTCATGCCATTTACTATTATACTATTTTCCATTTTTCAACCCCCAGAACTGTAAACCATCACTGATGTGCCATGTGGTAGGTCAAAGGTGACCATCTTGAACATAAGATCTTCACAAGGAACTGCAGTTCACATTTGAAACCTGCTGGCTCACAGCAGTTAGCTACAAGTTTCCACAGTTCACAAAGGTAATACGGCCTCTTCCTGCAGCAGCTGCACCAGATAGAAATAACAGACTGATGGTTGAAGAGCAGAAAAAAAAAAATTGGGAACTTCTTCTTTTCTTTATGTCATGTCAGGGGCATGCTGTGCACTTGGCGGGGCTGCCAGGAAGCTTTACTGCAGCACCTTTGGCACTGGGGAGGCATAATCAGTGTCAGGTGTCACAAAGTAAGTCACGATCAGCCACAACTGTGGCCACAACAGTGACATGGGAGGGCAAAGCACTGGATGAGGGAAAACTGGAAATTTCTCCAGCGTAGGCAAAAAGCTCCCGGTGGCCAAAAGCCAATAAAACAGCTCTGCTCCATCTAGTCATAAAGCCTCTAGCATAAGGATAGCAGGAACACTGATGTGTCTGTTCCTAAATGCCAAAAAATAAAACCCCATATGAGGATGTATGAAGCATGATTCAGGGGATAACTACAGAGCAGTATAAGTCACTGAGGGTATGAATACTGCTCAAGAAGCTGAGCTTTCTGCAACTTTTTAGTGACATATGTAAAAAAAAATGATTGTTCCTTTGTATCAGAACTGCAGTCCATCCAGTTCAGCATCCTGCCATTAGCAAGTACATACATACAATCTGTTCTTGTCCTCATACTACATCTTCTAATACCCAGAAGTTACCTTCTGAATAAAGGAGGATATTTATTATTCTTCATAGTGAATCTGTTAGAATTTGTTACAGAGTAGTTGATACACCAGTGTCATCTTTAAACACAATCAAAACGATGAGAAACAAGATCTTTGTATTTATCAATACATTTTAGTATTAGCAAACACTTCAGCAGCTGCCTTTAAAGCATTTCAATTCCTCTAAATTGGCAAGTAATATTAACTCAACATTTTCAAATTTTCCAAATACTCCTGCGAACTGTATACTGTGACACTTCAACTAATGAGGCCAAATTAACAACTTCAAAGTTTTGAATTAAAGATCTAAAGACAGCCACTGATATTTAAATGTGATGAGATAAAATTAAACCCATGATTTACAGCCGAATTCTCTAAAGTTACAGTCACAAAGTTAATGTGGTATTGCAGGACATGGAAAAATATGCCATCAGATATTAATGATAAACTCAGCCAAGGCTGAGGGCAGCAAAATTTTGGGAGAATTATGTGGTAAAGTTATCATCACATGTTTGTGAGATTTTGGCTTGACTAATCAGATATTGCAGAATGAAAAGAATGATTCTTTGCTATGTGACAAGCAAAAAAGCTTTCAGCAGGAATTCACTTCCCATGAGGAATGGGGCCAAACAGTTGTAAATAACTAAGAGTAAAGACTTTCTCATTATCTTAATGGATTAGACCGCTAGCACCAGCCAGATATTGAAGTCTTTATTTATCTACCTGCACCTGTATATTCCTTGTTGTGTCCTAACAAAGATCTTTGGTCTGCACGTTTTTGGGAACTGACAGCTCCTCATGTATGAGTGAGCGTGTTTCTGGAACTTCAGCTACATAACTGTTTTATTTCTTTAGATGGGAACTTCTCTATTTTGTTGCAATTTCTTAATATTTTCATATAATGTTAATCCAGAAACCATCAGGACACCTTTCTGCATGTTTTCATTTCATTGTAATTCATAAAAAAATAGGGTAAAACCCCCCATAAAATCTGTCTCCCATTTTTATCCTTTACAAAATTGGTCCAATAAAACACTTAACAAATGTATGATTGTAATGGGCTAGTACGTTTTACTTGTGATTTTCAATCACCATTGTAAATTTGGTTCCAGCTCTGATCCCCACTAAAGTCCACAGTGATGTTGACATCGACTTCAATAAGGTCACAATTTGATCCTCTAGAAGCTCACTGGTGTTTTCAAGAAGGTATGAAGAAATATAGGCAGGTATGTGTATGTTTGTGTAGCAACAGAGAGGCCACACCTCTGTCTTGTATTCAGAAACTATGTGCTCAGCCAGTTTCTTCAAATAACATCAGAGCTCGGCTGACAGAGACTTTGTTGACTGCTAAAGACTTCATAAAGTGAACTCTCCAAAAAGTGTAGCAGTACTGGACTCCTGCAGTTAAACTTGCCATTCTGTGAAAAAAGGCACTTTCTGCAGGCAGAACTGAAAATTGGAAAAAAAAAAAAAAAAAGGAACCTAATTACAATGAACCACTTTGAAGCAGGTCTGAGTATCTTCCAATGCGTGAACATGTGCAACAGAGTACTACCTAAGCTACTGCAACGAAACACTGGCTGGCTTCATTGTGGATACTCAGCTTTTCTTAGTAAATCACCTACAGTGTAGTGGGACAATTTTTGGATTTTTTTTTTTTTTTGCTCTTTCTTATCTTCTCAAATGGTGCAAGACAGTTTTGATCAGAATGCAAGCAGAGCATTCAGTAAGGGAAAACAACATGGTTTAAAACTACCACATTGTGAAGCTAAGAGGCTTTACTGACACAGGATTTTTTTTTATTATTTTTGTTGTGCAAGCAAGAGCATTCCTGTTACAAGGGGAAATTAGTTGACAGAGTGAGATCGTACAGCATAGTAGGGGCTCCCTGTTGTTACTTGCAGAAAGAACATCAGAACTGAAAGGAGGAGGTATTAAATGCAATTCCCTGCTGCTCGCTCTCTTAAGGCACTGGCAGCTCTCCACTGGAGGCCTGCTAGCTGCAATCAAAGTTTGCTCTAAGAGACCTTATCCACCATAAAGGCATAAGCACCAGCAACACACCAGACTACAAAGCTCCTATTAAATTTAAGCACAATCCTAGATGTCTTAAGTGAAGGAGAATCCTCAGTTCTGGTGTTCTAGGCAGGGCTCTACACGATTTCAGAGAGTCATGGAGCAGTTGAGGTGGGAAGGGGGGAAGGGACCTCTGGAGGTCATCTGGTCCGGTCCCCTCCTCAAGCAAGGCCGCCCAGAGCTGGTGGCCCAGAGCCACGTCCACACGGCTTTTGAACGTCTCCTAGGATGGACACTCCACCGGGCAACCTGTGCTTGTGCCCTGTCACCCTCAAAGGAGAAAGGGATTCCCGATATTCCCCGCTGTGTGTCGGTGCGTGCCCTTGGCCTCCGGTCCTGTCACTGGGCGCGGCTGAGGAGAGCTCGGATCCCAGCCGCCGCACTGCCCTCCCCGCGGCCCCGCCGGGACCTCCCGGCTCCTCGCTGCCCGCGGCGGCCGCGTTACCTCGCAGACGGACCGAAGGAGGGAAGAAGGGGGCCTCCGAAGTCCCGCGGCCCCAGCCCCGCACAGCAGCGCCCTTCGGCCTCCGGGACCCGCCCGGCAACGGCGGCTGCCCGGGGAGGAGCCCCAAGGCCGGGCCGGGCCCCGCTGCCCCTGCCCCGGGCGTGCCCGACACGGCCGCTGACCCGCGGCTATCCGCACACACCCGTCCGTCCGTCCGTCCATCCATCCATCCATCCATCCATCCATCCTTCGCCTCCCCCTCCCCGAGGGGCCCTTCGCGAGGCCGCTCTCCCCCCCGCAGCAGCGGCGTTCGCGGGGGCACTTTGGAGCCGCTTTAGGCGGCTGCTATTTATAGCTCTGCCGTGCTATTTTTAGAGCCGAGCGCGGGTCTCGGCAGCGAAGGCTGGCGAAGCGTGTGCGGCTGAGAGCCGGCGCATCATCCACCCCCAGCGCTCCGACACACGGGCAGCCAGGGGAGAGCGGTGGAAGCCGTTCGGCTCAGCGGATTGAACACGGGTTTAATCAGTGTGGGGTGGGGGCTGCCCAGGTGGGAGCAGGGCTGAAGCCTTGACCAGAAGGGCGGTACTGTCAGTCAGCGGGTCCTGTGCCTTGGTGCGTTTCCAAATCGCGTGTCTCTTTGTAGATGTCACTAAAAAATAAGATCTGGGAAGCAGGAATGTTCCCTACATGTTTGATGTTTAGAGTGATATTGGATGGGTAAAGAGCTGACAGAAAAACATAATTCTGTGCTGTCAATAAGATGCTATTGACTGAGGTGAACACTTGACACATATACATCAGCCATAAAAGTGCTTCGTTATCAATGTTCAGTTGTTAGCACTGTCTTAAAAACAGGCATTATTGTGGGAGTTCATTACCTTTTCTGAGAACTTGCATTCGCGCTGAAGGGTATGTCCTCTCTTTCCTTGGTACGTTAAATTCACATCAAACTTAAAGGGAGCCACGTGTGTGTAATGAACCAGCACATAGCCCAGGGCACACACGTTCTATCACCACTGTCTGTTAGCTGCGTTAAGTGACCAGAGGATAAATTAGACTTCATATGAGCACCACCCTGGTATTTTCTGCAGTTTTTAAAATATGTGTTTATGAAGAACTCTGTGTCCCCTCCCTTTCTGCTTATGTAGCTCCCAAAGAAGCTGCTGAGAAGCTGTGTCACAATGCAGAGCTGAAACTGAAGAAACCGCAGTGGAAAAATGCAGGCCATGGTATGAAGCAAAATGGTTGTACCATAAGCAAAGCAACTGCATAGGCTCATGTAAATTTAAAATAAACTCTTCTTGGGATTATTAGCAGGGATTAAATCTAGCATTTTCAGAGCCCAGATAGTGTTTTAGCACTGAAGGACTGTTTTAATTAACTGGCACTGAAGGACTATTTTAATTAACTGGCAGTTGTAGTATAGTCTTATTCATTGCACCCCAGACAATAGAGAGGGACAGCTTTGTTTTAGCCAGCGGTTTTCACCTGCTGTAGAGTAAGAGGTGAGGAAAGGCAGTCTGAGTAGAACATACTGATCATTGGTGCTCCTTGTGTACACCTAAAGAGATTTAAACATCAATACTACACTCCAGAAAATAGTATCAGTTGCGGAACATGAATTGTTTGTGGTGTCTTGCAGTGTTCAGTAGAGAGTGACACTGCCTCCTCAGAGTCATTCTAGTAAAGTCCTCTCTCTGAAGGCTGTCTTGAACTCAAGTGGCATATAGGGCAAGAATGGATCTAGAATAAAGCAACAATTGTACAGGAGGGACATTAAACTTCCAGCTTCAGAGTTTTATGTTTTCAGTCACTTCAAAAAGTATGCCTAGGTGGGAAGTGGAAGACACACTTTCTTTCCTTAAAAGTCTTCAGATTAATTAAATCAGGCAACTAAGCATTTTTGTCTTCTAACTTCTTGTCTTCTAGCAGATCCTTACAGATGACAAATGTTCTGAAGGGCAAACCATGTTTTAAATTTCACCTAGGCAGTTAATTTGCATAGAAATAACTGAGGAGTCCTTTAATTATCCCATAGTTCTGTTGATGATAGACAAAAGCTGTAGCTCTTACTCCCTCAGTTATGTTGGTGTAGCAAGAATAACAAGTAACTTAAAAGAAAGCATTCTTGTTATTGAAGTCAGGACACGCATGTCCGAATTCACACAGGGAACAGATGTCATAAGTAAGAAGATACCATTTATACACAGTCGCTGTTTGGGGTTGAACCGTGCTCAAGAGAAAGTTGCGTAGATAACGAGCCTGCAGTCAAGGAAAGTTGCTCCTAATGTGGTGTTTCTTTTACAACCAAGACAAGGCTTTTACATTCTTTAAAGACCTGCTTTTCTCCCATCAGTCATTGTTTTGATTGAAGAGAAGGAAACCAAAACAAACACCTTATGTAGAAGATATAGAGCTATTCTGAAGAGCTTCCTTTACAAATGCTCCTCTTGGGACCTGTCTCTCACATAGAGTGGATCTCTAGTCTCAACTATCCTTCTCTGTGAACACGTAAGTTCAGATGCTTTTATTGCATTTTAATCTAATGGGCAGGTTTGCAGCTTGTATTTAATTAGCATATCTTATGCTGGCACTGGGGAAAAGGGGAAAAAAAGGTTTGTTGAAAGCAAACTATTAAAGAAATTCAGAATGCTGAGGAATAAGCAAGAGAGAAAGGAGATCAAACACAAAGTTGCTGATTATCCTCATAAAGACAGAAGAAGCTGTCTGCTGATCTTTCTTCCTTTGCTTAATTAGACTTAGCAGCTTCTCTTCATGCTTACCATGATGGAGTTTTGCTTACAGCCCTGCTCCTGTTAAACTCGGTAGCAAGATTCTGCATGAATAAGGTAATCTCAGTCTTAGTGTGTCTGTAGCTTCTGATTTGATATGTTTCTGAGCAATGTCAGTCTCATACCTGAAGGAAGAAATTCAGCTCTTTCAAAGTGATTTGGTCAAAGTTATATTCAGTGTTCAGGTTTGCAAATGCTATTCAAGATTAAGCAACTCTTTTATTTCAGTTCACAAGTGGGAATAAAAAGCTTTGAACTTTAAACTTGATTATTGTGACATTCCAGTTATGTTGTTATTTTCACTTTTTCTGGTACAATTTGGTCAGGAGAGAACATGGAAGAAGCAATGATAAATATTGGTCTGGTTCTGTAACCTTTATTTAAGTGAGTAATAGCACAGAGACTGGGGGGACTGCTATTGCTACAGATATCACAGTGATGGGAATTCTTTATTTCTTAAATATTTAGTTAATTAGTAAAATTACAAGGAAGATGTATAAAAATTTAGTGTCATTGGACTTCTCAAGAGGCATAGCAACTAAACAAACAGTTGAATGATGTAGCAGCAGCAGGAGACCTGCTAATGCAAATACTTAGTGGTGTGACTCATAAAAAGCAAGCTGAAAGAAAAACATTAACCAGCTTGCCCTTTCTCCCTCCCTCCCTCCCCTTTTCTTCCCTCTTCTCCCGTCCTCTATCTTAAAAGCACAAGTAGATCAATACCACAGAATTTTTCCTTACCTACGTATGGTACGTCCAAAAGATTTGGTAAGGGAGGCAAAAGTGAGATGTCATTCAATTTTAAAATGTAAACCAATTTATGTCAGTCTCCCTCCTGCTGAATCACTGAAAGAGGTCTAAAGAGTTTTCCTATCTGTCTTACTACATTTGTTAGTTACCATCTTGGTGTATAGGGCTAGTCCAAACCCGGCAAAAAATGCTGGAGTAAAAAAGGCTATCAAGACTAAGAGTTCAAATGTAGTTGTGCTGCAAAAATTTCTTAGAGGCTTTAGAGCTTAGTTTTCAAAACCATAAAATCAGATATAACTGTATATTCCCAATCTGTGGCAATCTTAATGTATTTGTGGGATTTTCACATCAATTAATATTATGCTTTGGTTCTCTTCTTTCTTTCTCTCTGTGTTTCTTTCAGTGGATATTGTTTTAAGCTGGGTGTACCGTAATGTGTTTGGAGTTTTCTCTGCAGTTTTCTGTGGCTTTATTATTCTAAATTTTCTTTCCAGGAAGCTGCAGTCACATGAGTTTAGCCAACATTCCTCTTACATTGTGAGGGGGTCACATTAGCAAAGAATCACATTTGAATCAATGTGAGATTTGAACTATAAGAATTGAAAAGTGTTATTGCCTGTGGTTGACATCTACAGCTATCACTTAGGGAGGAGACCATTCTCTTAAATGGTTCTCTAAAGCACAAGGCTTACTTCTTTAGAGAACATACCAACTGTCAATACTTACACTACGCTCTGAACAGTAGAGGAAATTGCTCATGTTGCAACTTCAAGCACATCATAAAGACTGCAAAATTAAGATGCTGCTGAGATTATTCCAGCATGTTCTTTTTTATATGAAATGTAAAAATCTGCATTCTCACTCATAACCAAGTTAAACTGATGAGTACTTAGAAATGTACTTACATCTGTTCATTTGATCTCCAGACTACATCTTAATAGCACAGCTATAAATTACTCGTGTTTTTGCTGAAATTTGAAAAGTAAAATCTATCCTTTGTGTTTCTCATCTAATATATAAATAGCTTGATTTGTTTCTTGGAAACCTTAATTCTCACTGCAATAAACTGGTGAAGGAACATGTTTCTAAAATACATGTTTCCAACCACTGGAAGAAACTCTATCTTACTAATATATTTATCATTAATTTGCAGTAATGATCCAGAAACTCAAACCAGCAGGAAGGATAAAAATATAGAGGCAAGCCTTAAATAACTTGTTGACAGAGAAGCTTTAGAAGTAAATTTAACCCCAGTCTCAGCTACAGTGACCACTTGCTACTCTCTTTTTACATGGCATTGTGTTCTGTGTTGTTTACTGTTTCATCGTGCATCTGCAGAGCAGCCACTGTCCCCAGATCCTTCATAGGAAAGTACATGGCTGAATGCTACTCCATAAGAGCAGGCAGGATTTGGGAGTTAGTGCAAGTAGGCTGTCTGAAGGTACCTTTACTCATGATATGGACCTTGCAAGCTAGGCTGGTAGATTCCACAGGTTCTGAAGTTTATGGAGCTAATTAGGCATTACAGTGATAAAGTACCTCAGCCTGGATGAATCCATCCACCAGCCATACGGAACACTGCAGTAATATTGCCTGTGCAGCGGCACTCAAGATCGAATTTTTCAGTCTAATAAACGAGATTATCTTTAGGCCCTGTGTTGAATTGGGCTTGAAGTGGAGGATTTAACATCTTCACCTGAGGCCCTGCTAAGCATTGCTTTTCTGTGTTCACTGAAGAAGACACATCTGCACAGCGAAAGGAAGAATGAACCTAGATTCAGTCTATTTTAGAAAAAGGCAAGATGAAATATAGATTTATAAATGATTGACCTTCATTTTTCCAAAAGAAAACTCAAGATCCAAGGATTCCAAGGCCTGCAAATTCAAAGGAAAAATGAGCAGCATAGATGCTGACCGACACGTATGAGTTTTAATTCATGATATTAACAAAAATTCAAATTATTGCTGTCATTTACAAGTTTAAAAATAATCATATGAATCTGTTTCATAAAATTTTCAACAAATCTCCATCTGGGTGCAGATGGATGATCCCTGTTGAAGTGGAGTGCAGGGATATCTGCTGAAGTATTTAATTTGTGTTATAAGGGCATATTCCATGGCATTGCCATGTCATGTGTTACCTCGGCTGTAACAGTATGTTGCCTAAATCACTATGAAAGCACTGTTCACTGTGTTGTGCAAGAGACTTGGTGATTGCTTCCCAGCAATGATGAGAATGAGTTATGAGCCTCTCTGCCTCTTCCTAAAATAACAGGGAATGAATTTCATGTGGGCAAACACTTGACTCATTCTTCTTGGAACTGATAGCTTACCACACAGGACTTGGAGGCTGCTCAGTGAACCAGTCCATGGTTCACAGGAAGAAGAAGCCTCCGGAGAAGCTCAGACGCTCAAAGAATAACATTCTTGGCCAAAAATAACGCTGAGCACTGAAAACAAATTAAAAAAAGTGTTGGTCTACTTGTAAATCTGTTGCAGCAACATGTACCTCTAGTCATATCTGAGAGATGAATGGTACAACCATCTTTGTCTCTTTGCTCTTCTGTTTCCAATAAAATCTTCTTCCCCTCCAAACCAGCACTACATAGGATATACATAGGCTTGTAATCATGGCTCACATGAGCTATGTCAGCTGCTGCTGGTGAAGAGCCTGGTGCAAGATGTGAAGGTAAGAATGACTGCCTTGGGGCAACTGCAACAATACAGTGATATCTGCACAGGGACTGAGAAAAGCAGGAGAGCTGAGGAAAGGCTGGAACTGTAACAGCGGCAGTATGAGAGAGGGACAGACCCACATGTGATGTCGTACAATGAGGGTGGGTGGGCACCATTCCGTGTGGGTCCTAAATGAACGTGCAAAGGATGCAATTCACCATGTTGTGTTGTGGCTTTCGGCAATGGTTTGTATGGATGTGTGTGAACATGGGTGTGTGGGTGAGGTGTATTCCGAATAGCAGAAGTGATACATCTCTCGTATCTGTTCCACCAACTGGTGAACTGGAAGTCACCTTTTCTCCTATATCCTCTACAGATGCTGTATGTTTTTTTTTCTCAGTTCTGTAGCTGATTGTGGGGAACGGCTTGGCCAAGTTTTTCAATCTATGTGTTTTGTCTTGACTGACAGACCTTCTGCAGACTCTTTGGCACAAAGTAGAAAATGGCTCACTGACAGCAGAAGGAATATGTCCTTCTTGGAGGTGTGAATCCTTCCTTGGATGAAGGAGCTCTTGTGTACTGCCAGCTAGCATTCTTGCTGATTGTTAAGTTTCCAAATTAAAAAATTATTTAACTCTACATGAGGCAATATGTGATACAAGATGTTGCTGTGGCATGAATCTTTATGGAGTATTGTATAGATAGGGTATCAAAACCAAACCTAACCAAACACCTTTTTCCTTCCTTTTTGTTCCTTTCCCTACTGCCTGTGCAACCATTCCTTCCCAGCAGTGATAAAATTCCTTGCTTACAAGTTTAAATAGGGGGATAAAGAGAATGATCAGCCTGACAAGAGCAAGGGAAAGGGTCTGGAGCTGTTTGGTGATAGTGGGAAGTAAAGGAGAATTGATCACTCCTCCAAGTCATTCCCTTCTGAATGACTTCTGAAAATATATAATTCCAGTAGTGACAGCACGGAAAGAATAATCTTTCTGATCCTTGGGAAAATTTCAGGTATGCTTGCTCCAAGAAGTAAACTTAGCATCCTCGTTTGTAAGCTGACAAATCAGCCTTCATTCCAGAAATGGCATGAGTCTCCAAGGAAAGATTAGCATTTCTGTTCCAGAGTACTAGTGGCCTGAGGCTGATCTCTGTAAGCTGTCTACAACTGAGGCTTCTCTGCACTGGGAAATTATATTCATGTTGGAACAGGAATGCAGGAAATGAATGTGGTAACAAACACAGTGCTAAACACAACTGTCTGTATTTGGAGTTGGATTCTCCTTTGTACTAAATACTGCTTACCTACACAGGAAGCTATAAAGGGATCTTGAAGTACATGAAATTATTCGAATCAAGGCTTTGAACAAGACATGGAATATCCCAACTTGAAAGACACGATTTAATGCAACTTACTGATGTAAACAGAGCATAAAACAAGTAATTTAAAGGAGATTTGTCATTATCTGAATTGGTCATAGCAGCTTCATGCTAAAGTTGAGTTTATATTTCATAACAGAGATAAGCAAAATGGAAAATCCTGTGAGCATCTTTACAAAATTAATGAGGATCAGGTTTTTATATTAGTATGTTAAATATGATTAACAGGGTTATGTTACCTGAAGACATTTGTATTAAAAAACCTAGGAAACATCCAACAGCATTTACCAATTCTTGTAGAGGGTCAGGAGGTGTTATTTAAAAATGGCAGGTCCAGACTGATATGAAAATCCCATTTGCTAAATATCTTTAAGGAGCACAATGTCTCTGTTCTACCCAGCTGCTAGTTTTTGTTAGGACCTATGCATCACTAGGAATGCTTCCTGCTACAATATGTTATCTTTTGAACAAAAATAGGTTGAATTTTCCTTATCTGAGAATGGGGATATGTAAGTACTTGTAATGAGTTTGAACAAATCGTAACAAGACTGGCAATATTAGACAGTAACTACTTAATCCTGCAGTTATTTTATTAATTTTTTCTTTGTTATTAAGGCAGTAAAAGTAATTGAAATGTTAATCTATTTGTTAAGGTATTATGTCTACTCTGTATTCAATTCATGTTGCAGTGCTGTGAGTTAAAGACAAATTCACTGTTAGAAAAATCTGAAATTCTTGGATCTCCATAGTTTTGACCTAAGGGATTGAGTTGCATTAATTGTACTTGCTGTCTGCCCATGGGGTGTAAAGAAATGATCAAACAGTTGGCACATCTTATACGACTTTGATATTGTTGCATCCTAACAACAATAGATCTGCAAAAGCAGGAATTTCTCCGCAAGATAGACTACAGGGTAACTATTTTTGCAGGCATTGTAATGCAGGTGTAAAAAAAGCTAGTGAGGGTGTGACCTTGGTATATGTACTTGGTACTTTCTGATTCAGATTGCAGGTGATTTTTATTGAGCTTGGATAGAGTTCCATGAAATATTTTTAAAATGAAGAGATATACATGGTACAAGGTGGAAGGTACTGGTGTTATTTTAAGTCTGTTTTCATGTATCATAGAAAGTGAGACAGTGTTTTGGATATTCTCCCGAGAAGAAGAGCCAAGAAATTTTGTTTTTAAATCCTGATATTGACATTTACTCAGAGCCAGAGAGAATGAGGCAGCTCCTGAGGCACAGTTACCCCGCTTTTACTAGAGGATCGCTAATTTACCCCTAGTTACCTTATTTTCAAAATTTAGAAACAATGCTTGTATTATGAAGGTTAACTAGATAGCGTATGACAAACTGCTTTGAAGATTGAGTATTGAAGAAATTACATACTTTGAAATAGGGCTCAGTATTTAATAACCTATCAGATAGCTGGCTCCTGCTCCCTCTGTCTTGCAACAATTTTGCAATTTATTTTAATGACAGGAGGATGACCTCCAGAGTTTCTACAGTTTTCATCTACATTTTCTTTGAAGACTGTAGTGCCTGGTCTAAATGACTTTTTGTGTGGTCTCCATGTAACACTAAAAGTCCTATGATGAGTCATGAAACAAAAAAGCTCCCTAGGCCATAACATCCTTAGCAATTTAGATATTTTATCATGTATCTAAATTCCGGTGCTGTGTTGGATGCACATTTTCTCTACTTTCATCATTCTTCATCCACTATTTAAAAAAAAAGCCACTGGTTTTGTCAGATGAATACTCCAGTACATATATGTGATCAAAGTGAAATCATGACAAATAAACAGCATAGGAAAAGCTTAATTGTACAACTGCACACAGGAAAATCAAGTGTGTGCTCACTGACTGTACTTGAACAGGGGAGAACTCTCGTTTTGTATGAATAATTTTCCTTCTATGGGAAAATAAAGTTAAACTTTCAGGCATATCTCTTAATCTGAAAATTCAGGGGAATTTAAAGTTGCATGTGAAATTTGTGGCTTAAACCCAGCCCTGGGGAAAGTAGAAATGTTGTTGAAGTAAGCCAAAGTAAAATGGTGAGAGAGATAATGTTATTGTGATAGACCTGTGAGGGTCTGCCAAGAGAGATGATTTCTGTTTATGCTGTTCTTGTACTCTGTTCCATGTGCATACTTGTGTCAATTCTCAAAGACAGATACTCAGGTACTGAGCTGAATGTATCTTTAGTCTGTGTGAATATGGAAATAGTACCTAAAGTTCAGGGTTGCTCAAACCTCTGGAACAGAATTTGGTCTGTAATAAGTAAATTGAATTGAATTTAGAATCTGTTGTTGACTTTCACTTAAATCAACAAACATGAAGAAGAAACAATTAAATACATTTTTGCTAACTACACAGAAGATGTATGCTCTCTATTACATCTCATTCTGTTATTTTTGTCCTTTGGTTAATAAATATAATAAACATGCCCAACTTAAATACATTACTACAGGATGCTAATATACTGAGGATATTGAATATAATAGTTGTCCTGGAGAAACTGTCCAACAGAACAAATAAAAAAATGCATAAATAAATTTATATGATTTGATGTGATTATTCTGTCTTAAATTTCTAAGGACAACAATTATCACTCTAATTGCTTTCTCTAAAGTCCTAAATAGCAAGATAGAAGAACGAAGGATAACCACCAAAGTCACACACCAGTAACTGACTTAGACCAGCTATAGTGAATTTTGCTCTGGTTTATTTTAAACAGTTGATTATATAGCATATGCATGCCTAAGTGACTCTTTCCTAAGAGGAGTAATAATAGAAATGAGTAATATATTTGTGTTTATAGAGGAATATATTCGTGAACATAATTTTTCTGACCTTGGTCAAGCTTTGGTTATCTATCAACTGACTTATTTTATGAAAAATTTATTTTATGAGAAATGGATTATTTAATTCAAAGCAAGCCTGCTACTTTTTCAGTGAAACAAACAAACCCGCCAAATTCAGAGAGCTTTCAAGCACACAAAAATCTTGAACTAATCACTCAGAATTTTGTGTTCTTTTATAAAGATTTCAACACTGCAATTTAAATCAGTAGGCTACCTGTTAAGATGATTTTCAGGGAGATTCCAACTGAGCCCTAATCTGTAAAAGTGTATACTTCAAACAGATTCTCATTTTTGTAGTGCAAGTGCTCAAGGATCAAATGAAAGAGTGAAATCAAGGTGCATGTGAAGGTCTATTTTTAGTTTTGCATTTTGCGTAGCCAGATTGGTTACAAATCAGGTGAGTGAACTCTGGAGTAAGAATTGAAATGCAGACCACAACCATATATTTCTTGAAATAGCACATGGTTTCATAGATACTGATACTTTTACTTCTGCATGAAAAATGCTCTATGGATTTCTTCAGTAAATAAAAGAACAGGTTATTGATGCTTTGAGTCTTCAGAGTCTTCACACATCCTCGCAAGACCAGTGCAAAAAATCCACTTACTCTTTCTGTCATTTTTCTGTTATAAATCATATTCATGTCAAAGGAGTTGAATCAGAGCCCCTTATGCATATACATAGAGCAGATAGCTCTGAAACTAGCTGCCTTGAAATACAAAGTTGTTCTTTGCAGGGAACAACTCTAGTCTTGTCTGTGTTGATGATATACCCATATAAATAGTATTTCCTGAGTTTTCCAGTGGTTTTACTTAAACTCAAAAGGCTTGGTTGGTTTCGGGGTTTTAGGCTGTCATCACATTCCATTTCCAAAATATGACTGAAAGAGGCCTGTGCTCTAATCTCCATATGACTGCTAGGTTGTTATGTTCCAAACACTCACCATCCTAACTGCAATATATCTAAAATATGATCTATAGAAAAATCATGCAGAAGTTCACAAATGTTAGTCCTCTTGAGGACTTTATACCAACAGCGATTATGTGCCAAATAACTTTGCGTTGCCTTACCTGTACGCTTGTATTGGTAAAAATTATTTGTATCACACGTAATTGCAGAGCAGTGTAGATGAGTCCTTGTATGGCCTCATATCACTTTAAGTTTAGTGCTTGAAGGCTGTACATCAAAGCATTTTGTGCATCATTAGCTTGTTCCTTGCCAGATGACATGGTACCCACACAGATATTACCATCTGGTAACTTCTGCTTAAAGCAGCTGTTGTCAGAGTATTCCAGAATTTTAATCGTTCTCTAGATTTCTAAATGCCAAAGTCAAGATACTTTTGATCTCATTGCAAATAGAAGAGCTTCTTGGATTACAGGGCTGTGCTACAGTGTGCTGATCTCCTCCTTGAACTGTATCTATGCACAAAAGGGCCATGTTCCAGATATAAGGTCCTAGATGACAATTGACTTGCTCCAGGATAACTTCCTGTGGGAACATCTTCCAGGTCATACAGAAGGAAGCAAGGAGTAGAGAAGGCAAGAGAACAAGAGTTGTCCACTAAATGGTCTAAAAGTGGCTTTGGCTCTTGAGTTTTAAGGTAGGATGCAACTGTAAGCATGCCAACTGTTTATTTTGGTGTGAAGCTTGTTAATGACCGTGTGTTGATAAAAGCAGCTACTTGTAGGTTTTGGGATATTTGGGTCAGATAACAATTAAACACTGAAACAACTTGGGCTAAAGAGAAATGAATCTGCTAAATAGCTTTGCAAATAGGAAAATCTAAAAGAACCAATGTTCAATGTGGTTTATTTCACAGGGATTTATTTATAATTTCAGAAGGACACAGTAGTGGAAACATATTGATCAAAAAAGGAGCAGGAATAGGTCTTCCATTGCTGACATGTAACAGATGTAAAAATTTATCCTCCATTTCCTTGAGTCACCATAAATTTTACATTTAAAGATACAGGAATTATTTGTAAAAATTTCTGTGTGATATAATAGCAAGGAGTAGTATTGAATTGGCTACAGACACTGGACATATTTATTGCTTTACCAACACAAATGTGGATTTTTGTTCAGTGAATTCCGTATTGACACCTTGTTCTCCAGTCAGTGGAGTTTTGCCATCAATGCAGCATGTAATTACCATAACCTATAGTTGTAACTATAGAAAATAACTATATGTTGCTGAATATTATGATTCCTTCTAGTAATTCTTGGAGTAGAGAAAACTGGGACACTTATTGCTATAGCAGTGGGTAAAATGTAGCCCTCTACAGATGAATCCCATTGGCATGGGATTTCTATGAAACACAGCAGTACTCTCTTTAAAAGTTTAACATGAAAGTGTTCAAATATCAATTATCAAATACCAATTATCATCTAATTTTACTCATTCCCAAGACAAACAAATAAATAAACAAAAGCCCACACTGCTCCAAAATTTTGTAACATTTTATTTCCCTAAACCTTAAAAATTTGTATGCAGTTGTTTTCCCCATCTCCTTCTTATACTGAGCAAAATTTTATTAATATTTGCCATGTAACCCTTAAAAAACCCACCAGATACAAAGACTGGGGTCCTCTACTAGAAACTACAGATACTAATACTCTTCCTAGGGATTGCTCTTTGGGAACGTTTTCCGGTATAGGCACTGGTGAATAGAGATATTACAAAGAGAGAGAAATGTTTTATTATGATTCTTGTGTTCTGAAGGTTCTCAAAGATCTCATTTCCTGCTGAATTCTTATGATTAAGTTTTTTCCATATTTGTGGCAGCTGAATTTGTATGAGCTTCATATCTGTCTCTCCCATGGAGTCTAGGAAATAGGTGGAGTACTTACCTCTGCAAAGGTCTTGCAGTTGTAGACATGTCATTGTTGGTGTCTTCTGCCATTGGCACTACATGTTTTGTTGTACCTGTAGTAATCTCCCTGCTCCCTTCTGGCAGGGCGGCTGGATATCCTTTCACCTGAAATTGCCACTTCTCCCTGCGTGATTATGGGACTGGATCACAGTCCTAGTTTTTGTTGCTGGCTATTGTTGCTGGTTTGGTTCATGTCAGAATACAAGTCAGTCATGAGTCAAATTTGTCTTGTGTTAAATGGCTACATACAAACGTCAGAGGAGGTTAATTTGGATGAATATGCTGAAACATAGTATATATGAGGATATAGGTACAGATAGTTTCTGCATTACACTTACCCACATTTAATGTATATTCTTTATTTTGTATGCTTATCAGTTCAGGCAAGAGAGTGGGTTTCTGCAAAGCACTTTGTTTTTCCTTTTCTCTGACTTCTCTGAAGGCAGAGGCACGCTTGAGGCACCCACACCCTTTTATGCATATCTATTGCTGTTCATCAATCAAAGAGCCACAGCCAGATCATCAAGGCACTTTGCAACCTTTGTAATGTTGAGTTGCTGGTGACTTTTTTCCCCTTTCAGCATACGATTGTTCAGCCCCTACTTTATCATAGATTTAATAGGATATTTTTCTCAACCATTCAAATGCTCTTGCTGAAGTACAGTTATAGCAATTATATTAAGGAAGGTTATGATCTGAAAAAATGTTCAAAGCCTTATTTTGAAATGAGGTAATATTAGCAGCAAAAACTACATGAAGCTTGGAATTTGACCAAGATAAAACAGATTAAAGAAGATCAGTTTCTGTAGTACCAGGTTATTTTCTGAAAATCATAGAAGTGTTGAAAGAATTGGGATTTATCACAACAATGCTGATTTGGAAAAGACAAAGGAATTAGATTATTTTGTTTTCACACTTGAATAGATCAAGAGCAATTCCATTCAAGCAAATATAATTCCTCCAGTAGAAAAACAGATGAAATAGGAGGAGAACTGACCTAGAGATCTTATCCTTTGAAAGCATTATGCACAAGTCAAGTCTGACATTTTCTAATTTCTGCATTGAAAAAAAGCAAAACAAATATGCCTCCTGTTTGTTTATTTTTGTGCCCCAAACACCACAGGAAGGCTTGTGGATGCCGAATGTCATTTCAGTATAAATTACACATATGCATGCATCCTGCTGGTACAGAATTCATGGCACTTTGTAGGACGCTCTGCAAGCTCTTACTCCTCCAGTTTGACAGACTAAACTTCAGATGGAATAGTCATCAGGAAAAAGGGAGACTGCAAAGCCATGACATTTCATCAGTACATGGCTTCTCTGAACAAAACTCTGAATAGGCAGAACACAAATAACAAGCTGTATCTCTCAAGAACCATTTGACATGATTGAGTTTACGCTTAGTATATCAGTAGTGGTCTGCCTTGTGCATTAGAAAGAGACCATGAGAGTAGTCTGATTTTATCAAGCCTACTTGTGTAACATTTATATTTCTGTGAGATTTAGAGGAGACAGGGACTTTCTGAATCACATTAGACTATTGACTGATCAAGTCAGATATCCTGCTTCCTACAATGGCCATGATCTAATACTTCACAGTTGCAAATAGCAACTACTCAGATGTGGGCAACTTAAACAGAGAAAGTAACTTCTGTCTGCTCCTGTCACAGCTTCAAGGATTTAAACAAACTATCCATATTCATTGACTGATAGTTAATATTGTCTTAAAACTGGCTTCAAGTACTGCCTGAATTTATATAGTTCTGTTATTACAAAAAGATAATGCTATAGAAAAGTGTTTTTTTACAAAGTAAAAAGGCATCTATAGTTTTTGAACTGCAGGTTAGAAATATGTAAGTCCTCTTCTCCCCTTCTCTTTCATAAGCATGACAACAAGATCTTTACTGAGTGTGTCTTGAAAATGAGAGAAGGAGAAACTGTAGCTTGCTCTGCAACACTACTGATGGAACTGTTTCTGGTACTAAATTTTGTTCAGTTGTAAATCTGTGTTGGCTTGAGCTCTCAGCCACCAGCTATGGATTTAATCAAAGTTTGGAGCTGGATGAATAATTCAGTATGATCTGTTCTCTTTGAGCTTGTGAAATCCATCTTCAGGTTTCATCTCCCTCATGTGTTTATCCAGACACTACCTGAATTCTTTCAAAGCTGTTTTTGTATCCTTTCAGTACAATGGTTCCGATAACATGATCGGTCTCTCAGTTCTTCAAGGGCTTCTGCTTAAATAGCAACAAATAAAAGATGTTGTGCAATGACAAACCTGCAAAATTCAGCCCTGATGTTTTAGTCCCCAAGTTAAATGGGTACATAGGTGATATTCTAACAAGGGTGAAGTGGATGGCACAGTTCCCATGGACTTGTAAAAGAGGGTGGTTTCAGATTAGGTCCCAGTTCCTGCATGTGAGAATGTGAAATCCAGAGTTGTGAATGGGGTTTTGAAATGTGTTTTCCATGTTCAGCTCTATGAAATGTCTCTTGTCAGTTTAAAGAAAAAGAATGCATGGATAACTGAAATTGTTAAATTGGAAATATTTGTATGAATGCTTATTCAAC
The DNA here is from genome assembly GCA_013396775.1 of Cephalopterus ornatus. Lineage (NCBI taxonomy): Eukaryota > Metazoa > Chordata > Aves > Passeriformes > Cotingidae > Cephalopterus > Cephalopterus ornatus. Next base: position 588,883 of record VZRE01002360.1, read on the forward strand.
TCCTTTATATCTGTTTTATACAAGAACTTTAGGTTAGCCTGAGTGAAATATAACATTCTTACTTTAAAGAGGTTCGATTAAGCTTTCTATTGTGAAAGACCTGGTGTAAAATAATAACAGATGATGCATTGCCCCTTCCGAAAGCATGGCCCGCTTAGATGCAATTTAAACTTGGTGGAAAATGCTGTGATTTAGGGGTGGGGATGGTCATTCAAAAAGTTAGAATGTGTTTGCTGGAGAAGCTGTTCTACAGCAGTCCTATCCCTTGACTAAATGATCATCCTGTATTTGATGGTTTTTGTATTTTTGGCTTATTTTTCTGGTTCTGCTAGACCTCCATTGCATTATGGGTTCAAGTTAATGTACCTCATGTCTTTCATTCCCCATAAAAGCCAAGGTGCAGTATTCAATACAACTGATTTCTAATAGCTAAGTAATGTTTCCTTTTTTTGTTTGTTTGGTTTTTTTTGGTTTTTTTGGTTCTATGTACCTTTCTCCCAGAACTCACTATTTTCAGTGAACACATTTAGCTACTGACATCAAGAAAACAAAATTATGCATTTTTTAAACAATAAAGGTGTGACAGTAAATGTCATTATGCTGAAATAGGCATAATGTGGCAATATCATGGGCAGCAAGTTGATGTTCTTAATTATTCATTTTCTTGCTTTTAGGTGCTTGGATTTTTAATGTAATGTAATTGGTACCATTTTATCATAGTGTTACATTTAGTGCCTTCAGGTGGATTCAGGAATATGTGTGATGATTTGTTTTTTTTCTTCTGGTAACTGGCAACACTTGCAAGAAATGCAGAAACAACATGTAAAATGACAGGTTGTTGAGAAGAAAGGTCAGAGATATGTAATTTCCACTTCAGGGGGAAGGTATGGGCTAAAAAATGTTGGCAAACATTTTTTCTCATGCTACTGTAAAGCTTTCTGTCAATGTGGGAAGGAACGTTTATTTCTGTGGCAAAAGTTATTGGTTGGGGCTAAGGCTGGATTTGGGCTGCTCCAGTCCTGACAACGAGGGGTGGCAAGAAAATTGAGTTGAGTTTGGTTATTTTCTTTGCCCTGTCAGCTTATTCCTCAACCTTCCCTGGGACAACTGAAACCATCTTAGCTTTTAAAGGCTTTGGGACAGATGAAAAGCATGAAAGTTTCTGCAGTTTTCCTGTCCCTGTCTTCAGCTTGCTTTTCCAAATTGCTGCAGTCCTTGTAATAGAGATGCATTCCTGTTCTATATTCATCCTTGCCTCTATTTCTTTCTTCCCATCCAGTCTGATTGTTGCTGGCCTTGAAATGTAAGTTTATGTGTCACAGGAGTAGGAGGACACCTCTGTGTCCTATAACAGTTTTTCTTGACTGTGGAACTAACGTGACAGGAGGAAGCAGGAGCAGGATGCATTTTTAGCATGACTCTCTCCTCACCTGGTGAATTGGTGCAGAATAAATTCTCTTCCTCAAGCATACCAATTAGCTCCATCTCACTATATTGTTGCAGGAGGAAATGCACGCTTTCAACAATCTATTTATAGAACTCAAATATCCATAAGGCCCAGTTGTCTATAAGTCCATGAAAGAACAATACAGTTCACAGCAACTTTGAAGTACTTTGTCCTTTTTGGTATTTTGTGTACAGTCACTTTTTAGCAGTGATTCTTTATATACTTTGTACAGAAATTACTGGAAATATTTCTGTTTAATCCTTTTGCTTTCTGGGCCAAGATTATATTATGTTTTAGATCATGACCTGAAAGTACCTAATGCCCTCTGTTTAAGTGCAGTGGAGAACATTTTGATTTTCATGGATGTTGAACGGTAGTATGGATTTAGCAGCTCACTTCTTCTTTATCTTTCAGACCATTAAATCTGACATATGTACTCCATGGGAAGTAGAAATCATTTTGTTCCTCATGGTTATGAAATCATTGAAAAGGCTGAGGTACATCTGTAATGGGTATCCATGAACAGAATTATTGTATTTAATTATAGGCAACTTACATCTTGGATTTTCTTTATGCTGTTACTGAGAGAGTTGCTAGTGTTTGCCTTTTCAAAGGACTATGGAGCTTTTGCCTTCCTTCAAGTGAAGGCGATTGGAGGTGTTCACACCACCCACACCATCTGGAATACACTGCCCAGCAGCACTGAAAGAGAAATGTAGCTATCTGTTGTGGGTTTATGTGGTTGGATTTAGGTAGCAGGGGGCACTATAGGGATAGCTTTTATTAGAACCTGCTAGAAACTGCTCCTGTCCTGTGAAGAGCCAGTGATAGCCAGCTCCAGGACGGACTTCCTGCTGCCGGCTGAGGCTGAGCCAATTAGCACTGTAACGCTTCTGTGATAACATATTTAACAACAGAGGAGATTGTTGCGCAGAAGAAATTCCAGCCTGGGAAGAGAGGAGGAGAACTTGGGAACAACAATGTAGGCACCAAGGTCAGTGCAGCAGGAGGGGGAGGGGGGCACCTCCCCTCTCCCCCACGAGCAGGAGAAGGACTTGGAGCTGAGGCTCCTGCAGCCCATGGAGGATGCAGAGACACCCCTGCAGCCATGGAGGAGCCCATGCTGGAGCAAGTGGATGCATGAAGGAGGCTGTGACTCCGTAGGAGGCCCAAAGATGAAGCAGAATCCTGCAAGAGACCTGTGGCCTGAGGAGAGGGAAACCCACACTGGAGCAAGTTTCTCCTGGGTAGGACTTGTAGCCCTGTGAGGGACCCCACAGGAACAGGGAAGGACTCAGAGCTGTGGCCCCCCTGTATCCCATGGTGAAGACCATGGTGAAGCAGCTGTCCCCCTGCAGCCCATGGAAGAACATCAGGGTGCAGAGACCCCCGTGCACCCTGTGGAGGAGTGACCCACAGGACAGCAGATTGAGAAGAACTGCTGCCCGAGGAATGTACTCACGTTGGAGAGGTCCATCAAGGACTGTCTCCCAGGGGAGGGACCCCACAGAAGCAAGGGAAGGACTCAGAGATGTGGCCTCCCTGTAACTCATGGTGAAGACCATGGTGAAGCAAGTTGTCTCCTTGCAGCCCATGGAGGACCATTGGGGTGCAGGGACTTGACTGCACCCCATGGGAGACAAGAACTGCCTACAGCCCCTTTTCTGTGTCCCCCAGCACTGCTGGAGGGGAGGAGGGAGAACATGGAAGGAAGGAGGGGTGGGGGGTGAAGGTGTTCTAAGATTGTTTTATATCTCACTCTTTAGCTCTCATCCTGTTAGTAATAAATGTAAGTTTTACACCACATTGAGTCTGTTTTGCCAATTAGTAAGTGACTTCTCCCAGCTCTTATCTCTACTCATGAATTCTTAGCCATTGTTTTTTAACTCTCTTCTCTGTCCAGCTGCAGAGGGGAGTGAGAGAGTGACTTTGGTGGGTATTTGAAACCCGGCCAGAGTCAAACCACCACACTATCAGATTACCTCTTGGCTCAACTCATTTATGTGTTGATGTTTCTCGGGTAAGATTTTTCACCTCTCTACTGTAGAATGGAGACTTATGGCAGAAGTGCTGAGTGGGTGATGGGGATGCAAGCAACTTATGAAGCCAGTCTTGCTCCATAGATGCTACTCAGATGGCAATCAGACTCATCAGAAGGACTCATTATAATTTCCTAATGTCACATTTCCATCATCCAACAAAACAGCTTAATTGAATGCAAACGACATGTGCAAGATGTTTGAGTGTCTGGGATCACCTATTTTACATATAAATATTTAAATATTATCTTATGGGGTATTGTTTTTCTGTTTTTCTAAGACAGAACAGCCATCCATCTGCCTCAGCTATACAAAAGCACCCATATTTTCTAAAACTGAAGTGTACTCTTGTGTAATTGAAACCAAGTTCTAGTCAGTTTCTGAAAAGTGACAGTAAATAACTCCATTTTCATACTTGGGATATTGAGTTATGCTGCCTCTTCCCAGTGATACAGTCTCTCAGTCTTCAAATTAATCCTGTCTCTATAGACCTGTTGGGCATAGCAAGTTACTGCAGATCTAGCTGCAGACAGCATCCATCTGATTCTGTTCATCCAGGAGAAGCAGAATCCAGCTCTTAAAATCCGCCCTTGGCGGGGCTGAAATTGGCAGTCTGTGTGCATGTATGAGGAGATCATCTGCTTAAGGAAAGGCTGTTTCTCTCTTTGGAGGAGGATGATCTTATAAGAAAAAATGAATGCAGTAGATATCTGAAAGCTGCTGTGCCAGATTAAAACAGGACAGAATGGGATTGTTGGTTTCCCAAATTTCTCTCTTTTCATACTCCATTCTCCTCCAAATTGGCAGCATTTTCATGAACATTCATTCCTTTCCCTAACTGTTGGCTAGGAGGCCATTTCTGAGGCTGATGCAGTATCATTCAAGATGAGAGCGCTTTTCTTAGAAACACAAGTTGTCATAATCCTATCCTTTACCGTAAAAGCCAAATACATTCTTATGCCACACTGTTCCCTGTAAAATGGCCACAGTGGTTCATTTTTCCTTCCCAGACCTTTTTATGGCCACGGCATGAATGTTACTTTAACAGTAACCTGGTGACTTACCTCACTGTTACATAGATTTTCCATGGAGACATGGGGCATCTTATTCTTAGGGGGAACTCCAGCTTAACAAGGTAAGACAACGTTAATTGCATAGTCCTCCTTGTTTCATTAGGCTTCAACCTTTTCTGACTCATGTGTTGTTTGCTTTTTCCCTTGTGAATTAATGAAGCTGTACTTTCCTTTGGTTTTCACTTAATTTTGAAGTATTAATAGAACTCTCTTTTTGGTTGCCTTTTTTTTTTTTTTAATCCATCATGGCTTTTAGAACTCATTTTGTTTCTTAGTCCTTCTGATTCTGTTCTTTCATTCTTTTGCTGTTTCTCCATACTCATTCTTGTGCTATTTTTCCATATTCAGCCTTAGTCCTGTGGCTTGTTCACACTTCTTAAATGACTTCTCATCTTAAGTATTAGTAAAGACAAATTTTATTAAGAATTACTGCAAAATATTAATTTCCTTGGCAACTTTCATATCAAGTACATAATTCTGAATATCCTTCTACATAAAAATAGTCACATAAATGCCTATACTCATTTGGGTCTTTTAAATTCTTGTCATACTGAGTGCAAAGAATTTTCTCTTCAGTTTTGGGTTCATCACCTTTTACTTTCACTGCAGCAGTGGCTGTATATCAGTGTAATATGATACTCCTGTTGTGTAACGATACTTTTTGTGCCAACATGTGTACATAGATGTATATACCTTTAAAAATATGATTTTGCATCTCAGATTTGCAATTCAGTTCCTGTGGATCTGTTTCCCATTTCTTAGATGACAACAAAGTCATCATTTTGAATAGTTTAGTTATATCTGAAATCAGTGGTGCCACTAGTACACTTTTGCCTGAGATGCTGTTGAAGGTACAGGGGTTCACACTCTTACCTAGATCAGCATTTTTTAGGCACTGCATGACTTTTCTATAACTGATGTGTAATTCAGGGACTGAAGTATAATGCAGGAGCAGTTTTATCTCTAATACTTCCAGTTCAGGCACAGTTAAGATACTTTATTTTGCCCAAGTATTTGTATCTGTACAACAGAATAGAGCCAATATTGCCTCAATAAAATTATATGAGATGGGATAGAGAAGCATTATGGAACCTGTATGTAGAGGATTGGTTAGACAAGGGTCCACATGTCTTTTGAAGGAGATGAATTTTTATTTAGAAAAATAGTTAATATTTCTAACTCTTAAGAGTTGTATGTGGGAATTTGTGCTCTTTGTCATTAATTTCAAGAGGAATTAAATTAATCTGATAAGATCTTATAAGAAAAATATTTACTTTGAATATTTTATTGATAACATGATGATGTAATTCTTTCGGTTGTGGACTTTATCCCTATAGATGGCATATCTGGTATAAATATATAAATGTTAGGCTTTTAGGAAAGTTATATCTTCATAAGACATGATAGTTGATGTCTTTATTTAGATAAGGAAAACAGTCCATGTTTAAACCAAGACAGCCACAGAATCAATCAGAAAGTGCAGTATTGGTTTATTTACCCAAGCTCATTTAGAGCTTGCTTTGTGAAATGCTCAACTTGCCCATTTCAAGGGTTAGCAGGTTTACAGCCTACCTATTGAATAATTTTCAGGCATTGTGACTGATGTGAGAACGGATAGCTAGAAGCTAAGAGATGGCAAACAACAGTTTACTAAAAGCTGATTCACTGTAAGGCAGTATGTGAGCACTCTTCACTGTATTTCTGGACAAAGTCAGACAGTTTGGTTAAAATCAACACCAGCAATTCCTGAAACTCATCTGTTTGTGTTGAAGCAGGAAAAGGACATAAATACCTTCAGGTGCAAGAGAGAGAGAGGCTTTAGGAAGATGTGGAGGGTGGATTGTTTTTTGTCTCCTCTGAAGCAGACTAAGAGCACTCATGGGATGAAGCTGAGTGAGCAAGTTTGCCATGTGCTTGGGTGTCTCTGTGCACTGGCTTTGAACCTGGACTATGTTTGGATCTGGCCCATTTTCTCAGATACTGGGAATTGAGGCCAGTTACTCCAGCTGAGGAAGTAACTGGATGTCTTTAGCTCAGTATTTTTAGTAACTGGCTGCTGTTAATTGTCTTGTGATGTGAGAAGGGACCAGCAAGTATTTCCCCTTCGTCCTTTTTTGGTAGCTTTCCATGCCTTAGGTGTGAGGCAAGCATCTGAACTTTGTTGAACTTTGTCAGCAGGAAGGTCTTTTATTACCTTCTTCAGAGCAGGGCAATTTGAGTAATTGGTTGTATTTGTTACAATACGTCAATAGGTTTATGTCTTGTGATAGAAATCCAAAAAGGCATCTGAAACCTGAAATGTTTTCTGTCTTGTATTAGCCAGTATGACACAGTAACATTTTCTCCGATACATAAGAGAAAATGGTTCTGGAGTCTGTTGGAAGGGTAGATGTATTTTGCTCGAAAGCCTACATTGCTGTGCACATGTCCTGTGTGTTTGTGGGACACCAGTCAAAACTGGCTGTATTTTTGTATTCAAATATTTCAATAAGAGAAACTTGGAATCAATTCATGAAGTTTTTCATGGAAAGTGAGAGAGAGGTAAAGCAATTTTGAGGGGTTAGGAGTATTACTGAACTCTACTGAAACTAGTAATTCGGACTTTTGGTGCAGCATATTCACAACTGCAAATTGCAATCAACACAGGAAAAAAACTACAGATAAATGGACAAAAACACAGAATAAAGCAAAAAAATATGCCCAAACAATTTCATAAAGCAGATGAACTTATGGAACTAATTATTGGTTTGGTTTTTTTTTTTTTTAAACCTAAGATTTATCTATATGATGTGAAGATCTTCTGGGCCATCAGAGATGGCAGAAGAGACAGCAGAGTCTAAAAAGATCCTGAAAAAAATGGTTTTGGGGATAGGGTTGGAGAGAAAAGGGTAGGGAAAAGAAAGAAAGACAATAATAAGGACAAATGGAAATTAATATAAGATCTACTAGCTGTAATAGTTTTTTCAGTTTCTAGAAAATTCAAATTACTACAATTGAAGATTTTGAAGAGACATGATATCAGAGTTATAGCTGCATAATCTTAGACTATAAACGAGATTTGCATTATTTTATTGAAGAAAAGATAATTTGATCTGCCCTAATTCTCAGTGGACAACCCAGCAGAGATTCCATAGGAATTCCAAGAAAACCTGTCAATTAGTCTCTGGTTCATAGAGTTAAACTCTTCTCATGCTGGATTTACACTCCAAGATTTTCATTAACTGACTCATATTAAGTGAACTCATTTCATACATTCCTAATTATTGTCAGTACCCAAGTGCAGGCACACTAGATTTACAAGGAGTTGTGGCAGTTGCTCACAGAAACAAGTTACATAGCTTAACAGAAATGAGAAATGAGAACAGGCAATTTGTGTGCTTGTGTAATAACCAAATGATCAAAAATGGCTTAAGTAAAGAGACTTGATCATTTGAAAGCATTTTCATAAACATGCACACCAGACAAATGGTTTTGCCTGTAGAAAAAAAAGCCAACCAATCAAAACAGAATTAGAGCAGAAACATGCTATGTGGAAAATCTCTCATGATAATTTGGGCTTCCAGCTCACAGTGTCAGGCTTGCTTTGACCATCTTTGACGATTCTTTTAGTTACAAGAACTTTTTACTTATTTTTTACCTCAAATTCCTGCGTCTTGGTTTTCTGTGGGGTTGATTTTTGTTGGTTCTTAGGTGGTAGAATGTATGTGTTTGTTTTTTCAGAGAGACAGAAGGCTGGAACAAAAGATCTGTATCACTTGGAGCAGAAGAGAGTTGCCTATCAGAACTATTACTGTAAGCAGTTGCTTACAGAGTAGCTGGGATCCTGTTCTTAAAATGCACAAAAATAGAAAAATTTTCTGATTTAAAAAACTCCTTACACTAGTGATTAGTAGCAAATTATACATAGGTAAGTCTTACTGCAAAGCAGATTTTCCTTTAATTTGTATATACATCTCCACCATAGCTATCAGGCGCTCAGTAAGTTTCAAAAGTTAATAAAAAATACTTTTGTGTTCTTAGTTTGTTTGGTCTTTGTCAACTGCAATTCATATTTCCAAATTTTAACTGCAAGAAAAAGACTAACAATCAAAGAAAACCGCCCTCCCCACCCCGGATGTTCTAAGATGTTTGCCTGATTTCAAGGCTTTAAGCAAAATATTAACTATTTTTAGAGCTTCTGGTGGAAAGTTGTGAGAGTTAGATATGTGAAACTATCAAAGTGTTATCACGGGGACTCACATATGGCATTTCTCTCTATTAAGAGGTTCTGTGAAAATCTTAAGAAATTACATCATAACAACTGGCCATGAGCACTAGGGTTTGGTGCTATCACATATGCTGGGCCCAGATTACCAACCCGTGAAATTCATGAGGAAAGTTTTTGATTGAATAAGATTGGGAATGAGTCCTCTGTAACACAGCCTTCAGAAACAGGGGGTTTCTCATTTTTTTTTTTTTTGTCTAGAAGAGTTCATCTGTTGGCCATAAAAGAATTCAGAGAATAAATAGTGTATTGAAAAGGAAGCATGCACAATTCTTTGGCTACAAATTTAAGTCCCAGACGTCAAGCTAGACTTTTGTTTGCTCACAAAGATATTCCTTTGTTTGCGGATGCATATATTTACAAATGGATTACAGAATTTAAGAGAGAAATGGTTGCATTCATTCTCTTAATCTCTCACTATGTCTTCAAATATTTAAAATGACATATCAGAAATTTAAGAATAAGGTTATATGACTGCCATATCACCACATTACTTAAAATAGTATTCTTTGTCTACTTGGTTAGGTGACTGCTGTGATAATTGTATTTTACAAATATTATGACTAACAGACCAGATTTTCTGTGTAAGATTCCTATGTGATATGATTTTCTAGAATATGGAATAACTACAAAACATGATTTTCTTTTAAAGAATTCGATGACAATGTAAACAGCATGCCCCAAATTAGTGACATCTGAACTTGGCAAATCTGTGTGCAAGTGAAGGTAGGGGACTAAATAAATCAGGATCCTTTTTCAAAATGTGTGTCTGAGATATTCATAATACCGCAACCCATGGGGAAGAAGGAGGGATGGGGAAGACAAATTTCTAAAAAACATTACAGAAAATAAAATCAAACTCTAAAGATTATGTTATTCCCTCCTCAAGATCAATAACTCCTCATCAATTTCCTAATCAATGACTATTGATGAAGTTGAGAAAAGATGCTTAATAGCCTGTTTTGTGACTGCTCCTTAGGAAACTCATAAATAAGAAAAGAGATTGTAGCAATGTAAATCTTCCTTCTTTAAACAATGGAACAAATTTTACACTTTGAGGCACACCTGACCCTAAAACATCCTGGGGGTCTTTCAGTGGCAATTAGGCTCCGTGCTGCATATGCGTGTTTCATGTGAATGATGCTTAAAGAAAGTGAGGATTAATGGGAACACTAATTTTCATGTATTAATTCAGAGTAAAGAAGCTATGTTCTCTTTAAACCTTCTGGAACATTTCAGATACAATTATTCAATCTTTTAAGAGAATCAGGTAATTTTGGTTCAGGTTTGTAAGCACTTCCGTAGCTGTTCAATCAGCTGCCCTTTGTAAACTAATATGAAAATTTAGAACATGATATAAATGCCATGTATCATAATTAGCATCTCATAGTAGTTTACTTTTATTTGTGCATTCAGTATTTTGGACAGGAAATACGGAGACAGAACACGTGTGTACTTCGGAATAGAATATGTTATGATGAAATGACTCGTTCAGAAGACTCCGTAAAGACACCAATAAAGGAAATGCTTTATCTTAGAACAAAAGCATGGTGACTTCTGAATATTACATCACCAAATGAGGAACCCACAAGCAAGACATAATTTTTACTGTAAGTACCACTACTAAAGACAAATACTTTATTTAGTTAAGCTTTACAGGTTTTAATCGGTTTCCATTACTTGCCATGGTGGACTAGAATGTAGAATTAGATTAATTGATGAAGAATTAAATTGGAGAAAACACCTCAATGACATACATATCCCTTCTAAATAAGGGCGTCTTATTTTAGTTAATGGCCTTTTTTTGAAATGTTGATTTTGTCTTTTTAGACACAACACTTCTGTATTTATTGAAGATTTGCAATATCTGCATGATATAATTTACGAAAACTAGGTCAGTTATCCAATATGTTATTACTGAGAATGCACAAGTATCACTTATGAACTGTAAATATTTATTTACATATAACAATGTGATGATTAATTTGGAGCTTGGAAATCAAGAAACTACTGAATAGAATGATCTTGTCCAAAAACTGCCACCTAAAGCAATGCTTTCACTTAAACACATTAGTGTAAATAGTCCCTACCGCAGTCAGATATTGGGAGTCTTTGTGTTTTTATTTGGGAATTATCAGCAGGTATGTAAGTTTTGACTGGAAAGTTTTCTCAGGCACTGACGAAATCTCAGTCAAAATTTTAGAAAGAAAAAATTGGTGCTTCAGTGCTTAGATCACATGAAAGAGGAAAATCTCTCTGCAAATCTCTATCAGACAAGCGACAGGATTTGCACTGTAGGTTTCTGAATTAGAGATCAGTCTTTTAAGTTACTAGGAAAAGGAGCTGGGTTCAGAACATTTCCCTTGCTTTTGTGTTGGCATTTTTTTTTTTGCTTTTTTTTCCACCCAGAAAAAAAATAGAAAATATCTGCTTTCTTCCAATGTGGTGTAAGAGCTTTTTATTTGTAAGGAGGAATTTTCTCCTCCTGCTTGGTTGTCTGTAGTCCTCACAGAGCATAAGTGTAAACTTAATCATGAGTAATAGTGTTGGATTGGCCATAAACAATTTACTGCCTTCGTAATGGAACCTTTAGTGCCATGTAACAGAATTTTATTCTCTGATGCAGTTCTGTTGCTTGCAGCATTTTGTGTCTCCTTTGAATCACTGTCTACTGTTCAACATTTCTGACAGTGAATTAGAATTTCTCTTTTTTTAAAATACTTTATCATGCTGAGATGATGCTTTCCAAAACATGCTGTTAATTGAAGGACAACTTTTCCTTGAATTAATTGAATCCTTTGTCTTACACTACTTTTACTGCTTTAAGGTGTGTATCATGGATGTGGATGTTCAGTCTGGAATTACTGATTAGAAAGCCCCAGTCTGCTGGTGATTTCTCCTTGTTTTACTTTCTCCCCTGCTCCCTCAGACTCATCAGTGATTACATGCTTTTCTCCAGAATTAATTTAACATTGTTTTCTGAAGCAATGTCAGATGCTTTAGATAACTTGCCAACCATTAGCATTACAGCTGAAGAATGAGTAGTTTTGCATCTTTAGGAAGCTGATGAACTCAATTATCTATTTTTAAATACTAAAAACAAACACCACCATCACTACCACCAAGTTACTTTCTGTCAGTTTTTTCTAAAGAGTGTGGAAAGCAGCTGAGGTAAGTTATACTGAGGTACCAAGATTGCTGTAGCACCCAAGTGCAGCTGTTCCATAGCCTGCAGCACCACTACAAAATCATGACAAATGAAGAATACATTTGCAAAGTTTGAAGGAGACCTCAGGCAGGTAGACTGTAATTACCTAGCTAGAATTTAAGTAAGGCCCCAGGACCACCTGGGAAGGAAGGTGTTGCTCACTGTTAGTAGGGTGCTAGGCAGGAATTGTATTTAGATTATTTACTACATAAAGTAACCCACAGTGCAGCCATAATTTAGAATGATAGAATACTAAAAAGAAAAACTCAACTGTGTCAGTAATTTTCAAGTAATGAAGCATAATGGAATAGAGCCATCATGCTATATTATGCAATCTGCATTTTATAAAATGTGTGAATATAAATTCAGTTATTTGCTGTCTATCGGGGGAAATTGCACCAACTTAATATTTAAAAACAAATAGTATTTTTTGAAAGTAAAAGGAAAGAAGTAGTAACTCTACTACTCTATGAAATGGAATTGTCATATAGGACCTTGGATTAGTAGAACATAAACCTATCTGTGGCACTAAATCTGAATGGTACTTTAGAGTAGACCTCAAAATAGAGTTGCTGCACCATATATGGGAGGAATATGGGGGTAAATATTAGCCACGAGCTAATATTTAATTACCACAAAACCCTTCTCATATGAAAACCAAAACATAATGCTAACAAGCCAACAAGATATGATGGGATTTGCTTTGAAGGTTGTGTGCAATGAACAGTTAATATGTACATCTTTAGGGTTATTGATGCTATGTCGGTATTTGCATGACAGGTGTTGCCAGAAAAGCCAAAATCTAAAATGAGGAAGGTGAACTAAGAACAGAAATAAGGAATAATTGTAAGCAGTCTAATAGCACAAACAATAGCACAAATCCTCTTTCTCCAAGGATGCTGCAGTAGCTGAGGTGAAAGTCTTTTAAGAGACTGGAAAGAGAAAATACTTCTAGTATTTCTAAATGCCTTAGAAATAGGCATGATGGTTGAAAGTGGAAGAGAAAGAGCAGATGGCTGTCCCAGAACCGGGAGTCATTGTTTGACTAACTGTTCACCTTTCAAATATTTTTGGAATATCCTTGAGAGAATTCTACTGTATTTAAGATCTTGAATTTGTGCATGTACTAAGTACAGGAAGAAGGGAAAGCTGAAAACTGGCTGGGAGAAGATAATGCAAAAAAACAGAGAGAAATTAATTCCTAATCCATGTCAAGTATGAAGTAAAACATACTGACAAAGCACATTTGAGAATTTGAGAGGCATCATGATGAGATTGCATAGACTTTTCATAGTTTTGTTTTAATGTGATCGACATAGATAAAATAGATGGTAGTTTAATTTTCTTGTATGTATAACCACTTTCCATCTAAATTAATCTATAATTAAGAGTGGATTTGCTTCCTGCAACCACTTTTGGAAGAGAAGGGAACAACTCTATGGTGGCAGGCAAATTCATATAACATTCAACATGGTATAATGCTGAAATCTTCAGTATGATGTGGTAAGCCACAAAATAACTTGAAGACAAATACCTTTTTGGCTTCCTTCCACTGTTTTATTTTTTACGTCCTTCTTTATTTTTGACTGGAGAGGAAAAAACTACATGATTTAAAGTAGTCATGACCACTATTCAGCAGTTTCATGTTTTGAGACAATACTTGCTACATGAAACATTACAGTAAATGTATAACTTTGTCCATCTGTGATTTCTGACTTACTCAAGGAGAGCTCAGCTTTCTAAAGGGAGGTCAGAGTGGGCTGGGAGAGAGGTATTTTTATTCATGCAGTGATTCCTTTAAAGATAGAATGCAGGTTCACAATGAGGTGTAATATACCATAGTCCAGGATTCCACAGCATAACTTTGCTGGGTTTCTCTTCTACCTCCTCTTTCACATTCCCAGGAGTATAGACCAGGATCTAAAAATTGCTTTCCTTTCCTAACTCTTCTACCTGCACACTTTGGCTAATAGAACCCACAGAGTTTGGGCAGAATCTGGTTCCTGTCGATACAAGCACTCCAAAACATTTGGGCAAAATCATCCAGTGTGATTTTTCAGAATAAGCACTGAGTAAAAATTGTCCATGACTTTTGAGTTTTGGCCTCCTGAAGCATTGCTGCAGTACCACTCTCCTAAATCAAAATCAGTAGTAACAGATGCAGAACATCAACTTTGTGTTCAGCTTCAGGTCTAGTGCTTTGGAGGGGGATGGAGTTCAGCTGTTTTGGTCACCGTTTATTCTTTACCAGCACTTAGTGGAGGAAGCAGATGCTCTGTTGTCTGTAAATGACTGTAACTGTGATAGATGGAATGCTGCCCTGCAGATGTCTAAGGATACAGTGTCAAAGCAAGGGTTCTAGTGGTGGGACCAAGGTCTCACAACCCATTGGTAGGGGCGTGATGTTCATTGTAAGTTCTCATTGGGCTGAACAAAGACACTGGACCACATGTCAAGGAACTCTTGTGCTTTATTGTACAGTCACCACAACTCCAGCAACCAGCCCACTGTTTAGAGATTCAAAATGTGTTGGCTGACAAGACCTTAAATTCTACAATAGACTTTGACAAGCGGACGTGGCTAACAAGTCCTTAGATTTTGTACAGTACACTTCAATAAGTCCTCAAGTCCCACAACAAACTTCTCAAAGATTCTGGCTCAGAAGGCACAACACAATTCCACGAGCTCCCCACTCCCATATCAAACTTCAGTACAGAGTACACGGTAGAATATGATAGCTGTATTCTACCCTAGGAATACAGGGAGGAGGGAAATAAAAACAGAAAAGGGAGAGAGAGAACAAAGAATATCACCAGTCCTTAGAACAAAGAGTATCACCAGTCCTTAGATCCCATGTTGGTCCTGCCGCATGGGTGGTCCAGAGCTGGGATTGTGAGACAGAGAAAGTGAAACAGAGGAAAAAGAGAGCAAGGGGGGCCAATCCACTTCCTTTTAGAGTTAACCTGGTGCATGCCTCTTATGTAAAGCAGATTTTTCACGTGTTATTTTCATGTATGCACAGCCAGCCCTTTGAGCCCTCCTCCAGGCAGTGAGTCAAAGGAGGGGAGACTGAGCATGAGTCTCAAGATAAGAAGGCTCAGAACAGCGCTGCACCACCTCTGTGGGACCCTCTCCTCTGATCACACCTTTCCTGCCATAACAGTCAGAATGTTTGAGCCAAAACTTGCTTATTTCTGGTTCTTCGCACAAGGTGAGTGGCTAAGAGCCAGCAGTGACAAGGCTGTGACACTCAGTGCTCAGCCTGTATAGTCTGGGGAAGAAGAGAGAATAATGGAGTACTGATGAAAGCAAACTAATCTGTGTTGTCAGAAAGAGGGTGCCTGGTGATAGAGCTTTCTGCAGAGAGCTTTTTAACTCTTGCCTCTATCAAACTACACCAAACACCTCTGTACAGCTCTGCGGCTTTCCATCCCTGTATACTTCAAAGAATTAAAGTATTTTCTGTGCTTAGAGTAAAGCAACCCCACCTCAGTAAAATAAGAGAAAATTGTGACAGAATGAGCTCTGAATTTTTACTTTAATCCTTTTTGCTGAAATGCCGACAATTTACAGAGCAACATTAACAGGAAGGTTTTTTAATTTATTAAACGTTAGTGAAGTCAACCCTCCAAAAGGAAAATTATCTTGAAATAAATCAATTGCATTGCAGAGACACTGCAATCTGATGTTTTTTATTTTATTTTTTAAAAAAGACCCATGTTCAGTATTATGAAACAGTGAAAGAGGTTTTAATAATTGCTATCTAAAATATTCTTTAACACACAATCTGCCAGAATCTGAACTCTCAGAACTATAAGGACAGGCTGTTCTTAGGCATAAAAACAAAATTCCTTTGCCAGTCCATAATGTTTTAATCAGAAATCCATTTTAATGGCTACATTTAGTTCAGAAAAAATGCAAAATTATAAACAAGAGTCAGGATGCATGAATCTACATGAAACAGCAAAAACATTAAATAGCCAAGTAGTGAGCTTGAAGCATCAAATTCTGCACACTTCTAGGTAAAAAAAAAAAACAACCAAAAACAAAAATGGAAGAGAATCAGTATGCTTTTAAAACAAAAAAGAATGTAACTTCTTTGCTCCATCATGCCTAAAATGCTTTATCTAATGTCTAAGTTAAAAGGAAGACGTTTTTACCCCTATCTAGCATGCATAATAAATACCAAGCTCGATGGAGTGCCTCTTTTTCCCTTAAATTGAAGCTGAAAGTGCAGAGCTTCATTATTTTTCTGGAAGAATAGTCCTTTTGTAGCAGATAACTTGGCGTGTAGCCAGGGGCCACAAGTAGCACTTTTAGGCAGCTTTCTAGTTTTAAGTGTGGAGTCACATCTTTGATTCTGGCTTATGAGATGGATTTGCAAACAAGTGACAATGACAAAAGCCTACCTTGAAGTCTGCTTCCAGCAGGCGAGAAACTGTGCTCTAGAAGCGCGTTGTCTACGTAGGGCTTTGTTAAAGTGTGAGGCCACTGGGCTGGTGACATTCTAGTGCCAGAAAGAATGAACAGCAAAGGTGCATCCCTTTAAGGCTAGTTCATATGCTCTGCCTGTTTTGGGTAAAAATGAGGATATTTTAAAGACACTGTTTTGATGTTAAACAAATGATTTAATACATTTACAGATGCATGAACATCACTTTTCATCTGAATGAGAAAACTTCTTGGAAATATGTTAAAAACTGACTATCATGAAGAATCAAAGATTGTTTTCATTGCTACAGGATATTTGTCTTGGAATCGATAGCCAAAAGAATTGTGATCTCTGAGAATTAAATATATGTTAGTAAAATAGTAGTCATCAAAAACTACAGGTTTGATTTTTGGGTCAAATTAAAGGCTGCTAGTGTCATCTGGAGTGTCCTTATTCAGGGGATTTTCTGTGAGATCAGTAGATTCCATATCACTTGTTTAAACATTAACCTGACCTTTGTTAGATAAAGAATGCCTGTTGCTGGTTCCATGTAGCGAAACCCCCCATTACTTCTTTTTAATTTTGAGTCTGCATATAAAAACAATTTTAAAGCCCCAAATATATCCTAAGATCTCTTTGCATCTTGATAAAGTTTTTGTCTTAGTCTGGGACTCTTCACAAGTTAAAACAGTCACTTATTTAAGAGCTTGATGTCAAAAATAGGAAACTATTTTATTTACTTTGGGATCAGAATTTAGATTATAATACGATGTTTTTAATGATGATGTATGGTGAGAAGAGAAGCCCAGAAAAGAATTAGCATTTTTTCTGCAAAATGAATTAGTTGTTTCGGTGGTTGTTGAACTGGAACAATGTATTAGACACAGACAGATCAGCTGGAGAGTAACTTAAGGAAGCTCAAAACCTCACTTTTTCCTGTTGCCTGAGATATATAAGTCTCCATATATAAAATCAGTGGGATTCTATACTGACATAGCAGTCAGCTCAGAATTGATTGACAAATAGAAGATACTCTGACAATCCTATGTTCTAAGTCAAAATAGGTTGCTTGTTTCTGTATTTAACAAGGACCAAGCCTTGCACCAAAGCTGAAAAAAAAATTTTCATTTTGTACGTTTGTAATAAAAATATTATATGTAGATTATTTAAGAGAAAAATTGCTTTGGCTTAGTCTCTCCCTCGCAGATTTGGAGTAATATATGCAGTATCATATTATGAGTGTCTATTAATATCAGAAAAAAAAGTTTCTTAGCAGTCATTTGGATAATGGAGTGTTGCTTGCTGAACTGTTCATTTGAAAACTCATTGAGTTGCAGAGTAATCATAGAATCTCCAGTTTTATTATCTTTTTTGTCACTGAGAAATGCCTGCTGTTTTGTTGTTCTGTTTTCATTTGCATCATGTTCGAAACCAGAAATGTATCACTGTCTAAAAAATATGTTGGTCGGTAATAGAGAAAGGCAGGTGAAAGGTCAAATCTCTTGCAAACTGGCGAAACACATAATTTAAGTTTACATAGAAACCACATTATGTGACCAGAGATAAACAATGTGTGGGTCGTAGCATAATTTGTAAAATAAAGAATGTTGTCATTAAGGCTGCCTGGGACTGTAGCAGTCATGAATAAGGCAAAATTCACATTGACTTGCCTTTAGATGTGTGCTGGTTTCTTGTTTGGTTGAGGTAAGGGCATTTGTTTGGATTTTCTCTGCTGTATGTAATACCTCTTGCACTTGTTCCCACTCTTGACAAAAACACGTGTACAAAACAAAAACTCCTTACTGGGAGACACACCTACATAATGTTTTTATCTTGCTAATATTTCCCCAAATAGATCTTTCAATTTTCCCACCTACCATTTGCTTTGTATTTGCTCACAAAATGGCTTAGTGTATTGTGAGCCCTTACGTACATGCAGGAAAGCAAGCAGAATGGTAAAGCAAGTGCTGGCACCATGCTCTGTTTTCTCAGACTTGTAACTTTACCTCTAAAAGGACTCTAAAGAGTCTGCTGCAGGATCCCTTCAAAGTCTTGTTCTGCCCCCATGCCTTGGTTGACAAGGACAGCTTCAGAGATGTTACCACCAGACTGGAAGGGGCAGGAGGGATGCAGGGACTGTAAGAAGTCATGCAGGTTGATCTTTGTCACTGGGAAGACAGGAGCTCAGATCATATCCCCAACTATAAACATATGGCTTGAGGCTCTGCAGCCTCAATAGGTCTGAAAGTTGAACCTTCACCCTGTTTTTGGAGTGCTTTCATGGTGTAAGTCAGTGAGGCCATGGCAGCTGTTGATTTTGCCAACACACATAGAGTGGAAGAGGTCTGCCTTCAGCCTCAGTGTTCCTCTCACCTGGACAAGACAGAACCTTGAACACATGGTTACACATTTGAATGAGATTGTATC
The DNA here is from genome assembly GCA_013396775.1 of Cephalopterus ornatus. NCBI lineage: Eukaryota > Metazoa > Chordata > Aves > Passeriformes > Cotingidae > Cephalopterus > Cephalopterus ornatus. Next base: position 607,773 of record VZRE01002360.1, read on the forward strand.
TGGCTATTACAATACCAGTGCTGCCCAAACTGCTTCTGGCCAGCTCTCCAGCAGAAAGGCAGGAAGATCAGCAGGGTCCATCTGTAGTGTGCATGTTACTGGCTGAGCCAAGTCAAATTTGCAGGTTGAGGGAGATGATTGTGCCCCTCTACTCCACTCTTGTGAGACTCCACCTGGAGTACTGCATCCAGCTCTGGGGCCCTCAGCAGAAGAAGCACATTGGCCTATTGGAGTGAGTCCAGAGGAGGCCACCAAGTTGATTAGGGAGATGGAGCACGTCTCCTATGAGTAAAGGCTAAGAGAATTGGGCTTTTTCGGTCTCAAAAAGAGAAGGTTTTGGAATCACCTACCTGTGGCCTTCCAGTACCTGAAGGGAAACTCCAAGGAAGATGGAGAGACACTTTTTGCAAGGATATGTAGTGACAGGACAAGGGGAAATGGCTTCAAACTGAAAGAGAGTAGGTTTAGATTAGATATTAGGAAGAAATTCTTTGCTGAGGGGATGGTGAGGCACTGAAACAGGTTGCCCAGAGAAATGGTGGATGCCTTATTCCTGGAAGTGTTTGAGGCCAGGCTGAATGGAGCTCTGAGCAACCTGGTCTAGTGGAAGTGTCCCTGCACATGGCAGAATAGTTGGATCTTTAAGGCTCCTTTCAACCCTTGCCATTCTATGATTCTATGATTCTATGGAATACTTAAATGATGTCTACTCCTAACTCATCTAGGAACGGGTTTCTAAACTTTTCTTGAGACCTTTTGTAGAATGCTGTGATGCTTCAGATAAGGCATTGACTACCTCCAAATGTTATTGTAAATATTGTAAGGAATTTTGGAGACCATTGGTCAAGAAGAGTATAAAAAACACAGTTGCATAAATAATCTGGTCTGTGACTGAAATGGAAAGATGTATATACAGAAATAACATGATGAAAAATGATAAGTATCATCATACTTGTGCTTTAATTGGGAAAACCCTTGTGAAGAATAAACTGTAGGAGACCGAAAGTAAAATCCTATTAATGTATGAGTCATTGCTGCTTGGGTTTGATGACCTCTGGAATATAATTTCCTGTAAACAGAATTGTTGCAAGAAAATGGCAGAGAGGGGCCTCGCTGAAGAGCTCTGCTGACATAGCTCAGCCCCATTGTAGTCTGTATTTCAGATTATGAGCTGTCGGCAAACAGAAAGGCAAGACACCGAGGAGATGCTGCATGCCACTGTTTCACTTGTTCTTTCCATGTGCTGCTTGGAGTTGAGTCCTTTTTGAGATTGTGGCAATTGATACTTAACGGGACAGCTGTGGCTTTATGATGGCTCTGTGAGTTACTGAGAAATGGCCAGCTCTTAGCCACTGCAATAAGCGCTAAACTAAAGTGTGTGGTACAAAAGTTAAACACAGACCTCAGTTGAAATCAATACTGAAACTCAGTGAAACCAGTGTTTTACTGCAGATATTTAACCAGACAGTTTATCTTTGTCGTCACCTGGGCACTGCAAATGAACTGTGGTGCCATTTGCCTGTACTGCAATTGTTCTGGGAATCTCTGATTTAGCTACTAGAGCTGCTGCTTGGTTCTCTTGCTATGTAAATGCAACCTGATATTAAAAAATCCAAAAGAAGCTGATCTATAACTCGTGCCTTTTTACCAAGAGTAATAAAAGAATAGTTTAATGAACAAGGAATTGGTAGCAATGGTATAATCCTGGTGTTCTTCAAAAAATATACAATATATATAAAAGCTGCATCTCAAAAGCCTATCCTTCATGTGGATAAGAAGTAAAATCTTTGGAGACAAGAAACTGTATGTTACTGATCTTGCAAAATACACATTTCTTGTCATTTTTATGCTTCATTCCATTAATCTTGTAATTAATGGACTGTAAGGAGGCTGGGATACTTATATTCAAGAATCTATTTCAGCTTTCTATTCATCTGAGATAAGTATCCAGCAGAAGGGGACATCACCATGAAAAGCTCACCTGGACTGCTATTATGTGGTAAAACGGAGGCACACACATGAGGAATGAAATTTTGTATAGAAGTTTTCTGCAAGTTACAGATGCTGTTGTTTCCATGGAAGACTACACCTGTGCAAGGAAGAGAACAACATCTTCACAAGTGCAAAGCCACGGAGTAGGGTGGCTTAAAAGATCAAATTTAAAACTGGTGGATATAAAGTATCTTCCAGCAGACATATAGTGACAGGAAAGAAAAATGCTTCTATATCCAGGAAACATGCTTATCAACAGACTTTGCTAAAATATTTGGAATTCCTAGTAAACCATAAAAATCCCTCCAGAAATCCTGTTCTTAGCTGTGAGTGGAGAACAGCTTCTTCACAAAAACCTCAAGTATATTTAAAAGATTAGAAAGACAGGACTGTAAAGGGACAGTTATAGCAGAACTGTAGATGACTCCAGCTGCCTGACTCGTGAGTGTGCTGTAAAGCAGTCTTTGTGACAGATCTCTAGGTGAAAAATCATCAGCTCTTAAGCAGAGGATCATTCCTTGCGTAGGTTGGCAGTCCTCAGAGTTAAAAACAGGGGAAAGTCTACTGTCTTCTCTACTCAACTCCCAGATGTCCTTTCAAAATACTCCAGCTAGGTAGGCATTTGTCTGGCAACCTCTCTTTTGGCTTCTCAAAAATATATTCACTACTCCATTGGACACTGTGCACTTTTAATTTCCAGCTAACATTACAATGTGCATCAGAGCTCTGTTTCCCATAATCTGTGGGAAAAATGATGAGGTGGGAACTTTGCTTTTACTGAGTTTATTCAACACTGTTGAGTGCCCTACCCATGCACAGTTTTTCTACATGGATGTAATTAATACCCTGAACTTTAGCTGTGGGTGTCTGTTTGCATCACTGCAGAGACAGCATATATGTATGGTGATGTATGGCACTCATGAAGGACTGATGCCCTCATCCTGGTTGATGGCAGACAGAACAAGACAGTGGGAATGCCCATCTGCCATAGAGGGGACAAGGCTGTATTTCTATTCTTTGCTACCATGAGTTGGAGATGGTGAGAAACTTTTTTGAGATGTATTAAAATGTCTTTGATGACAGAAGCCAGTTCTTCAAGAAAAAAAAATTTGCTCACAGGAAAGCACCAGTCCAACTGAAACTTCCCATGGGAACGTGCATTTCAGCTCCACATGAACATAACAGTCCAACAACTTGATACTAGCAGGCTAGTTAAGGTGCTGGATCAAGCAGATTAATAGCGTCTCTTGACTGTTCAATATTCCAGGTGAGGGTCCTGACCTGCAGTTTAATTGCCTTTGTGGGATGTGTGAGGATCTTTTAATTCTTAACAACAACAACAAAATAGTATTTAAAAAATTTTATTCTCACAATATATGGAAGAGGGCATTCACATGTGTGGGAAATCCATCTTCTGACTACCTGACTACCTGTGCAGTCAGTGCACACCCTTCCTCTTAGTTTAGCTTCAGCAATTGCCTTCTTTTTCATTTCCTCCTCATCAGCATATAAGTCATATCAGCTTTTTGACGAAACTAGGAAAGGGTATTATTTATCCAGAGATGAAAAACTCCTAACAGCAGAGAAAATGGAGAAGGAAAAATCCTGGAAAGAAAACATTTAGATAACCAAACAACTCCCAGTCAGCCCATGCCCGCTCTTCTGTTGCATTTTCCTGGTTCTACCTACAAACATATATTTTGTTCCCTGTGACTGCCCCAGAAAGAGTTGTCCTCCTATTCACAATGACATTTTTTTCTATTTCACATGGGAACAAGCACAGCCTCTTCCGCAATTTCCAAAGACATACTATAAACAGTAGTATATTGTAGGGGAAAGTAACCTTGCTAACATATGCAAATATCAGAGAAGAATATGAGGATTAAATTAGAAAGGGTAAAAAAGGGTTAGTAATATGAAGAAGTAGAAAAATCAAAAAAAAGGGTGTTCCCACTTCTTTTTAAATCTCTCTTTAGATTATTTACTTGGCACTTTGACAGCTCACAATTTAAATTTTTTCATTCATCTTAATATTTAATCGCAGTTTTTAATTATGCTAGTAACTTGGGGCTAGTTCTTAATTCAGCAATAGCTTCATCTTCTATTAATAAATGGCACATATCCTTGGCTTTGACACTTACTTGCTGTGAGTGTTTTGGCTTTGGTAGAACATGCAGTCCAGGACACCATTATTGCATCTTAAATCTCAAATCTTTTTTAGTTATCAGTACACTGTTTCACCCTGATGATGATAACTTAGCATAAAAATGTTTGATCTTCACTGTGGTTCTTAATGTTACTGCTGCTAAAATTGCAGGAGATCAGAGAACAAGTACTTAAAAAAAAATCTTATTACAAAAAACATTTTTCCACGTAATTTTTCTTCTCCTTGGTCTGGTAGAAGAGTCTGGTACCTGAGAACTGTGAGGTGGAGGAATGTTACATCTCCATGTGTGGCTGACAGGGTTTGGGGTGAAGGCCTTGGGTTTGGTTTTTTTTTTGAGCTGCACACCAAACGAACTCCCTTGGTGGGGTTATAGTGCTCATGTGGCAGTTGGCTGCTTTGGTTTGGAGGCTTCTGGGGACTATGAGCCAATGGGCATGGATTCGTCTGGGATGCAGAGGCCATCCAGCCCAAATCCACAAGGGAACAGTAAAAGATCTGTGACTTGCTGAGCTATGTACTCTCCCCACAGTTCTCTGAAGCCTGTGTGGCTCTATGTAAAGTCTAGAGAATGTGGTTTATGGGTTCAGGAAAGTTGACCATCTTTCCGCTGAGGCTCTGAGACCAAACTCCTGTTTTTGCAGGCACCATGTCAGATAAATCTTTTTTGTAAACTGGCCACCCTCTATTTTACAATGTTAAGTTTTTGTTCTCATCTCATCTTATTGGGAGATTGCTGCAGAAGTTGGCTCTTGTGCTTTTTGTGACTTCCAGCCAAAATTTATTCACAGAACAGTTCTGGTTCTGTTGCCAACATGGTTCCTTAGCTCAAAAAAACCTCTTTGATTGATCTACACACAGCAATCAGATGTCTTCTCAGCCTTTGTTTTGCCAGACTAAGGGAGCTGAGCTCTTCCTGTTTCCTCAGACATAATTCAGCTAGAAGTCTTTACTGTTCCTCTTTGCATTAATTTTTGTGGACCACCAGGACTAGAAATAAGTTTACTTTTCCCACTGACAGTTTACCAGGGCTTGTGAGCTGGCATGCAGCACTCTGATAGCACTTGCTGGCCAAGTCCCACCTCATGTGTTGATACTAGCAAAAATAATCAGTATAAACAAAATAATGGATTTAACTGGACTTCTAATAAATTTGATTTAAACAGAGTAGAGAGAGGGAGCTTATTGTATTCATATGGTGGTAACACAGGATCAGGAACTAGCACAGTGGCCCACATGGGTAGTGCTGTTTGTAGGTTCATCTGAAAGGATCATTACTGCAAATGTGTGACGTTTGGTGGCTTTCTGCTCAGGGGCCTGACCACTTTGGGTTCCGTTCATAACGTGCTGACTTTCCCCATTCACTTGTTGTAGACTTACTCCTCACAAGAATTTCTTTCTTGTCACCTGTGGCCACAAAGCTTGTCTTATACTCAGCTTGAAACAAGGGTTTAAGCATAATTGGATCCTGAATAGTCTTAGGCAGAAGTGTAACATTTCCCATGCAACGTATTGCTTTGAACCAGAACAGATCAACATCAAGAGGAAGAAGAGAAGCATCAGCTTCCCTCTCTCACAAGCTTTGATGTTACATATTCCCAATATATATTTGTAAGTTTATCTGTTAACCGTTAGAAAGATTCATCATGGTTACAAGATCCAACCCAGGCACTTGCATTAATTACCACTAAGAGCACCCTATGGTATCTGAAAAAGAAATGGGAAAAGAAACATGCATTCAGTTTCAGAATGATGCAAAAGGAAATGTGAAGGATGAAGGACCTGGAGTAGCAAACAGCTAAGGACTACAGCGATTGTGTCTGGGGTTCTCACAAAGTGCGTCAGGCAGAGGGATTGAAGGAGTATTTTGTCCCTTCAAAAAAAAAAAGGTTCTAAAGAGCAAGGAATGCAAGAGCTAGTTACCCTTTTTTTTCATTAGCCTCAGGCCAGAGGCAGTGGATGTTATTTAATAACCCACAATTAAAGACAAGCAGTATAATTACCAGTTTGTACTAAAAAAAAAAAAAAAAGCCAAGAGAGTCACACTTCTTGTAAGAATGAAATTATAAGAGGATTAATTGCAAGTGAAATACCCAAAGAGAAATTTATCTAATATTATAAAAAAAGACTATGATTTTTGCTGTTTATGGGATCCTAATTTTGAGATCAGACTGCAGTAGAGAGATCAAAACTGAGAGGGAAACTTCATATGAGATTCTGACTTACATTTAGAAGCAGCTGTGTTAGTTGGCCAAGCTGGAGAACACTTTTGGATGAGAATGGAAGTTTTAGAAAGAAAAGATGTGATGGTACAGTAGACTAGACTGACAAAAAAGTCTCAGCAGAAAAAATTAAATAATTGACAAAATTAAAAAAAAATTCAACAATTCAATTGTCACATGGAATGAATTTACAAGAAGTAATGTGAAAGTGAAATGTCTGGCCTTTGATAGAGTGCTACTACTGTTTTATCAAGAAACAAAGTTACTTGTGGAAAGCTGTAGCTAAAGGAAATTAAGTATAAGTATTCTGGACAGTGGTTTTTCTGTGGAAATTGCTCAGATAGAGCAATTTCAGATGACTGAAATGCATCCTTGAACATGAATGGTATTGTTGCTTATAAACTGGATATTGATACCCAGGTCAATATTGAAACCTTAAGTCAATTTGAACACAAACAAAGCAGCCCAAGTTGTGCAGTGACAGAGTCAGTTCCATAATAGCTGTATACAAACCTAATGTAATTGCAAAACAGTCTCTTGAAAAAATAGACTTTTACTTATTATTGAGGGAGAGAGAAGCTGGAAATCCATGTGGTACTTTTTCTCACAGAAAGACTGTATAAGCTAGAAGGCCAGAAGCACTTGGAGGTAGAAAGAAAAACATTAAAAAACTTCAAACTAAAATAAGATATAGACAGCAAAGGAAAAATGAGGAGGGAAATTTCCCCTCCCCCCCAAAAAAAAGAAAGAAAATTAAAATAGTCATTACAGTTGTAAAAGAACACTGAGGAAAACATAGAACAAAATTCACAAGTAAACACATGCATCATGAAAGAAACTTTCTATCCCTGATCATGACATCCATTATATGTTTTGGAGATTTTAGAAACAAATGTCCATTACAAAGGGAAGAAATGGCCCAGTTCTCTCAGCACACATTTACAACACAAAGAGCTAAACCACAGCCTGTTAAAAATTTATTGTCCACAGGGAACTCCTTATATAATGTTCTTGAGTCACTTTTTTTCTAGATCCCTTTGATAAAAATGGACATAACAGCACTTTTTCACCTCAAAGAATTAATGAAATAGTAAACTCTTCACAATGTATAACATATATATGCTATTATAATGAGACCAGTACATACATCTTCCCTAGCTAAACTTGGTAGTCTGTACTAGAGAGAAAATTTATGGTAAGGACTAAAGGAATAAGTCACTTTGAATAATTGGCATGCCCTACATTCTAAATTAATGTGACTGTGTTTTGTCTTGTTTCATGCACTGATTTTGAACATGATGGGTAAGTGGTTTCCATCGTAGTTCCGCTTTATCCAAACCCGAGATGTGTACACTTTTTTCCAAGTACACTTTTTTTTTAGTGTTTGCCTTTTGTGCTTTCCTGCAGCTAATATTTTCTGAGAGCTGTGCTCTGCTGAACACCCATGGAAACTTCTTAAGTGGGTAGGCTACCTCTATGTTATGGTATGTGGGAGTCCTTCCCATTTCCCTGGGCTCAGAAGCAGATGCAAGGTGTCACTAGAGTGTACTGGGGCTGGACCCAGGTGTGCATCAATCCCTTGTCCTTGCACCTCTCAGACCCAGGTCCCATGCCAAGGAAAACTTAAGCCTGGAACCTGAGCATGAGCCATGGCATGTTGTAGCTGGGCGCTGGTCTGAACGCTCTGTGGAGCAGGACCCTGGGGCGTGCCAAGGCATGCATGGGAACATGAATATAGACACAGCCATAGATAATGTGAGAACTGAATGCTGTAACTTTTTAGGCTTCCTTTGAAGTTGATGGGAATTTGCCTGAATAAAGTATACATAAATGTATTCCATTTTGGCCTGTTAGGACACGGGTGCCAATAGAAAATACTCTATTGCTGAAATCATAAGCAGCTAGCTAAATATTTGGGGCTTAAGAATGCTCCACCCAATGGCTTGTTGGTTAAAGCATTCACAAGGAGGTAAAAGATGCAGCCTAGATCTCCTCTGCTGTATACTGAGTGGATGTCTCAGCTATTGACTTGCACAAAGTGGTGCCTTTGTTCTCTCCCTTTCCTCCCTCTCTTCCCACTTTTACTCCATCCTTGTCAAGTACTTTAAAAAGCCCACCAAAACAACATCTGTAATCTGAAGTGTGCAGTTCCTCCCTTGAGAGATTTAAATCCTAGAACTCATCAGGGTTTAGTACACTTCCTTTTCTTAGTGTTGCTCAGTGCCTAACTGACAGCAGTTCCAGGGAGACCACTATGAGTTCCTCCTGTTCCTCTCCTGAGTGAGTGACTTGCCCCATACAGGGAAATCAGACTCTAACTTTGATCTGAATCTGCTGTGCTTGGTCTTGTTTGTCTCACAAGAGATAATGACCAAAGCTTAGTTGACTTAATTTAGCAATGCAAATAGAATGTATTGCATCAATACACAGTAACTGATGAGATGTGAATCTGGACTGGAAGAAGGACACCCTTGGCCTCCTGTATTGGAGTCAGCTGGACCATGTAATTCTTTTCACAAACTGGTGACCCTCCAGTCTCCAGCTTGACATCATACATTCTGTAGCACCAATTAAATATGGGTCTGAGGAACATAAAGTTACAGACTTTGCTACTGCAGCATCTGGTATGTCAGTATGTCTGTAGTAAGCAGCCTGAGGAACACTTATGGTGACACAGGGAGTCCCATGCTGCGGGTCAGGAAGTCACACATTTCCATGTCAGTAGTCTGTTCAGCTAGGTGATAGCTCTATCTTTTTTTTGCATTACAGGACTGTATAAACAAGATCATTAAACTATCGATATTTATTCATTATTACAAGCTCCCTATGATATACTATTTTTTATACTAATATATATTTTTTTGTATTACAGTAATGATTAGGGCTTATAGCTAGGGTGTAAATGCAGTATATGTAGAAAATAAAGATGCCTTCTATTTGCAAGTAGTATGTTGAAGGATGCATTTCTGTTAGTTCATCAGTGATTGTTACGGCTTTAATATTATTTACTTTAAGAGAAGCATGGCTGGGTGTGACACTTTAAATATTAAAGGTGTGTTTTTCCAAATATAGCTTGCTGTTAAATATTCTACAGAGCAGCTACTATGCTTAAGTTCTTCCCTAAGTGGTCGTTTTGAATGGCTAGCAATTCAGCAGTTATTGACAGGTTGCTTTCTTGTCGAAGATAGGGGAATGTGTGGATCCTTGAACACAGCAGGTAGTCAAGTAATAATGAAAGTGATTGATGATAAAAAGCTTGCTTTCTACTCTCCTGTCATCAACAACCTATTGGGATCAAGAGAACACTGGGATAGAAATTAATCTTCCTTGAGTTATTCTAAACAGTCAACTGATAGGAGATTTCTTTGATCTCATTCACTTGAAATTGATTAATTCTGTTAATTACTCTGTTTGAACTGAGTTAGCAGGAATTTTTTGCGTGCTGCAGCATCCTTGATGGTTTGTCTTCTCGCATGCCAAACAAGTAAACTTGGTAAAGGATTTGAAGGGAGATGATGTCAATGTAATGTTTGCTGACTAAGACTGATGATGACTATCAGTGATAAATATCTGTTGAAATAATCAGATGTGATTTGTTTCTGTTACTTGGATTTTGCATTGAAACTGTCATTGTTTAAAATACATAAACAGTCCCTGAAGCGCAAGCTCATGTCTTCCTCTGCCAAGAATATACATAATCACTAAGTTAGAAACATTTTCTCTCCTCTTCCCTCTGTCCTTTCCCCATCTCATGAATCCTGAATTCTACAGGAAGAAGTGGAATTACATTAGAGTTCTTTAATGCCTGTTGGGTCATGGGGTTGTCATAAACCTAGAGAGGTCCCTCAAGTTTTAGGCCATCTCCTTGTTCCCTGATGCCTGCTGAGAAGGTTCTGATTAATAGTGTGGGACTAATCTCCTACATGAAGTCTGGTTTTTTTCCAGTTAGCAGACTGAATCCTACAAGCTAGAGGAGATATTTATGGTGCCTGGGACTGTACAAATAGACTGACATACATTGAAGGATTTGCTGCATACTGAGGACATGGCTCCTTAAGGTTTGTCAGGCATCCTGAAATCTGTCTTTGCTCTGTCTAGCTTTCAGTCAAAAACAAAATTAATTTGTTATGCTAAAATGTTAACATTTAAGAAAAAGTCAGTGACTGTTTCTGGAGAGAGGTGTGAGAAATGAAACAATAAGACACGTTGCAGCCACATCTTATTGTAGTTAGTCTTCAAGGTGATTTGTCTTTCCCATGTAGCTAGCAGGCACTTAAGCCAAAATAATTTCCAAAATAAGTGCCACAGCCCTCTGGTGCTGGGATCCAGCTCTCTTGCATCCTGTGTGACACAGGTTAGTCTCTGTTCTATAAAGATTCCTTTGGAATGCCCTTCTGTGGCACTGTATCTCAGCTGGAAGTCAGCAGCTAACTGACTGAAGCAATGCAATCCTTTATGCAATAGGAAGGCAAAACATAATGATGAGCTCAGTACTTGCTCTGGGGGTAAACAGGTAATTTACCTGTTTTCAGTAAAATTCTTTCTGCTGATGGCAAGGGAGGTTAAACTTTCAGCCATGTGTATATATTACTATTTATAACACTCAATATTTTGCACAAATATGTATATGAGAACAACAAATACAGCTCAGTAATATCTCCTAGTGATCGGATAAAATTACAGGACAGTGCAGTCCTGTAATGTGTTAGTCCAGTAATGTGTTAGGACCAGTGATCTCAAAGTGTGGCTTGCTTGAACTGGAGCAGTCCCAGTGATAGGCTCTCTCCAGGGAGGTTAAAGATGTGGATTTAAATGCCTTTATGCAGAAGAAATAAATAGAGTCCTTTTTCCTCTATCCTGAGAGAGTCTTCCAATCATTGCACATTATGTAAAATCTGGTGGAGGCTTTTCTTCTATTTAGGTTTTAAAAGAAAGTGGTAACCATCTCTACATTTTACATAAAGTTTGTTCTGCTTAGCCTTCCAGAAAACCCAAAGAAACTCCCCTTATGAGAAAAGTAAGGAAGGCTTATTTTCTGGATTAGTTGGGCATAAGAATGCCATTAATGTTGAGCAGCATGGTGGGAAGCATGTTTGTGTCCAGAAGCAGAAAGCTTGTTAAAGAACACCAGTGGTGAAAACTGAGCCACACAAAAATGAAAATAAATAGCCTTTTTGGGATCAATATTTTGTGTATAGACACCTCTGTCCAGGTCAGATACCATGTCTGTCCCCTGCACAATGATATATAACAACCCAAAGTAGCTGACAAAGAGGTAACTCCAGAACTGGAGGCAACATATACATGCCATGGAAGTACCGTATTTGAGGCAGTTTGCCATGCTGAGAGGTCAGAGTTACCAGCTGGAGTGTGCTGCTGTGAAGACCATACCTGCCCTATATTTGCTGGCAATATTTTTGTGTCGGGTTGCACAAGCTTATGCATACAGCATCTTGCTCCCAATTCCCACACGACTCCTTGTACGGGGTTCTACTGTGATGTACAGGGATATCCAAAATCCTTCACATCCGGATTACATCTAGATTTGCTAGCAGGATGCAGGACCTACTCCCTGTGAGCCTGTAAGTTATGAACAAGGGATATTTTTCCTACAAATCTACTTTACTAGTTACGGTATTGTGATCAAAGCTGACTTTCCTAAATATTCTAGGTAATTTTTGTAAGTAAGAAAAATCATCAGATCTTCCCTCTAAGATAAAGAAATTGCCAATGAGTCCCCAAGAATCTAGTGCAAATGTTCAGCCTGAGGCTTTCTTACTCACTGCTTTTGTTGCATTTCTTTCATTGAGATACTCTTGCTGTATAAAGCCTTAAGTAAATTTTTTGAGTAGGAATCTCTTTATATTCAAAGTCATTATTAGAGAGAACATGAAAAGCTAAGAAAGCAATAACTTCAAGAATTGGTTTCTTTATGGTTTTTCTATTAACTTTTTCCTGGCAATCATGCTCATTAATTTGATATACTCCCATTTTTAACAACAAAAAAAAAATCACAGAAAGTTTACAGAAATTGTTATAGGGGGCCACTTATGCTATATCTGTTGCTAATATAAATAATTTAGAAAAATAATTTTATTTATTGAAGAGTACCTTTTACACTAATGTAATGATTTTTTTTAATTTTACTTTGCACATTTATGTGATAGGGCAATTGATCTTTTTGGGCAGATTATTATAAAAATATTAAGCTGCTGATAATTTTAGAAATAGAGCAGCCTTCACATCCAGGCTGCTAAAATGTCATGGAAATTTTATAATATTAATTTTAGCTGTTTTATGTCAATGGGTCATACAAAATAACTTTCTCACCAGTCACAGCCCTAAGTGCATCTGGTTCTACTTGGTGCTTGGGATATTACATCTGGGGTGTATTTATATTTGCTGTGCAAAGAGGAAAATATGGGCCACTCTTGCCTTGTATTTTGTACCTATATTTTCCTTGGAGCTGGAGACCAGCTTTTAATGTTCCTTCTACCAGCTGAAAATAAAACAGAAAACTGTACAAAATCGTGGCTCAATTTCCTTACATTCTTAACATCAGTGGCAGGACACAACTGAAAGACCTTATTTTTAGCAAAAATATATAGATTAGCAGATGCTTTAAAGCTGAAAAGATGAGTATGAACCTGTAGACTGTTCTGCTGCCAGCAGAGTCCATAGCTGAATTCCAAGATCTACACTTTAAAGAAAATAGAAGGCAGTGTCTTCAAGGGTGGAAGTGATGAGCAATGCCAGTGCACAATGCATCTGAATGGCAGCAATATATACTTCTGGCTGTCCGAGTACCTTATGAAAACTGGGCTCTGTTCACCTCGCTTCCTGCCTGCACGGTGTTAGTGGCATCTTTATAACAGCAGAAAGAACAAGCCTTAGAACAAACTATCGAATACTAATAATGAAAAAAAAAAGACTACCAAATGCTACCTTTCTGTAAAAAATTTGTAACATCCTTTCCAGACATATCCCTGTGTAGCTGAACATGTAGAGATATTGCCAGAAAACAGTCTCTGGTGTGTATTTCATATATTTAAAATAATTCCTAGATTTCATTACTCTTTCTCTTATGGCTGAAGCCAGGTAGAGTAAGTCTGGTGGTTTTGAAACACAGATGATACTTAATGTTCTCCTTTTTCATCTCCTCATTCATATTCTTTATTTCTGCTAGCAAGTTCTTTCATTATCCCTACATGATACTTCTTTAGTATTTCCTGGGCTATTTTCTCTTCTCTTGTCTTTGTCTGGTTTGTTTTGTTTCTTCCAAATCTTATTTGTGGATTACTCTAAAAGAAAAGCAGTAATGTTATTTTAGGTGGTTTCCAGTGTCCTCTGTCTGTATTTGGTTTTATTTACAGATTGTTGTGTCATAGGTCTGTGTCACCAATTCCAGAGTTCCCTAAAATGTGGATATAATACTTTACAAATACAAAAATCAAGTCCTCAGCTCCTCAAGGCATGGTTTAAAAGTAAGCACCTGCTTAGTTACTCAAGGAAAACTGCCTTTAGAGTCAGCCATTCTTGTCTGGCCTGAGGTGTGCGGTCTTCTGTGTATGTTTTTTTCTTTTAAAATAGTCCCTGCCTTTTTCCAGTCTGCAAAGACAATAGAGATATTACGTTTCCATCTCATAAGTCATCCAGTAGCACCATGAAGATCAGTTGCATGATTGGTACTAGTGGGTGTGGACAGACAAATATTCCCATTGTCAGGCTCCTGTTTTGAAGAAACCGCAACTACAAAAAAACCCAAACAAACAAACTACAAACCAGTAATTTTGTAGAACATTTTGATGATTACAGAGAAACATTTTGTAATCATCCCAAAGCACTACTAGCTGTCCCCCAAGGAGATCAGTAATTCAAAGTAGTAGTAAGTTTTTCCTGTGCATAAATAATCCATAATAAAGTTGACATATGGCAATTCACATTTATCATTGATGAGAATGGCATTGACAGTTAGTTATAATTGTTGCTTCGAAGCTGTCCAAGCATAACAGATTTGTGAAAATAAATATGAAAAAACAGTGGCAGAACATGTGATAAATAAATCCCATTAGGTCCAGTAACACGACACAGGCAGAGAGGAAACCCACTGGGAGATTTGCAAGTCAGTAAAGAAAAATACACATTCACAATATTAATTACAACAGTGAATACTGTATGGGTTCTAAAATAACTTCCCACTTGCTGCAAGTGGGAAAATAGATAAGAATTACTAGTGAGGGAAAGAATTAGAACCTAATTAAAACTGACAACTCAGCTGTATGAAAATAGATGGGCACATGTAAACATTTTTTCTAGTAATTGATGAGATAAAAAACAATGGCTTTTCTGCTGAATAAATAATTTGTCACACTGTAGGACAGACACTCACGGCAGATATAATATCTTACTAGTGAGGTAAAACTCATTAGTACTGTGTGGTGCAGTTGACAGGCTGGAGGGAAGGAATGCCATCCAGAGGGACCTTGACACGCTTGAGAGGTGAACTGATGTGAACCTCGGCGAGTTCAACAAAGCAAAGTGCAAGGTCTACACCTGGGTCACAGCAATCCTACAAACAGGTTGGGCAGAGAATTGATCTAGAACACCCAGCAGAGAAGGACTTGGGGAGGATGGTTGCTGAAAAACTCAGCATGAGCCAGCCGTGTGCGCTCGCAGCCCAGAGAGCCAACAGAATTCTGGGCTGCAGCAAAAGGAGTGTAGCCAGCAGGTTGAAGGAGGTGATTTTCCTCCTCTCCTCTGCTCCTGTGAGACCCCACCTGGAGTACTGTGTACAATTCTGGTGTCCCCAGCATAAGGAGGACATGGAACTGTTGGAGCAAGTCAAGATAAGGCCACAGTGTTGATTAGGGAACGGGAGCACCTCCTCTATGAAGACAGGCTGAGAAAGTTGAGGCTGTTCAGCCTGGAGATAAGAAGGTTGCATGGACATCTCACAGCAGCCTTCCAGTATCTAAAAGGGGCCTACAGGAAAGCCAGAGAAGGACTCTTCGTCAGGAACTGTAGTGGTGGGACAAGGAGCAATGGGTACAAACCGGAAGAGGGGAAATTTAGATTAGATATTAGGAGGAAATTCTTTACTGTGAAGGTGGTTAGACACCGGAATAGGTTGGCCGGGGAGGCTGTGGGTGCCTCAGCCCTGGCAGTGTTCAAAGCCAGGTTGGATAAGGCCTTGCCCCTTCCAACCCTTAACATTCTATAATGCTATGATTTTGTGGTACATATTCTAGATGCACTGCATATGCTTAACTCATTTCACAATGTGAATTAAAAGTGATCACATGTTTTTAAATAGGAGGACTGCTTTAAGGCTTTCCCAGTTTCAGAGGCAGATGAGGGCTGAGTATCACTTAGCTGCGTCTCCTGCCTGTTGCCTTGTCTTTGACCTCCTGGCGGGAGGATGCACTTTCAGCATGGTCACTGGGAGCAGACCAGTGCCCTTACTGCCTGCAAGAACATGGTCTGTGTTCTCATTTGCTCAAAAGAGAAGCAGGCTGTATGCCATTAGTTTCTCGTTTAGTTTAAATTCCCATAGTAGGATATTACTAATGGTTTAATGGGAGAATACAGTGACATGGCACGGCCTTAATGTCATAATTATCCATAAAGAACTGACAGAGATCTTTTAATGTCTCCGAAGAAGTCAAGAGACAAGTAATTTGTTAAGTCCTGCTGAATAAGTAAAATGAGCCTTAAAATTAACTTACTATATAAGTCCAGTGGTATTTCTGCTAAGCTTTCTTGTAATAAAACTTAGCAATAGCAAAGGTTTCTCCTTGACTCTAACTGGGTGCATAGTTTGTCCAAATTCTGAAGAGAGGCAGAGGTTTCGTGCTTTCGTGTCATGAGGAAGAGGGGAGGATGCTGTGTTTGCAGCAAGGCCCAAAGCCCATAGCAATACATTGTTTGATCAAAGGTCCAGGTCCCCTGTGGCAAATTAAACGGGAGCCCATATGAAGAAGCTGCTGCTGAAGTAAGCAAGGCAAGTGCCCTCACTTGGAACCCTTGCCATAACAGTCCTTTGGGAATGTAGAAAACCTTGGCAAGTAAGTAGGAATGAAGAAGGCTGGAACACGTGCTGCGTCCCATAACACATCTGGTTAAAGGAGAAGGTTTAGCAGAAGCCTCTTGCTCTGGGCATAAGGCAAGTGTTCTTCGTGGCCTTCCAGGGAGGGGATGGCTCCTACAACTAGAAAGAGAAAGTGTTAGAGAAAGGTAAGAATATTTTTTACATACAATTTTTAAATTGGTCTTTTGAGGGTAATATTTTTCTGGAATAATTATTTCCTTGCAAGTGACCTCCTGTCCTGTCAAAGCTACGTTTAGATCATCTACAGCTGTTATTTCTATGAATATGTGATTACTACGTTTATCGTGTAGCTGACTTCCTCTACATGCTGCATACCCGTCTCTCTTGGCTGAGCCTACTTTTAGCATTTCAAAGAGTTGAACAGCTTCCAGCAGCCACTGTCTGTGAGTATTGTGGTCATCTCTAGCTCATGCCAGTACATTTTGAGACAGCATTTGACAGTCCTGTACTTTGTGAATTTTTCTCGTGTTAGTACGAAATACACAAACCTGCTTATACTTATCGTAGAAACATTTTTTCCCAGTTTGTTCAGATAAATCTTTTTGGCTCAGCAGCAAGCCCATTTGCTTGCAAGGCTGGAGCTCTGTGTTGTAGCTTTTTCACTACTTAATCTTGTCCAGTTCGGTTGGTGGGAAGTTTTGTCAGTGACATGCAGCATTTAAGTGTGTTTGTTCAGTAAAGCTCAGGCCTAATGTGTCAAACTAGTCAAATGTCAGTTCCAAATTTGAGGGCAAAATGGTCCCACACAATATTCAAACAATGTGTGGTGTATATTATGGAAAAATATTGGAGGGTACGACTCCATAGAGGAAATGCTGGTGCTATATAAGGCCTCCAGAAAGTAGGAATTGTTATACACAATAGTTTTTATTGTAGACCACAGAAAGAATAACTGGTTTTCTTGCTGGATTTGAAGATATCTGTCACTGCTGTATGTGGAGTGTTTATATCCCTGGTAGAAATGAGAATGCATAGCTCAAGTCCTCTCTATGTAAGGGGGAAGCTCCAGCTGAGGATTGCATCTGGGATCACAATAGGTGGAAACTATCAGCCAACTGAAAGTAGATGTTGGAGATATTTACTAGGTAATTAATGGAAGTCACTAATTTCACAGAGAGAGCTCTTCAACTATGAAAGTTAAGGCACCAATGCAGTCACTCCTGGAGTGGATCTCAAATGGTTCCTGCCCGTTGGGTGGAATGCCTAAATTTAAGGCCTGCTCCAAACCCTCCTGAAGCTTTTGGAAGGCTTCCCACTGATTTCAATTTGTAGGCAATGAGTATGAGCCTATTTCAGCTTTTAATAATAATTCCTTCACTCAAGGAAAAACAGAATCTCATTCCAAATATTTAGATTGCTAAAGAAAGGCATGTAGTACTATTTTCCACAATATTTTATACAGACACGGGTTCTGCTTAGAGGTAAATTTTCATGCCTGTTCTCCCATAGGATGTTGGAAGAAATCCTGTCAAATGATTCTTTTCCATGAGATAGGAAGAGGCAGTGTTTACATGGACTAATGATTAAGAAATCTTTTGGGGAGAAAGGAGGATTTAAAAAAGATCTGCAAGGATTCCTTGAGCAAGGGAGTATCAATAGTCCAAAGCAGACATTTCACTTCTGTTGTTTGGGGATTGGGACCATGTCGATGAAGTTGACCACATGACTGAAGGTCTGCTTGCAAGGGTTTCTTGGACTGGGCCCAGAGGCTCTTGTTACTCGACAACTGTGCTGCTGGTTCACAGCAATGGGAAGCAATGAGCTACAGCTCGCACTGAAATAGCAGAGGCAGCTTCCTGCCCTGTGCTGCATCTTGTGGAGACGTGTGGACACACTGGGGGAGATTGGTGTGATTGATGTTGCTGAAACTGGAGTCCTAAGGAACTCAATATTACACTCATTTGTATTATGTCACACTGATATGGAGAAGCGTTAAAATAAGTGACTTCTAAAGTGTTTGCTGATGGTGCTGCTGATTTAAGCAGGATTATAGCCCATTAAACACCCGATGTATGACTGTCTTTGGCCATTTTACAGATAGAGCCTCTGGCTTTAAATGCTTGTGACTTATACCATTTGTTATGGTGAGTAATTTTTTTAAGTAGTTGCAGAGACTTTTAAGAGGATGGCTGTGGGAGCAGTTTTTGCTTTCTCTTGGTAAATCATATTCTGTCTTTTAGGCAAGTCTAGACGTTCAGCACCCCAGTGTGAACAACTGACCCATGGATAGTGTCACTGGTGATAGATGACCGGGAAATAGGGGAGTTAGCCCGCGGCAAAGATAGCAAGAATAATTTCGGGCTTTTTAGTGGCAGAAACCACAGTTGAAGCAGCATTTCTGATGTATCTATCAAGACTGAAATGGAAGAAGGCGGTGCGCAGGCGGTGCGTGCGATAGGAGAGCAGCTACCATCCCTGACTCCTAGATCCCACCTAGTTAACTCCTTGCAGCAATACGCCAGGCTGCCAAGCACCGGGTTAAAATCAGGCCGAGCCGGGAAGGACGGAGCCGCCTGGCCCCTCAGCCCCGCGCCGCTCTCCGGCGAGGGCCGAGGTCTCCCCTCTTGTCCCCCAGCTCCTACTAATACGGTGACATTTCGGACAGTTCAAAAGTTCACGAGGAGGCTCTGGCGAGGCAGCCTGGTGTGGGGCTGGAGCGGGGACCGCCGACAGGTCCTGCCTCGCCAGCGGGGGTGGCCGGTGCCTTCTCCTCCTCTCCTCCCTCCTTCCCTCCTGTCTCCTCGCTCGTTTCCAGGCGAGACCTTGGTCTCCACAGGTACCGCTCTGTCTCCCCCGCCGCCTCCCCCTCCATCTTTTCCCCGCGTCCCTGCAGCATCTGCCCGCCGCCCAGCCGGGTGCCAGCGCGGAGGGGCGCGCACCCCTGGCGGGCCGGGAGCGGCGAGGGGCTGCCCCCCCGCCGGCGGGGGGCGCGGAAGGGGGCGCG
>VZRE01002360.1:628270-654717 GCA_013396775.1 Cephalopterus ornatus
GGGTGCCCGTGGGGCGGGGGCCGGGGCGGTGGGAGGCGGGACCGCGTGGAGTGCCCGGCGCCCAGCCCGCGGGCCGTGAGGGATGTCCCTGGTCCCCGCCCGGCTCCGGCTGGGGCCTGCCACCCTCCCTCTCGACCCCTTCTCCCGGCGCCGAGGTGTGTGTCAGAGCCCGGCGGGTGTCCACTCTGTGACTCTGTCAAGGGCCACCGCCTCCCCTTGCAGGGACGTGTCCCACCTCCGCCGTCCTGAGGGAGACTTTCCTCTAGATTTAGATCTGGGCTTTCCCCACCGGTAGCTGGAAGCGGTGTCTTGGCCATTCAAAACATACTTGTATTTCAAAACAATTTAAATATAGATTGTGTGGTCACTGCTGTGGCCATCTTCCCACAGGAGACCTTTACCTGCACTTGATGTGGAGGATTTTTTTTTTGGTGCCCATGTAATTGCTGGTAGTCACATGAGTTATCCAGATACTTGATAACACACTCAGCTGCTCTTTTCCTAGCCTGGTGGGTTTTTGTAGCTGTAAATAAAAATACCCACTCTAACAAATGTATGACTCTTCCAGTAAGTACACATGTGTTTTAGTCTTGTTTTCTGAGAGGTGTAATCGATATGCAATTAGCACTTTAAGACCAGTAGGTTGAGCAATGTCTTGTTTTTACGATTTTGTCTGGGGAGTTTGGAAGTGATCTTGCAACTGTTCTCAGAGAGTATTCGTCGGAGCACAGTACAAAATAGGTGAAGGAAAGAAGGTTTTGTATTTTCCTGCTACTTCTGTAACACTGAGGTAAAACACAGCTGGAAAGCTGCTTAGCAGTGCTTGAGAGAGCAGCGGGCGAAAAGAATCTCTGCAGAAAAATACTACCTTGTAGTAATTTAATGAAATGCAAGAGTGTAGCTGAAATTTGCTTTTGCAAATGATTGAATATCACAAAGGGACACACATAGAAAATGTTGCAAATGTGTGTATGCCTGTAAAAATGGATACTACTACTCAGAGCAACATCTTGATTTGCTGTGAGGTGTCATGGGGGTAAGAGAGAGATTCAGCAGTTAAGAATTCCAGTTAGAAGCAACAGAATTTATGTAACAGCTTGGCAAGAAGTTCAGTTAACAAAATCTGAGTGGCACTGTAAACATTAACTTTTTTTTTCTGTTTTTGCCAGTGGCGGCACCTGACTTGCTGGATCCCAAATCGGCTACTCAAAACTCCAAACCAAGATTATCATTTTCCACCAAGCCTACCGTGCTCGCTTCACGGGAGGAAAACGATTCAGCTATTAATGTTATGAAATGGAAGACAGTCTCAACAATTTTTCTGGTGGTAGTCGTGTATTTAATAATTGGAGCAACAGTATTTAAAGCCTTGGAGCAGCCTCATGAGACCTCCCAGAGAACCACCATTGTGATTCAGAAGCAGACGTTTGTGTCTCAGCATTCCTGTGTGAATGCAACAGAGCTTGATGAACTGATTCAGGTAATCCATACCAAACGCTTGTCACCATGCCTTAGAGGAACAAATTATACAGTGGTAAGGGGCAAAACCTTTGTAAGCAAAACTCTGTATTGGCCAAGTCATGTACAAGTGTTAAGACCAGAAGTTGAGCAATGGCATTTTCATGCAAAGCCTCATGGTTGAAAAGCTATTGCTATTTTTAGGTCCAGTATGTTTGGTAGACAGCCTTTTCACTGAAGCCTCCCATTATGCTAATTAAATAATTATTCATCAGCAATATATATAATTAATAGTTCACAAAGGAATTGGTATATTGATTGTGCCTTACTAATTCTGTCAATATTTGAAGTGCCTAATTCTGAGGAAGAAACTACACCATCCATTGCCTTGAAGGACTTCTAATTTACTGTGATTTCATCAGGCTAGCTCTCCTTCCAGTTGTATGTTTCTTTTTATTGATTTTGTTTTAAGTACAGGAAAGTACCATGGACTTCCTATTTTGATCTTAAATCTCAAACTTCTCCACTTCTTAAAGGCACATCCACAAATGATGTGCATTGGTGTGTTCCTATTAACATGACTTTACCCTACAGGTTACTTGCCTCAGAACCATAGGAAATATTTATTTTCAGTAGCACAGAACCAGATCTGGAGCCTTATGAGTCCCACTCTAACTTAAATCCCATGTTCTTAGGAATATCCAGTGACACTGGAGGGAGTAGCAGGGGGTTGCTAAATAACATTGGTTTGGGGAATAAGATAATGAAATATGAGTTACCAAGATTCAGCAAGGATTGACTCCTTCCTTAACAGTAGCTGTGGGGCTGTCTGGGTCTACAGAGCCTGAGATGAAACAGGGGAGAGCAGGAGAGGGTGACCAGCATCCAGACCTTGGTGAGCAGGAGCTCTGGAGCATGCCAGTTGCGTGGGCAGCAAATCTTTCTGGAGGTGTTTTTTGACAGCAGATATAGCTAGGAGTTTAGAAGTTGATTTAACTCTCTAAACTGATCTGCCTTGAGCATCAGAATGAATGTGGGGTTTTTTTTCAGTTTTAAATGCAGAGTTCTGATGTACTGAGTTATTTTTATGGTACACTACTTCTGAATTTTAAAGGTAAGCTGAGAAAAACTCTTGTTTATGATTTCTCACCTGCCCTGTTGCTAAAATGTGTTCAAAATTGCTACCCTTTAAATGGCTGTCAGACAGTTCCTATCTCCATGAATCTTGACTAGGAGATGCTGCAGATAGTAATTTCGATGCTATGTAGTAACTAAGTTTCAGTGGTTTTACCAGCAGAATGTGAGGTAATCTTTCAGAGAAATATACAAGCACATTCTGATGAAAAATATCTCTTGTAGCTACTATAAATAGCCCCATGTGAAATTTTTAGGTTAGATCCTGTACTTGTGAAGATAAAAAAAGAAATTTGGAAGCAATATTATCTTACATCATCTGCGAGATGGACCTTAAGGCAAAAACTGTTGAAGTTTGCTCTGGAGTACTAAGATATTTTAGCATTTATGAATCTTTACCCAGAAGCACAGATTGATAATAAAAACCCACTTCATCAGCATTCGATGCCCATTTGATGTTCTGTGTATAATAATGAGTTTCAGTACAATCATCAGAACACAGATAACCATATCAGCATTAGCTCCCATCTCTGCTAGTGATGTTGGCATGACCAGAACAACACAGGTGTGTGAAGCATGCGGAGGTGACACAGCCTTCCACAGCACCTGGATGACAGATAGTTATGGGAAGAGTTTGCTCTGCTTGTTGTAGAGCTACATGAAAAACTTCATTTCTCCTTGTTTCCTTCTGCTTCTCTGTAAAGAAGAACACCATGATGTGGAAGTGGGAGCGTGCTGTAACACTCCTTTTATAGCAGAAGAGTTGAGGCACAGGGTGGCCCTTTGGGTGCCTTTCTTTAAGCAGAATAACTGTTAATGAATTACATCAAGTGGTTTAAGGGTTGGGAAATTCTACTTGTCCAAAGCAAAATGGGAAAGCAATGGCAAAAGAGAACCTCAAATTAATTTTCCAAAGTCTAGGCTGCTATCTTAAACATGAGGTCATATTTCTTCCCTAGTTACCACTTTGTCACAGAAGCTGAATTACTGGAATACATTTTGTCACTCTGGGATTACCTCTGCCTGCTATTACAGTATAATGTAGTGTTTCTTCAGGTTTTTTTTGATGTCTATATGAATAAAAAAAAATAGTGCGTGCAAGGAAAAAGTAAATGATATTTAAGAATTCACTAAAAGCTGTAAAACTGAAAATTAATATGTGCTAGAGTAGAAGGAAGCTAGAATGATTAGTGTGTGAAGAAAATTACAGAGCTTACAGTATGTAATGTGTTCTTTAATCAAGTATTTACCTTGAGTCAAACTATAATGAAAGTCATTATAAACTTTTCCTTTTGAACTTAGTGTCCTGGGAATCTAGGAGCTGGTTTGGCCCTGTTTCATGCTAGTCATTGCTCAAGGTGCTTTTCATGCCAGACTTTTTCAATCTTCACAACTTCTGCTCTGCCATTTAATCCTTACTCAGAAGCAGGCTTGACTATCCCAAGACTGTCCACTGGCAGTACGATATGTGGTAGCTTAGTCAGGTGAACACATTGGAGAGATTAGTTGGAGAGCACAAATTCCAATAAAAACAAATATACAAGTGGAATGACAGTTCAGTATCTCTAGCACCCAGGAGCCAAAATCTTCCTTTTGTTGCAAACCTGTTCACAAAAGAGTGGTGTGTTTCTATGAATACACACTGGATAGTGAATTTTCCTTTCTTGTCTTCTCCATCCTTGTTTTATTTCACCAATCACCAAACCCCCTCCTGGTACAGCAATATGTACTATTGGGAACTTTTCAGCACACACAGTTTTATTCTCTGGGTTTAGAATTCCTGAAACCTTGTATTGTCACATTGATCCTATGGCTCCTCTAGGTGTAATAGGTGAGAATTATACTTTTATATACTTCATATATTTTATATAAATGTAAAATATGGGGCATTGGAGAGCTGCTATGCAGCACAGAAAATGTGCAAAGTTAATGAAATTGAGTGCTCTGATGATGGCAGCCAAATAGCTTCAGCTGCCTCAGAAAAATTACCTGGGTGTTCCTCATAATCTTTCAGCCCAGTCAAGCAGCATTGTTCCTGTGTTGACAAAGAAGCTGTCTTCATGACCTTTTTTGTCTGTGACTTCCTTGGTCCAGCATTGCAAATCTCTCTCAGTCTAAACCACTTCAGTTATTTGTTGCCTCACTTGCCACGTGCAAGGAACAACAGCAATATATGACCCTGAGAGGTATATCCAGGTACATAATTATTTTGATATTTTGTGAAAACTTCTATTTATTGCCATATTAAAAATATGCAAAAATCATGCAGAGTGTATCCTGTACACCCAAGAGGCCATTTTTTTCAGGCAGTTTCAACTCCTTTTGCAGTAGCCAGAAGCAAGTATTAACAAGCGAGTATTAAGTGGATCACTGCATGCTGTACCAAACGGTGCTGAGGTGGGCAGTGCACAGCGCTCACTGCTGCTATATCTAAATCTGCAACTAGAGAAACATCCCAGGATGGAAGCCTGTGGAAGTACCAACACTGCCTTGGTGAGTCTAATGAGAATACAACAGAGCAGCAAGCAGCAGCGTGGTCTGGTGTTAAACTTCATTTTTTTTAAAGTTTCAATTGGAAGGTCTCGAAAGGATCTTAGTTATTAATAGATGAGAAAACATTGGTTTGGTGAAGGTTATGTATGATATAGAATACACTATAAAGCTGTAGAAAGGGATGTGTTCAGATACTTTGCTACTATTTCTTCTTTTGGAAGAAGAACACTCTACAATTCATCCACTCTACAATTCATCATGAATGGTGTTTTGGTTTCTCTGTCTGTGCCTCAACTTGGCCATGCCATGCAATGCGAAATAACTGTCAGGTGACAGAATAAAAGAGTAAATGTAGTTCAGACTGTGTGAATTTAATGTATATGTGACCAAATATATGAACCTGATCTTCATATACACTAGGCATTTTTTTACATCTTGTGTCTAAGTTTTTCCCCCTCCACTGAGCTTTTTGTTGGCAGAAGCTGATAGAAATCTGGGAGTAATCCAGCTACACACACACAAGTAACAATAAGCATTAAAGAATGAAATAATTCTCTAAATGGAGCACTTGTATCTAATTATTTCAATCTAATTCTGAGTTTCTTTTCGTTTGTTGATTGTTCCCTATAGCAAACTTGCCATTAAGCACTTGAAATGATAGAGACAGTTTCTAAACTCAGATGCACAAAGGGTATCGCCAAGTACCTAGCAAAACTTCCTGCTGCATTTATGCACCTGTCCATAGTAGCAAATGTAAAGAGACCTTAGGTTACACTGCTGATGTTCAGGTTGCAGTCATGTGCTCCTGCAAAGTCACAAAGTACTTGTGTCTACCTTCATGGCGTCTCCTGGGGTTGTCTCTGGGAACAGGTGAGGCTGCCGAATATGATGTCCAGTGACTTCATAAAGTTGTCATTATTATTTCATACACCTCATGCCCTCTACAGGTTCCCGAAGATCCTATAGAGGAAATGAGGTGCATGAAATAACAATGAATTTGCTTTCCCCTCACCCAGAATTCCTGTTGTTCCTAGGACATAAGGGTGTGAACAGTATTTTGCACTGTGGGGCGTCTTGGCAGTGACAGGCAACTGTTTGTCCCCCTGCCAAAGAAAAAGCTGATTAAAAAAAAAGAGCTTTTTATGTAAATATCACCTGATTATATATTGCTCAGCAGTTATTTGTTTATGTTGAACTTTTCAAATCAAAATGGAAAAAAATTTTAATATCCAGTCATCAAGTGGTTTAGTGTATTATTTTTGCATACAAAACTAGGAAATACGAAAAATTTCACTTATTTTAAATACCTAGAATGTCCTAGTAAGCTGGTGTGAATTATTATTGTTATCTTAGAGAGTTAATTCTGAAAATTAGAGAAGAGTTTTCAAGTAAAAATACAAAGAAACATAAGTTAATTATAGAACATACTCAATTTCTGGTTCCTTTAGCAGAAAAATCCTTCAAACATATTTGATCTGAATACCCTAAAAATTACACTGAACTGCACAGTCTTTTAATGTGTTCCAAGTGCTCTATGTGGTAATTCTTGTCTTATAAAACCTTTGTTTTGAAATCTGAACAAATTTGCAGAATGCTGCACCAAGCTGTGTCAGCAGTAATAATTTTGTAGAGTTTTAAGTCCAGCCCCTGTCAGGGTATGTGGCTTCTTCTGAAAACTGAATGCCCACAAAAGTGTGCTTGCATTTAAAACAAACAAACAAAAAAGAATTAATGAACCAGCGGGATTATTTGAATTGACCTTGATCCCACAAGTTGATCTCCTTGGGTCCTCTGTGGGCTTGTGGTCAACAAGGGGAGAAGAGCTCTCTGTGCAAGGGTCCACAGTCGTGTACCATGCCTGTTTTCCTCTTACATTGACATCAGCTGCATTCTCCCTTTTCTTTCCATTCATCTCTTAGATTGTGAATGAGACCAGAATGTGGGGGTTTTTTTCTTTTTAATTTCCCTCGAGGAAAAATGCAGGGTTTTTTCTTTATCTCTCTCGAGGAAGCCTGACATAGTTATGAATGACATGGAAGCAGTGTTTTTTTCATCAAACTAGAATCATCAGAATGTCATCATGGCTTCTTATGTGACGAATTTCTTATAAAAACATTTTGCTTTAAAATAAGTGTTTGCTGTGGCATTTTTATAGTTGAAGATAGATAGCTACAGAAAGTTGCACCTCCACCAGTAGCTGATTTTGTGTCTCTTTCATAGGCTTCTTTAGAACTTGCATTGTACCCCCAAGAAAATTAATTTGGAAGAAAATAAATTTTTAGAAATATGTTGTTTAATTTGAACCAGATAAGCTCCTTGAGCTGCATTTCCCTGCTTATATAGAAAACTGTTAAAATAAAGAAGTGTAAATCCTTTCTCTCCTAGAGACTAGAAGGTATTTGAGCTTGCTGTACAATTTTTGTAGATTCAAAGATATTTTTTTCAGACAAATCCAAAATTTGTTTAGACAAAATTAAAATTTAATAATCTCAAATCAAATTTTATTAATTCTTTGAATCACAACATTTATAGACATTTTCAGTCCTATGAGCTGTAGCTTATGGGTCCTCTAAAGCTGGAACTTTTTAAAGGAGTTTGAATGTACCAGTCCAAACTCTAAATATTCTTAGTCTCTTCCTTTTGCAGTTCCTTACAGCCTCTCCAAAAGGAAGCAGGAACCATCCCATGTTTGGATGCTAACATGGAAGCGGCAACTGTTTATGCTTTTTAAACCTTAAAAACTTAAAAAGATTGATAGACCAGCATAAAAGAAATTGATGCTGCAGAATATTTTATTTATTTGACTGGGGATCCAAAATATCATTGCATCAGTTTTGTAATATACCATCTACATTTCAGACATGAAGCTTATAACAAATTGCAAACACCAGTGGCAGAGCTGCCTGTTGATGGCGTTTTCAAAGCAATGAAAAACGAAATTAAGGACTTTTAAAGTAGTTAAAACATGAAGCGCAGGAACTGTAGTTTGAGTTGTAAGGCTGTGCATATGTCTGTCCTTAGTAAGGAGTCTGCCCATCAGAGAACTCAAGCTTATGTACTCTAAATATCCTGGTAGTCCTAACTGGTACAGTAAGATCCTGTTTTTCTTTTCTTCTTGCTGTGAGTGTTTCCTTTTTGCTTCATTCTTGTTGGAAATAAACGTTCTAATGCTGTTGTCTCCTTCCACAATAAAGCCCCTCCCCCAATTCTACCTTTATCCTCAGAACAGAGAAATATTTACAGAATGAAAGATCTCTGTGAAAGACCTTTGATCACAACCTTCCCCAGACCTGTCCTCCACACAGATACCCACCCTGCGGTGGTGGAGTCTGGATGGATTGCAGAAGCCCATGGGTTCTGTGTACTCCTTGCTTAGGTTCCTGCTGTCTTATCTTAGAGCCAGATCCCCTTTTCTGGCTACGTACTCAGCTCCTGGAGGTAGGGAATTTTTGTCAAAATTTCTGTTGCCTGGGAGCGTTCCCTCCAGGGACAGGACAGCTCCCTTTTCTGTAGTTATTTCCTACATGGTGGTTAAACCCAAAGAATTTTTTAAAGTGGTTTTTATCCTTCACAAGCTTAAGAAAAAAATATTTTTGAGGGCAGAATAATAAATAAATTCTAACTGCCTTTGTCACTTCTTTGTTCAAGCAGATTGGTTTCAAACTTTTTTTGCTGCTTCCAGTGTTGAGGCTCTTAAAGATTACATTTACTTCAGATGAACAGTTCTATAGGGACCTGGAACTTACCTGTCCTGATTGCATCTGAATGACAGCTTTTGGCTTAGAAAGGGTGGCAAATATGACTCATTAGTAAATCAGTCCTGCTGAGCTGTTTGCATAATTCTGCCAGTCTGTAATTTCAAGAAGCAAAGCCTTCTTCCCTGAACGTGTATGTATACATACATGCATATGTATGCACACACAGAGAATTTATATTCATATAAGCCTGTGAGGTTTGTAATGCTTATTCAGAAATAATGTTTTTCAATATGTTTCTACATGTTTTTAATTCAAGTAGATCCTGGAAGAGGGTGACAAGATTTCTTTAATTCTTACACATGTGAGGTACTAGTCTCCAGTGTAGAGTGCAGTCATGTGTTATACCATCTGAAAAGAAAAATAAGGATTCACAGAATTATAATACATCATTGCAATCTCTTTGAACATCAAGGCCCAAAAACGTGTGCTTTTGGAGGCTGAAGAGTTGTTTGCTAAGTGTTAAAAGCATTGTGGTGTGCCTCTGAACTAAGAACTAGGATTTCCATTCTTTGTGAACAAAAGCTGAAATAAAAACACATGAGTTGTGCAGTAGCTGGGCCATATGTGAAATATCATTACACTGTAGAGTGACAGTGCCCTTGTCAAATGGCAACAGAGCAGCGAAGGAAGAAACCCAGGCTGAGAAATGTTTTCAGAAACTTTGAGACATATCTGACTTTTTGACATCGTTTGGTAAGTGATTGCTAGGAAGCACAAGCTAACTCCTGCCAAGCTGTGTAACAAAAGAAAGCACGCTCTGGGTTTTATCAGAAACATAATTTCAGGTGCTTCTATTTCAATCTTTCGATGGTAGAGCTGAGAGTAATGAAGTGTTGTGTTACATCATTTCATGAAAGTGAAGTGACTGGAAGATGGTACAAAAACCTGTATTCAGAGCCTGGCGCAGAACAAGGAGATGGGCATTAGAGTGACTGGTTTGACATATACTTACATCCACCTGATTTCTATGTGAGACCACAGTTCACTACCAGAGGCTAGCCTTCACACTTTATAACCTCTTCTTACTTCTCCAGTGTCTCTGTAGACCCCTGCTTAGTGAATGCAGCTCTGTGGCCAACAGGCTGGCTTTTGTCAGTCATCTCCATTGACCCCTTGCAGGGTCAGAGGACCAGAGGATGAAATCCCTCACCTAGAATTGTCTTCTGTTTTCACAAAATGACTGTGCTGATTGAAAGACTGTTTTTATCTCTTGTTTTGACAAAAGTCACAATATTCTATGTCTTAATCTGCAAAGGGTAGTTCAGTATGGCCTCTACAGACAGATGCCTGCATGAACACAGGGATCCGATAATACAAAACTGTGCAAGGTTTTTACCAGAAAGTGCCTCTAAATTATACAGGAAATGAAAAACCAACATTCAATTAAAATGTGATTTGTATTGTCACTCTCCTTTTCCCAGTGTTATGATTTAAGCAAAAAATTATAGTTTGAAAGCAGAGCTTATGTGTTTTTGGAGCTCAGGTCCTGTTTTTGAAAGAAAGGCAAGTCATGCCTGGCCTGTCCACTCTGGGCTCAAGCATCTCTGCCTCTTTCCTCTGATACTCCACTAAAGCTTGTTCCCAAATACATCTGCAAAGCCAGGTAATTTGGATGTGTGAGTGTAGTACAAGTAAGGATACAGTACAGAGCCAGCCTAAGAAGTCACGTAACCTAAAAAATGGGAATGAAGTTTCTAAAGTTTTTAAATATTTCAAAATTTTATCTCAATTCTCTTCACTATGAGAAAAAAAAAAGGCCTTGTTTTCCACCATTATGATGAAAATTAAAGAAGAAAAACATATTACTCGTAGTGTAACCATATAATGGTGTTCTTGAAATCATTACACACAGAGGCCTTGATTGGGTACCATGTGCTGATTGACCATTCCTCTGCTCAGTCCTCAATCACCTCATATGAAACAAGTACTAGACAAAGGTTCTGGAAGAAGGTAAGGCAAGTGAAATAATTACATAATTTAAGAATTTCAACTGTCCACATCCCTATTCTAATGCTGATTGGTTCTGTACTGCTGAAGCAGAACTGATTTTTAAGTCAGAATTTAGTTTGTGTATGGAATAAAAAAGGAAAAAACTAGAAAAATTGCTCCGGGGGAGGTCAGTTAACTTTGATACTGTAAAACAATGTTTATAATTCCAGAAGTTCCTGTGTTAAGATCACACAAAGTAATTAAAGGCTGCAAAGATTATATAGAGTTTTCATTCTACTCCTTCAAGATTCAGAATGCCCAGAGTCACTGTCGCTATTGTGTCAGTTAGGATAAGCCAAAGGTCTGAAGTGACAGAAAGAAGTTAGGAAGGAAGAGAGGAAAGAGTAGCATGCCAGACTTATGACAAATGAAGTGGTTGTGCTTGCTCTAGTAGTAAGGCATCAGTCAAGAAAAAACCTGAAGACCAAGAATAAAAGTGGCAGAGAATTGAATCTGACAGCACTAACAGAGAATAATAGCATGTTACTTGAAGGCTAGGGCTGAGACCTAGGCCCTTAGTGAATTTAGTGGAAAATAGCTGCATGAGCCTGGGTTTTTATTCCAGGCTAGGTAAGTGTTATATATCCAGTATTCCAGGTAAGTTTGTGCTGTGGACGTAGTCAGGAGGAAGGTGCTACACTGAAATTAGTGCCCCGAAATGTGCGTATGGTAGGAGTTACATGATACATTATTTTCCTTCAAAATTATTCTTGGGAATAGTCTTAGATGGGAATCTTCTTATGGTCACTGACCAAACTAAGAAGAAAAGTTGTCCTCTGATCCAAAGAACTGAAAGTGCAGTTACTCTTCCCAAAAAATCTACGGGCAACGTTCAAAGACGTTATGACACAGTAATATTGATCTCAGTGAAACAGCAACCTGATTTAAGTGAAACAGCAACCTTACCCACCTGTCACCCTTGTTATTAAGGAAGACTCTTACAGAAGACTCTGAAGGAAAATAATGCAGCAGCTTTGTTAAGATTTAAGTCTGGCTTCTGGCAAACATGTTTACTGTGCAGGAGAAAGCACAATAGTGTGTGTTTGGGAACAATAACCCTGTGATGATGAAGGCATCATCTGGCCTTTTATGACTAAAACTGTGTTTAAAACAATCAGTAAGGTAAATCAGTAAATGTACAAAGAAAGTCAATGAGAAATACTAGCAATAAAGAGTGACTTATGGGCAATATTCAGCAGAATTTGTTTGAATAGGTGATTAAATTATTTAGTAAGAAAGAGTCTTTAATTTGGAAAATAGAGGAAGCTGATGGGTCTGTAAGATCATCAGTTTCTTGAAGGAGACAAATTAGAGATTGCTATTCAAGTGTTTCTCATAACAGAAGAACTTATAAAATTACTTTGAAGTACATACAAACTCTCAAAAGGGAAATAGTTTTTAAGTGATCCAAAAGTTATTTGCAGAACCTACTGCCACAGAATGACTTGGCAGTCAAGTGAGCTCCGAAAGTAGTTAGATGAATTAATGACAAAACAATCCACCCAAACCAACCACGATGCAGATGCAGCCTCTTACTCAGAAAGTCCCTAAAAGTACGTGTAGTCAGAATTAATCAGAACTTAGGAAGCTGTATCACTGAAAGCAGCCCTGATTCTTTTCCTTATTAACAATTAGATAAAATCAGAGATATAATAACAGCAGCTAAGTGTCTTTTGTAGCCATCTGTTGTGCTTTGGGCAGTTTTGGGTTAAGTTGTATCTTTTTTTCCTGTAAGTCTGTAGGTGAGGTATATGTAGTTCGGAAATGCGTGGCTGTAATGGATGTTTGAGCAGTCTAGATTGGCACACCTTTCATATAAAAGATGTTGGGATACTATGGCTTCAAAATGTGCAGTGATGCTATAAAGCCCTGAGAACATTTTACATTGGGATCTGTATAAAACTTGGTCTTGCTAGACTGTCCGAAGAGGTGTGTTGCTCTGGGTAGCACATTCATCCAGTACAAGAAACTATAATAAAACATGAATGTTATTGATATATATCACTATAAAATTTTATTGATCCAATGTTGTATCTCATAATGCCTCACTGGAGAGCATGTTCCTATTTTCAGGTACAAGGACTTGTGATGGAAGTTCTTAGTCAATCAAAATGTAACAGTGCTCAAAATGTATTCAGTAGGCACTGTGTAATGCAGCACACTGGGGTTTGTAAGTCAAAGGAATATCTGTGTTGTGTAAATTATAAAATCAATACAAGGGATGGCTCTCACATGCTTCTTAGTCTGATGTGTTCCTTCCTATACTGATGGAAACACCTGTAAGTGTCAGTGCTGCGGTATTTGCTCTTGCCAAGTTGTACATGGTGTACAAATGTAGAAGCTTTATTCTTCCAAGCCAGAGGAAAATTAAACTCTCTTCCCTCTCCCCTTCCCCATCGGTTCCCCTTGCTCAGTAGGATTGAAAATTCCACATCTTTGATGTCTGCCTATCTGGTATTAAAAAAAAAGAAAAGTAAAAAAAGAAGTTAAAATGAAAGCAGTTTAAAGTCTATGTAAAAATACTCCAGCGGGCTTTCTGTTGGCAACCTTGGATGGTGGAAATGGCTTAGGTGTGGCGGCAAGATCCCTGTGGCTATGGAGATGCAGCTGTGAACTTTAAAATGGTTACTTTGTGCATCTGAGATTTGAGAACGGCAAACTGGAAATGGTGGATTTGAGATCCCATAATGAAAAGTCAATGGCCTGGTTAATCCAGCACTGATATTTTGTAATTTCTGTCCATAGCAAGTGACTTCTACGGGCACTGTTCAGTAACAAAAATGTTTTAATTTGCAAACTATCAATGTCTTTTGGGGCTGAAAAAAATATTACTGCTGTACAACACTGTTCCTCTGCAATAGACTGCCCATAAGGAAAATGGTTCTAGTTTGCTTTATTGCTGAATATATTTATGTAAGTAGTGATTGTTGGACAACTCGCCAAGAATAAACTATTAGTTAAAAGGCTCATATTTGCTCTGCAGTGTTGCTTCCTTTGTTGTTCTTTTGTTAGATACTAATTATTACTATAAGGGTCATGATTATGAAATAAGTCCTGTTTTAAAGTTTCAGAAAGAAATGATAACTTATATTCCTTGAAATATTTATTGCAAGCTTAAAAATACTTTTTCTTGATGTGTACCAATTAACTTAATGACTTAATTATATCTGCAATAGTGATATAACTAAAGAGGAATACGTTTTGTGGTAAGAATTTACAGTAGATTACACTGCTGAAAAAGGAAATGTTTCCTATTTCTCAAGACTATGAAAATGTCACTAGTGGCAAGTTTGTTTGTTTTAGCTGCTAGAAATGAATTTTCAAGAATGACATTTATGAAATATATAATTGTATAAACATGTTGGATACTTGACTCTTAATTTTCTGTTGCTACAGTGAAAGTTTTATAACTGTAAGTTCTTTAATTATTGAATAATCTGTTATACAAAATTGTTTTTATTAGTTGGAGTTAATTTGATCCAG
This sequence comes from Cephalopterus ornatus, assembly GCA_013396775.1. Lineage (NCBI taxonomy): Eukaryota > Metazoa > Chordata > Aves > Passeriformes > Cotingidae > Cephalopterus > Cephalopterus ornatus. The sequence goes on from VZRE01002360.1 coordinate 642,586, forward strand.
AACAATGTATGAGCATTTTTTCTTGGTGTTTTAAAATGACTGTTTTTAAGAAGTCCATTTGCTTGCCTAACTCAATAGAGGAACATTTGGGGAAACTCTCGTTATAAATTTTGTCTAATGCATGTTTGTCTTCACTAAATAGTTGCAGCAGTAAAATTAATTGTGTTTGCCATCTATTTAAGGTGATGATGTTACTGATATTGTGGATTTTGCATTCTCCCTAATGGTCTAAAATTTACAGCTCTGCTGTGTGCTGAAGTGCCTGGGGTGTCTGCTGAATTGTGGCCTGACTGAATGATAGAGCTTGAGGAAAGCAACACAGATCCTTTTCTAGTTTATTGCTTGGATCAAATAAGTGGTTGAATCAATTTACTGTGTAATGTACATGAATATCATTGTTTCATGAATATTGACAAAAATCTTTTTAAACTTTCAGCAAGTAGTGGCAGCAATAAATGCAGGAATCATACCTTTAAGAAACACATCTGCTCAGATCAGTCACTGGGACTTGGGAAGTTCCTTCTTCTTTGCTGGCACTGTTATTACCACCATAGGTAGGACACAGCTTATTACTTTTTATAGTAAATGAGATGAAACTCCTGATTTCCAATGTGTGCATATATTTGTTAATGGTAAATCTTCCAAATGTTCTGCTTTAAAGTAGAGAGTTACTTTTTAGTAGAGAGTTAGCTTTTTAGCTGCTACTTTTTAGGGCAGAAATAATAGCTGTCTGTAAGGAGCCCTAGCTGAGGGAGTGATTTTTCAGTAGAAAAAAAATGTTACTGTATATTTCTGTTAGGTGACTAGAAGAGGTTGTGGAAACATTTTGGGGGGTGGATTTTTGTCAACTGTATTGTCACAAGTGTTAAATAGGGTATGATTTAAAGCACATGTGCATTAAACCTTGACTGAGGTGTACGGAATTTCAAGTCTGTATAATCCCATTAGATGCTGTCATTTTATCTAAATTCTGAAAGAGCTACTAGACCTCTGAGCAGGTGTAAATAGGAGCAGCATTTGGTATTTCAGTTTCTTCCCTTTGACTACAATATAGTGCACATCATATACAGTTAAAAAATGTAATGTAACTCACAGCTCACAAAACAGAATTCACAAAGATGGATGGAAATTTGCAGCAGAAATCACCAGAAAAAAAATTAATACCTACATTATGAGAGTAATGTATAAGGAATTGTTAGAATAATTACCACTAGGTGATATTTATATGCATATCGTGATGGAAAAGGATGTTCTCTCAAGTGTTGTATGTACCTTTATTCTTTCTTTATGTAGAAGTGCATAAGTACCATATTTTTTGTGTGTTTGAGTATATACATGTCTATATGCATATGTATAAATATTGTGCCTATGTGTATTATTTTTCCTCATCTGGAGTGACTGAAACTCAGGTTTAGTGACAACAAACAGTGAAACTCTTACCTCCTTGATTAGTAAGAAACTTACTGATTAGTAGGTCCACAAGGTGATAAAAAATCAAGTATTGAAAAATACAGGTTATAACCAAAAAAAGCAAGGCTATAAGCAAAAAAGGCGAGAACCTTGAAAGGATAGTTTTATGATCAGTCATATATTACCCTCTTCCGACAGCACTAAGCTTTATGTTTTAAGCTTCCATGGTCCTGTATAAAGTGCATAGTAGTTGTTTTGCTTCCCAATAAGGATAAAAATTAACGTATGAAAAGTGTTCAAGGAATTAAAAGTTCAAAAATTATTTAAAACAGTGGAACGTTTTGTTTCATCATCCGGGTTTTGGTTTTTTTGTTTTCCGAGTAAAACTAAGGCTTTTCTAAATCTAAATGTTTCCTGATTTAATTTATTGACTTGATTCTACCAAAAAATGTATGAGTCCTGCTTAGAAGATAGCAGGGGATCTGCAAGTGCATCCAGGCCTCTGGTCCACTGTCCCCAGGAGGCAAGATAACCCAATAGGAAATACATTTGAAAATTAATATTTCAGGTCATTTCTGCAAACCGGAGTTGTCAGAAGCAGGTAAAACTAGGCAACAGCAAACACTTGTTTCAGGTTTTGTGGTAGAAACATGAGTGAAAACAGGGGAAAGAAAAAAAAAAATCTTCCATAAAATATTTTGGCTTTGGAGTAGTTGTTTTTTGGGTTTTTTTTCATCAGAGACCCTTTCTGATGGAAAGCTCCCAGTCAGTTGCAGTTTTGAGCACAGTTTCTTAGGGTCCAAGGACAACATTCTTCACACAGCATGTGAAAGCTGTAGTGTGGTTGGCAGCTTGTGGCTTGACAGCAGGCAGAGCTGTGGTGAAAAGTGCTTGGAAATGTGCCTTTCCTGGGAAAATGGTGACCAGCACAACAGTTGGGTTCTTTGTATTATTATGTGCCATCAAGCGATTTTGTGTTCAGAGTAGTAACTTTTTGGATATGAGTAACCTTTTGAAAATGAAGGCATTCCTTCCAGTTAGGGGGCATATGTTAATAATATAACTTGATATTTTAATTTCTCAAGAGAGTCAAAATATTGTTTATGAGCATCTCCATAGAGTTGCCACATGTTTCAGCCAAACACTACAGATATTCTCTATGAACAAAGACAGGATACTATAAATTAAAAAAACTTCACAGAAATAATTCATAAATGAGATTTGATAAATATGAATAAAAATTATAAATATTATGTTCTTTAGTCTGTATAACTTAAGTACTTGAATAGAAGAAAAGGGATTACTACAGTTTAAAGAAAATTATAGCTTTCTAGTGTTGCAGCAGATTCTGTAGCTTTCCAAACCTCTTATTACTATAATTTTACCTTATCATTTAGCCCACACTCTTGCTGGTGATATCTCAGAATCTGAGACATTCAAATGGAATCAATAGTCTGTTTATGAATAGAGTTTCCCAAACCTTTCTTTAATGAAAGCAAAGCCTTTCTTTATTGACAGTAGCACTTGCATCCCACAAATATTTGGTTTCTGGGGAGAGAGGATAATAAATAAAGCCTTTAGCATTTGCCTAAGCAATAAATTATTGTTTTGCAGTTACTGTTATTATTGTATCCCAGTAGTGGTGAACACTGAAATGAAAAATATTGACTCTGTTTTGGTGGCTGTTGGCAGCAGACCAGGACCATCTTCTGGATCTCCTGTAGGCTGCTGAAAGGCACTCTGATGGTGACATGTATATCTATTAAGTTTCAAAGCTAGCTCAAAAAAAGCAGAGGTAACAGCACAGAAGACGTCTTGATATTTATTTAACATTTTTTAAATTCTCCTATAATCCTTCATGGTATCCAATAAATGTTCTAGTGCCTAATATGAATTTAATAAATTCAGGTTTAATAGAACAGAATCTGTCATACTGCTACTAGATCCTTCCTAAGAAAGGGATTTAGTTGAGAGTCAGGATCAAACAATTTCACAAGACTTTTTTTAGAACAGATCCTCCATTTTAACTTTGCATTTCCTACTGTGCTAATGCATAGAACTTGTTTCAGGAAGGGCTATCACTGATTATAGGTTTGACTGGCTTAGCTAGGTGTTCTTGCTTGTGGATACATTCCTAGAACAAATACTCCTCATCTCAACAAAGAAATGTGAAAAAATATGAAATATGAAAAATGAAATATGTGATTATTAGTCTGTGCATATGGAATGGTTTCAGACAGTCCTTAAGAGGGAAATAGGATTATAAAATTATCTATGAAAAATATTGTTGCTTTGTTCCCTGGGATGCTATGCATGCTGCAAAGAACTAAAATCCCTCTTTTTTCTTCCTGAAAATGTCATTATCCTGTCAGTCATGTTCTAAGACCACATGTCCAAAGAAAAGAAAAAAGAAGGTCGAGAAGAAAAGCAAGAAAAAATGGTAGCTGAATCCTAAAGCTGGAGTTAGTGCCGAGGAAGAGGGGAAAATAATCTTTATGTCATCTCTTTTTACTCTAAGAGCTCATTGTTGGCACTATGTATGATTTTTACCCTCTAGATTATTTCCTTCAATAGGTAGCTTAACTCAGAAATGAGCATACAGACACAACCTGTACATACCCCACTTTCGCCAAACAACTTATATTTTAGGGGCCTAGAAAGTTTTATATTGGGAGCTGGTTAGAAAGGGAGATCTGTCCTCCTGCAAGCTTGAGACCTGTATCTAGAAAAATGAAAAAAAAAGGTTGACATGCCAAGGCCTTGAGCTCAGCAGTTGTTTTCTCAAATGACTGGTGTCTCGGCACACAAAAAATGTAGTGCCTACTGTAATATCAGAAATCGCAACACAAGAAGCCCTACTAGACTGCTGTGGATCTTCATCTAAAATAGCTGCATTATTTCCACCATTATTTTAGCCAGTCTATAATGACTTTTTCAAGCACTGCAAGCAGACATGTAGCGGGAAGAGTATTTATTCAGCCTCCTGGAAGATGGAATATCTTGGATAGTAGCTGTGAGCGTGCTGGGAATGCCAGCAACCCCACTGGTAGCTGTGGCTTGCCAGAGCACATCCTTTCAAACAGAGCCATGTCTACAGCGGGGTGAGCTCAGGGACTCCTTTAATACCTCAGCACTCGAGGATACAAGACAGATGTAGCCATATTGATGTCCAAATCCAGCAGTTCCTAATAACTGTGTCTACAAATCAAAAAAGGAAGAACACATAGTTTCTTTTTGTCCTTTTCTACTTTTGTTTTTTACCAGCCCTTGATTTTCAAATCCAACTTTCTCATGTGCACTGGAAACCGAACGTCTTGAGTTCTCTCATGACTAAAGTCTTTAATTTAGGTTCATGCACCTGGCTATGGTAATATGGTTATATTTTTGGGGGTCTGAAAGCCTAGCAATCATTATTAAAGAGTGCAAAATAATGTAAATATTTTTTAGAAAAAGAAAAAGAAACAAATTGTAAATATTTATGTTTTAGGGAACAGCTGTGAAGAGCAAGCAGCAAAAATGCTGAAAAAAATTGATATTTTTGACTAGAAATTTGAATTTGATTTGTCAATTTTAAAGCTGAAATTAGTTATGTAGCTTCAAATGCAATTTCACAGTAAGGAATCCTTCCTTCTGTCGTTTTCCCACTGCCTGGATACAAGATTTGCTTGTGGAGGCAGGGTATTTTAAAAAGTCTTATTACATTAATTATTGATTTGAAACAATAATAAAATCCTGCTGCTGAAACTGTCCCTTCTGGCACCATTTCACTGCATTTTTGAAACACAAGGTAACAGAGTAATGTGTTGATAACTAAAATATACAAAACATGTTTGATGTTATAAAAAGACAAATATTGCTCTTAATCAAAAGTGTTACCTATTATGTCAGATAACCATAAAGACAAAAATTTGAAAATGACATTGAAAAATTTATTCCTTTAGTTCAGAAAAGTAAGAAGCATCACATACTTGTGTTAGAACGGGTTTCTTTTTTTGTTTGTTTGTGACAACAAGGAAGAAACAGAGCTATTGAGGATGAGCATAAAAACTTCATTTTAAAATATTGTACCTTATCAGAATATAAATATTTGGGTTTCTAATTGTGCATTTGTAAGGTAAGAGAGAAGCAACAAGCAAAAGAGAGTGAAGTGCAAATGCTAAGGTGATAAAGGAGGAGGTTGGAGAAAAAAATCCTAACATTAAAAACCATGAAATACATTTTCCAGAAAAATATTCTGATACGTGACTTTTCTCCATCATATCAGTAATCAAGTCTGCATTTGGGTCTATGACTTAAATGAACTTGACTGCTTGGTGGACATTGGAGTATATGGCTTCTGAGGATCCCTTTCTTTCAAGCCTTCTTCATCAAGGCAAGATCATGGATCTTATCCTCCACTAAAAGCCTGGATGCACGTGCCCAGGTTTCATATGGCTCCTAACATGACTATGTGTGTGGCAAAGCTGAGTATAACCAGCTGATAGGGGCAGCTGCAGAGCAATGCATAAAAAAGTGTTTAAGATTTATAGTCTGTGAAAATGTGGTAGTGAGATACATGCTAAAGAGGTCACCGGGGAATGAGGTGGAAATGCTCCTTCCATCTCTTACTCCACAGAGGACTCCATTGAAAACTCCTGCTGTCCAACTGAGAGTCCTATTGACTCTCAAAGTGTGTTAAACATATATATCTCATCTGATAAGATGTCAACAGAATGTACTCTTCTGTTTAAAAAAAAATCTCCTGGAGATCTTTTCAGAATTCAGTCTTTCCTCTGGGTTAGTGTTGTGCTTACCTTTTCATCCCTGTGCTGGTGTTCTTAATAGAAGATGTTGGAACTAAATTAGTTTTTTAGTCTCTATTTTTTCTATTCTAATTTATTTTCTTTGCTTCTTTTGTCGTGCCTTTGAAAAAGTGTCTGAATTTGACCCAGTTATTGGCCGCTGACAAATAGTGGTTCAATTGTGCTCTGGAGAGACCTGTTAGGATTTGGCAATGAAATTCTCCAAATATTTCATCTGAACTGAGCATATTCTCTCCCAGGACAGCAGCGGCTAAACAAGATTTCCTTTGTAATTATTTCTCCAAGGAACAGTGAGTTGAAAGTGTATTACCACTATGCCCTCAATTTTGTCCTGCGTTTGCTCTGGCAGTGAGAAAGAGGGCTTATCTGACTTGAATGCTGAAGAAATAATACTTGAACTGTACAAGATACAGAAGCAATAATTAGGATAGGACTTCTGGGAGCTAGGGAACCTGGGACAGTGGTGGGGAAAGGTGAAGAGCCGAAAGGAAATTATATTAGATGAAGAGCTCAGTTAGAGACATTGAGGGATTGTATATCAGAAAAATTGAAATAAAGTGAATGAGCAAATCAGAGAAAAGAAATTGAACTTCACTGACCAGAATGACTAAGAAAATACTCAACAATGCTAAGGGTAGCTCTGAAATTGAAGAAGCACAAGTTTATGGGATGATACACAGGCTTCATTACACAGAGAAGTGATTTTTTTTTTTGCCAGCCCTGTTTTGATACACAGGTATCTGATGTGCAGGTATATGGTCAGTTGGAAGCACTTGCATAGTCTGTGGGTCATATTCAGGGTTTGATATTTCTGGTGATATTGTTACTTTAAGTTATCAGCTGTGTTAGAAAAGCTTAGGGTGATGTAGCCTCTTAGCTGTGTAAATGTACAAGGGAGTTTTTGTTTACCTGGTGAGTTCTGAATTCTGGACAAGAAACTTGGCACTGGATGGTATAAAGGGACGTTGTGTCTTTAGGGAAGGTGGTAGCATCAGTGACGTTTCATATCCCTTTTTATATCTTTTTTTTAGATTTTTTTTATTATTTCAGTCCTGATTCAGGACATTGTCAACTACTTACTTTTCCTGTAACACTGAGTTTCTGACTATTTTTATATTCTGGAATATTTTTTCCGACCACCTACAGTGTTGTCTAACATTGCTGTGACTTCATTAAAAACTGGTTTTGTCAAAAAAACGTTTTTAATGTCGTTGATAAGTTTCCTGTTAGGCAGCATTGGCTGTTTTATTTTGGTGTGGTGTCTATTTATTGCTGGATCTTGAAAGCAGGGAGGAAGATGTACCATTTTTGCAGTTTGATGTACTTGCACTTTCTGAGCTTTTATCTTGCCTTTTTTCTCAAGGCCTGAAAAAATTGTGTTAAAACAAATTGCCAGGTATGCAGCTTTCCATCACTTCGTCACCTTTGGTAATTTCCTAAACAACAGACTATGCTTAATGCAGTTCTGCTTGAAACTGCAGGTCTTGCTGAGGAGTGAAAATGTCAATTCATCAGTTGTGACACACTCCCCAATTTACACTGCAAATGAACAGTGAAGTTTTCACAGCTTACTCTGTTAATTTTAATGGGCTAATGAAACTGGATTTTGTTTTCTTTATTCAGTTATCTCACCACTGGCTGATCAGTACAGGGTTCCTGAGCCTCCTGATCATGTCCATTTGAATTTTCAGGTTACAAAAGTTGTTGTTATCAATAAAGGAAAGGCTGGCAGGAAGAATTGCCAAATATGATGACACTGTTTGTGGAATGCTAGGATGAATGAACCTATTGCCTGCTTCTCTTTTTGCGCATTTTTGTAATTGCATCAGGAATGGTGCAACCAACCATGAGAATCTCAAATTCTACAAGGAAACAGAGGCACAGGATTTTGGAAAACACAGAAAAAAGTGAATGTTTGATGCTTAGCTTCTACATCAGAGTCACTGAGTATGCAGGGTTTAAAGGCTAAAGTAAAAGCACCTGTTCGTAGTGTTTGTATCCTGTTGGTTTTTTGCGGTTTGGTTTTTTTGTTTATTTGTTTTTACTTTTTGGGGGGGTGTGTTGGTTTGTTTTTTTATTGTTTGTTTGGTTGGTTGTTTGGTTTTTTGGGGGGACTAACAATATAAGAATACCATGTGTGGTTGCAACCTCTTTTGAAAGCGAAGCTGACTATCTCAGCTGGAATTCCTAACTCCTGATCACTGCAGAAAAAAAGGCAGTTTTAGGTACCCTTAGTAAAAGTTTTGAAGGCATGAAGATCTCTTGTTGAGCAGTTTTTGCAGCTCTGGCCGAATAGCATACTCTTTTATACCAGGTAAGAACCTGCCTAATATAAATCACACTGCTTATCATGTCAGTCTGAAAGTAGAAAGAGGTAGTTTTCCTTCCTGGAAACTACAATCTGAAGGAGTTTGCTTGTGTTGTGTCATGGTTTTGCTTGATGTACATATCGTCTGTGGGTCTGCTCCTGAGTCCCAGGAATGCCCCTTGGCACTCTGGCTGGTTGGAGCAGGGCAAGGGCTAGTGCTCACGGGGCATAGCTGGGCCTCAGTATTCCAGTGGCCTACTGAATTGGAGATCTAAGATCTGCTGAAGAAAAGGGTCAGTTAGCCAAGATAGACTCTTTGCCCTCTATTCACCCAAATGTTTTTTTTGTAAACTTGACTGTACCATTCCTAATAGCTGGAATTAACAGCTAGTTCTATTTCAATGATATCAGAAAGTAACATTTTTCTCTCTAGAAAAGAAGACTCTAAGAAGTTTAAAAGACTATAGAAAGGATGTTGTACTGATAGCCAAGAAGGGCTTAAAGATTTCTTGAAGTGAACTGCCACCAGAATAAAATCTGATGTCTTTTGCCACCGGTATTATGAAGTAAAATATCATTTAAGTATCACTACAGTACATGGGAATATCCATTAGCATTTTATGAAAGTGATTCTTTTTTATACAGTGAGAGCACTCTATATTTTATAGATTTCTCATCATTGCCAGCAGCTTGATTCTACTAAAAACCCCTGAAAAACCAAAAGGGAAGCTGGGTGGAAGTACAGGCAAAGGGGAAATTAACAAAATCCATTAAATTTTTTTCAGGGAGGGTTTTTTTGGTATTGAATCCTCTTGTGCTTTGGAAAATCTCACCCTCTGGTGTCATCCTTTTGCAAGAGCTGTATGAGTTGGTATGACTGCGAGCAAAGTTGTAGTTCACATCTCAGTGTGTGTTAGATATCCGTATTTTTCAGCAGTACAAGTTTATTTCTACAATAATGTGCATATGATCTGCATATGCTTAAAATAAAGAGGATAAAGAATTATAGAAACTTATTTGAACTGCTAATACAAGTATAATGGTTCAGTACAATGTTATAGCCCAATGACTTCAGTTTTTCCTTCGGCTGAAGCAGACAGTTACAGAAGACACACTTTAATTGCGAGTTAATAGTAAGATAGGTAGTAAAAAAGACTTGTGCGATGCATAATTTAGGTAATAGTCCAGAAAAGCCCTACATGTGCATTGTCTACCTACTCCTGGTCATGCTGAGTTTCACCAATGAATAGATGCTTTTCCAGTGTGAAAAACTATGATGATGGCCGAATGCATAATTGTCTGCTACATGCTAGCTAAAAGCAAATAAATTTTGTGGTAATGCAGCTATTAGTCTGTAAAACACATGAGTTACTCTCTTTCTCGAGGTCTTCTCATGTTGAGTACTAACGGTTAAAATTTTAGTCTGGGCTTGCACAGCAGGATTGAGAAGAATAACATCTTCCTTCTAGCTAATTTCCTTTGTGAAAATCATCCTATTCTAGGTAAGGCGGGCTCTGATTGATTTTTTTTTGTTTGTGTATTTGGTTGGGTTTTTTGAGTGAAGCAGTTAGAAATACTCTTGGATATTTGTAAGAAATTAGCATCTAAGTGTTTGGATTTTTGGTCCTGGGGGGAACAAATCTGCAGATTGTTTTCCTGTTGTGGCTTCACTGGAGATGTGTTTTCCTCTCTTTTCTGCACTTGTGTGGGATTCTGATTTGTTGTGCTGGACCAGTAACCAGAGCATAGAGTAAGCCAAGTATAATTAAAGACAAGTCATTACTTCATTTGGACATCTTTACTGTGGTTGCTTCTTAGCAACAACACAGACTGTGTAAATTCAAGCCTCACTTACTGGACAGAAATTTGATAGTAATCATGGTCCCCATTAGTCTCCCTTACCTGCAGGGATCCTTACTCAAAACCAATTGTCAATCTGAAATCAGTAGTTCAATATGCTCAGATACGGTGGGTATGGGACTCTTATATTTAGGTGAATAGGTGGAAAGTATCAAGCAGCGCAAGTAGGAAAAAGAATTCCAATCTTGAGAATTTAAATACTGTATAGAATCCATCTGTGCTAAGGTAGCTTTTAATGCTTTGAATATAACTACTTTTTCATTTGACAGAACTTGTTATTCTCTAAAAAATGTAAGTCTGAAGTTCTAGAATCCAGTTTTAAAATTAAATCTGGTTAAATATGGCATGATTTTAAAACATTGGTGGTTTTTCTTATCTGCCAGAATGTCATGAGGTTGCCTGAAGTTGTAACCAAATGGAAGAATTAACTAGGCTACTCTTAGGTAATTTCTTGTTTCTGACAGCCAGGTTCCAAGTGTAACTTCTGAATAATTGCTTCCTTGTTGTCATCACCTTTTGCTGTATAGATTTTTCTTCTCACTTCTTTTCTCCAGGTGTTTAATCTTAATTAAATCCCTCTAAAGAATGGATAGGGACACTTGCTATTTATGGGCCTAACAAATAAACTCTTTTCTGTTACTGAGGTTAGTTCTGCAACTTAGTTCAGAAAAGTTTTTTGGTTTTGATACTTGATAGTATCTTTCATACTTGAAAGATCAAGTTCCTTTTAGTATATGTTAGCATTTTGTTAACCTGTGGAAACTTCTACTGTCTGAAGAGACTGCACAGGAAGGAAATTCCCTCCTCTTTTGTTCGGCTGCCATTTCTTCTGTTCCAAATCCAGAATATTTTAGTTGTCTTTTTTAGCTTTTCAGCCACCGGAATTAGCTGAAGTGAGGATTATTCATTCACTTGTAATTTTTGCTGACTTTGATTAGGAAATTATATCATTGCATCCTGTATTAGTAATGACTTGCTCAGTTTACCTTCATTCTTTGGATGGTGTGGCATGAAACAGTTATTGGGGAAAACATGGTTAGATGGAAGGATGACTTCACTTCACAGGTCCTTGGGGCTTTATTGCTGTGTGATGCATCACAGCAAACAAATGATTGTGGAATCAGCGTGGTGCTTGCCATCCTGCACTGGTCTCTGTGCTGCTGTGTTGTTTAGTCTGTCTTGTTTACTTAGATAACAAGCTCTTTGAAGCAAGTATTTTGGGTCATAATGATAGCAACATGATTAAGTATCCCAGGTGTCTATTGCTCAGTTTAACTGATGACATGTTAGAGAGATATCTTGCATTATGCAGTTAAACTGCTAGTTTTTATTTCCTAGCTCTTCAATCAAAAAATATTTCAGCATCAAAGTTCTCTCGGATTAATGATCTGTACTGCTTCCAATTTGCATAATCTGATTTTATGTGATATTTGAATACTATTTTAAAACCCCCACAACAGACTAACTTAAAAAGACTGGAACTTTTTTCACTGTAGTGGTGGATCTTTTAATCTTACTCTATAATTTTTTAGCTAAATAAGATCAAGTAATGTCAGAGGCTATTGGAGCCTCTCATTTCAACTTTTAAGTAGGTAACAATCTCTGTAGGGGATAACGCCATGAATTCTAATGGCTTAAAAAGGTCTTTGATTATATATTGTTGGCACCCACTCTAAACTTATGTTGGCAGTCTTAATGTAGTCTTAGATTTAGACATAAATAGAGAATCATAGAATTACAGAATCATTAAGG